>VWZY01000004.1:78107-117259 GCA_013399075.1 Chloroceryle aenea
TTTTTTTTTTCAGTCTTCCTGCATTTCCTTCAAGTAAATGTACAAGAATGCCCAAACACCCAAAACACCAAACTGTATCCATTAGAAGTCTGTTTTAGTCTCTGAAGTTTCATTTCTGAGGAAGGACTCTGCTGTATAATGCAGACTTTGAGCATCCAGACTGTGTTTGAACAGAACTGCCCGCTGACTGAAGCACACAATTAAGGACTGGAAACTGTAAAAGTGGAAATTACAAAAGTTGGCCAAAAGAGGTATTTCCTTAGAGAATAAAAAGCAAAACAAGAAACCCTAGCAACTCATGCTCACAAAGTAATCATGCACATTCACTTTTTTGTTTTTAAATAGCCTATGATTCCTGGAGAACTTTGGGGAGCCACTCTGCTTACTATTATTTTCTGCCTGAATGTTCCATGTTGTGCAAATCTTCCACTGTAACATTTGTGTTACTACAATGGGGGTATTTGCATGCAAGCAGTGTATTTGTGAGTTACAATTTCATCTGCTCCTGCTGTTCAATCCTCACCTGAAGTCATACTGTGCTCTCCTTAACATCATAATCACCTACACAGCGTCCCATGTTGATGTCACAAGCAAAGGATTATGACTTCAGATGAGGCATTGGAAGGAACAGAAGGGTTCACATAAAGAGAGATGCAATCTGAATGCAAATGTGTCTTTTTAAGAGGAAAAAACAAGTGAGAGTTACTAATTACAAAGTGATATGTTAGCTGAATTACATTCTCATGCAATATTTTTCAGACTCTACAAAGTGTTCAGTGCATCTTGGAAGAAAAAATCACAAGCTGGCTCCAAATCTCTGCTGTTCTCATTTGGCATACATCAGTGGACTCTAGCTCACCTGCAATCTGCAGCAAATTCTGATTTGCCTTCTGCTGACTGTAGGAGGAGGCTGTTGATTCACTGCATCTGTTTTTACCAGCCAGTCCTAATTTCAGATTTTTTCTTTACCAGAAACCCCCTGTGCTCAGAGGCTGATCATGCCAGAGAGTTGTGCTAGAGCTGGGAATCAGCTGTTATAGTTGAACAGTAGATGGGCTTTAGAGACCTTGGTTGCTCACACAGAAGATGCCAGCTGAACTTAATGCCACTAAACAAGCAAATAATCTCCAATGAAGTTGGTAGTCAGACTGTTATCCTTACTGGTGTCATTCAAAGGCAAGGAGCATGAAAGCATGGCTACATACTGAGGGATGCAACCCTCCTTTAGTCACCAGGAAAGCTTCTTCCATTGGCCCTTCTCCACGCTGTCATGTTGCACTTTAAGGATGCTTGGACAGTCTTAAAAAATACTATGTGGAAGCCAAAATTTTGTGGCAGCACTGAGATAAAATTGGGATATTTTATGCCCTTCTCAAGACTCTCCAGTTTAGCAACTGGATGGGACTCTGCTCGGAAGCTAAAAAGCACCTTGACACAACCTGAAACAGAAAGGGCATTATTTCTCTTCTTTGGTTGATTTCTGAAATCCTTCCCAAGCAAAAAACAGAGGTTGAGAATAGGAGTAAACAAACTTAATAGGAACTGGGTATTCATGTGCAGGGTCTCTTGAGAAACCTAATACAAGACCGAGGTGATACCCAAAGCCCAGATATAAAAATTGCATAACACGTACTCCTCAGCTCCATATAAACTCAGTTGAGGGAGCCTGGCAGGTACAGAGGGAAAATGAAAATGAATATTTGAATGGTCTCTGTGTGCTCCTCTCTAGCCATTGATGGAATGAGCCTCATATGACCGGTCCTCTGGTTCCAATATCTCAACTTGGTGCATAAATGTAGTAGTTGAATTCAGGACTAAGACTAACTTCAACTTTGAGCATGGAAGTGGGGCTTTTTGTGTGAATAAATATGTGGGAAGACAGTAGTATTTTTATTCTCCATTAAAAAGACCTGTTTTGTGTAGACATTTCAAAATGCTGGTTTAAAGTATGTTGTTAGTTTTTAATATAAACTTCTTTGTTCTCATCTTTAAAATTTTATTCCACGTAGATAGCTATTATCTTGACTTTCTCTTCTGCTACTGAACTGAAATGTCCAGTTCTTCAAAACTGAAAAATTGCATTATTTATAGTCCTGCTAAAGTAATAAGAAGGAGTAACTATAAATTCACTTAATTTTGACATGAACACTTCCCTGAAAATTGTAATATGGAGAAAATTTCATTGGGAAAATGTGAAGATGGTTTGTATAATAGTGTTTTTCTTAGCATTAGATAAACCCTGGTTAATTGATGAATTATCTTCTGTGCTGTATAACTTCTTTCAGCCTAATTACTGTGTGCATTACAGCTTCAGAGCTTCTGGTCCCTATCTCAGCGTTTAGTTGAAAAAGTCTGCTAGCTAATAAACTGCTGGGAATCTAGTAAGCCCATACCTAAGACTGCTGAGACTGACAATATTTTTATGTCTTCCCATTAGGAAGAAACTCTGATTTATAATATATATAACCTGATTTATAATGGTGCTAAACAAGCCAGGGCAGGTAGGCAATAGAGCTGGTCATAAGTTTTTCCAGTGGAAGACTTTCCAATAGAAAGATCACTGTGCTGCAAAAATAGGAACAGTTCTTAATGTTTTCCCTCCTTCCTTTGCAAGAGGCAATGATTTTAGACTGCTTCCATTTCTGCCACTATGGGAGCAGTATCTGGAAAACCCTTGGGAGCTGTGATGTCACCAGCCACTTTCTTATTCCACTAGCATATATATTACAGTATATACATTACAGTTATATTTCAGAATTATACATAACAGACCAGGCCTACACATGGTCCTTTAGTGAGAGTAATGCTTGACAGAAGGTGGCTTTTTTCCTTTAGTCATTGTGCATGTACCTTCTTGCTTACATGGGATGACAGAAATATGTTTGACCTCATTTTCTCAGGGTTCTCCAAAGATAATCCTGACCTTTCCAGTTTTGCAAAAAAAGGAAACCAAATTAGTGATTAAACACTTCCTTTAGAAAAATGGCAAATGTGTCAGTCCCTATCGCACTCCATTCATGTGCTACCAGGAAACATGTGCAGCAAAACTGTCAGTGATGAGTTCAGTCTGTCAGCACTGTTGTAGATATGTATTCCGTGTCCAGCCCTCTCATAAGGGTCCTGACGACAGATGGGTAGTTAGTTTTTTCATCTGTTGCATCCTTTTCAGTGTCCACATCTATAACTCGGAGAAAAGTTGCCACAAAATGCTGGGTCCTTACACCCCCATGAAAAACGCTTTGGCTTTGAATTTTCAGAGTTGCTACCAAAATATAACAATGTCCTCAGTTACCTTACGCCTCCTTGCCATTCGGGAGAGATTTAACAGTGGAATGGGTTCTCTTTTTTGATGTTTAAGGATGACTCTCAATTTGCTGTAAGTCAGAATCATCTTCTGTCATTTTTAAAATGCCCAGCCCAATAAATAGCAAATGCCCCACATCTTTCTTAACAGTGATGATGCAAGGCAAGAATGCATGCCCTGTCCCAGGACAAGATAATGCGATGAGGCAGGAGGACAGCATAGGACTGAAGGTGAGCAGACAGAGATACTCCCTGTCCTCCTGTTTCTGGCAAAAATATACCCATTCTAAGCAAACTGATTCAAACCAGACAGAAGACAAACATTCATATCTCAAAGTTTCCACACGGACGTTCTGAAAGGATCCCATGTCCCTAATGGTTAGGTGGCCAGCTGCATCTGCAGTACTTTCTCTAGTGTGCACCGTTCTTTATTTTAAAATAAGTTTGGACAAAATAGTAAAAGGCAATGCATTTGTGAAATCATGTAGAATACATTCTCAGCCTCAGTTACAAAGCATGAACAAATACTTTTGTTAAGCATTAAAGGATCTTTTCTCTCCAAACACATCAAATATGCAAATGCCTGGCAACTTCTTTATGCGCACTTTTGGCCCCAACAATGAAGTAGAAATTGCCACTGTGATACTGAATGGCCAACAGCATCTTCAGCAAGTCCTAGGCCACCACTGTTTTCAGGATAGCAATTCAAGTCCTGTCCAGATGGGACCAAGTGTGCTATGTAGCTTAGTGATAGAGGGCCAGGAAACACTGTGTGAACTACTCAGCTATTCTAGTCCCAGGTATGGTAACCCACAGTTCACCCTTACACTTGTGTTAGATCCCTAATGGTAGTAAGGAGACTCAGATCTCCTTCTCATGTCACAAGGAGAAGCCAGATGCAAACTGTTACTTTCCTTATGTAAATGTGACCACTTAGTCTGTTAGCCCAGCAGATTAGTGGGCTACCAACACATAGACAGCAGCACTTGGTGAGGGAACCTCAGCCCATACACGGAGAAATTTTTGTGCTACAAATTACATTTTCAGCTACTTTACACTAGGGCTTGTAAGTACTTCTGTTCTTAAGTCCTGAAAATTATTTCCAACCTAGTACAACAGGACTGGTATTTCACTACTTCATTCCAGGTTGCATTTATTTGTGTCCTCACCTATCCTTTCAGCCAATTGTTGCAAGAACTGACATATGGTGTTGGAAAAAAATGCATTGAAAAAGAACAGGTCACTACAACTGGAATAAACCTGTTTCTAAAAAAAAAGTGCAGAATGAGCAAAGACCAAACAGCAGTATACAATAGTAAGACAGTGGAGAGAAAAAAGAGATGTATTATAAAACTCTGCATCAAATGAAACACATTATGATAAATAGTAAACACTAATCTATGCAATGGATACCACAGATGCACTGCCCATAAAACAAGTAATAAGGAAATGGTGTGTGCATGGAAGAAAGTTTAAACACAAGGGATACTGTGAAAAAGATTATATATATCTCAGGGCTGATATACAGCATGCAAAGGATGTGTCTTCAAGAGTGTAAAGGGTTTCCACTGTGATACATTATCTGGAAGCCATTTGTAAAGTAGAAGTGCATTATTCAAGCCACCCCAGGAGAACTATGTTTTAAGAATATGTAATTTCATACTTTCTAAAAACAATAAAGGAGCTATCACTGTGGGTGATTTTCAGATCCCTTTAAAAGTCTTTGCTTAAAGAGGAGGGAGGTCTTGTCATAGCATGCAGTAAGACAAGAATCCTGCAGAACTGAGATGCTACTGTCATCATTTCTGCAGAAGAAAGGCAATGGAAAACATCTGCAGGACTCCACTGCTAGCTGTCTCCACTCACACAGGCTACACAGCTCTTCAGCATTTTAGTCTGCAGTCCACTCTCTGAAAATGTTGCACTTGAACTGATCAAAAAAAGAAACAGAACAAGATGAAAAACTTCCAAAATCTGAATTGGTTTAAAATGTCTAGTGCCTGCCTTGCCAAGTTTTATCAATAAACAAAGCCATGTGATAACACTCCAATTTTTGTTCTATTTATGTTTTCCAGTTCATCATTCTACAAAATCCTTCAGAAAATGGAATCAAAGGCTAAAATACACTGTCCAGGAAGCCAGCTCATATACAGAGTACTTTCATTAAGAGGAATGTAAGATGATGGTTTGGGGACAATTTATATTTCCTCTCCGGAATAAAAAAACCCAAAACAATTGTCAGTAGCCAAAATTCTTCTCCCCATTAGAGTGCATTCTCACATTCCCCACTATGTGCATTCTCACATTCAGCCTGAAGGTCCTATCACCAAAGATGTTACAGAGGTGGCATCTTGCCCAAGAATGCCTCACTCTGTCCTGCTGAACTAGCCAACAGGAGTGGAAACACTGCAGCCAATGGACTAAATTGCAGCTTTTAGAAAACTCATGGCAGCAGCAGGTTCCTAAGTTTTCAACATATTGTCCTGTTGTATACCCACCATCGCCTCAAAAAAGATAAAATTGAGGTGTCATGCTTTGTTGACTGCCCGTTGAGTGAGCAGAGTTTACCCTCTTCTGATGTAGTGGTATTCATCAAGAAGGTGAAACTGCTTTTGCACCTGGCTTCCTAGAGGGATGGAGTAACTGTAAAACAGTTCGTCCAAGAGTACCAGTCAAGCAGCACACAGGCTCTGGTTAGTCAGTGAGCACCTCTGCTTCCTCAAGTGAACTGTGGTGCCACTGAGTCCCACAAAGCTGAACTGCTTGTAGTAATCTCCAGCTCAAGGTGAGGAAAGACATTAACTTTGGATGACGTGGCATTTCTTCACGTTGTGCTTATGTCACTGAATTAACCATCCTGATGGATGTATTACAGGAAATTACTCCAAATAGAAAACATCCCTGAATGTTAATTAATCACCTTTCAGTGGGTAAATGTTCAAGTGCTTGCATTCTGTTTTCCAGAAAGACCTAGCAACTCTTTTCCCAAGGTATTGGATGGGATCAGAAATAATGCAAAGAGCCCCTGAGACATTTTCAGAGGCCTATGCTTTAATTTTTAAATGCCTAATTTTATCACAAGATTTCTGACTGCAGAGACAGTGAAGCCTAGTCTCACAGAGATCCATGTCTCCAGGGGATCCCCTCTCTGATGTATTCTCTAAGTATCTAACAGGGCAGAAAACATACAGCTCTTTGTCTCCTGTAGATTTTAGGAGGTTCTTTCTTGTCTAACTAAGCCCATAATTTCATGAAAGCTGTGAAATACAGCATTGTTTTACTCCTCTAATCTGTCAAATTTGATAGAAACAGGTTGGTTTAAAAGGTATGCTTTGGGCACACAGATATAAATTCACACAGCTACATTCACTTCATGACTGTATTGATCACAGTTTTTAAGTCAGACAAAAATCTGTCCTACAAGTACTGAGCCACAGATTTTTAGCGGTACATAGGCAATACTCTTAGATCTTGCAAGTGATTTAAATGTCTGCATCCTAATTTAGGTTCTCTGACTAGTGAATATATTGTTATATAACTTCTATTGCTTTTAAGAGGATTTACTACTTCAGTAACATGGAAGATCTGTGTAATAGTAGCCCAGCTGATACTGAGAGAAAGCAGAACTCAGACTTAATTCTTACTTGTGGGGCAACACCAATGTTGAGAGTCACAGTCCCCCACAGGAAGACTTCATTCCCAGGTTTCAGAATTTCTGCTTCAGCATGAAATTAAATTTCACCTTTTAGTTTCTGAGTCAGCTCACACAAGGAAGCAGGATTTCTATTGCATCATTTTAGGAGCTGGAATTAGACACTATCTTTTTGTTCACATGGTGTCATCTGTCTGTGTTAATCACTCAATATAAAGAGATGGCAAGTCTAGGTGTTTCCTCATGACTTGCACACAAGAGATCTTCCAGAAGCTTGTAAGGGAGAGGCAGAAAGAAAAACTCTGAACCAGTTCTTCACCTGCTGTATGCTGACAGAAGAGTAGTGAATCTCGTGGGTTTACAGGAGCCTCTAGGCTTTGCATTAATGACGAAGTGCCATTCAGCAACTACATCCCCTCTCGCCTGTATGAACGCTATCGCAGATGAAGGCAGGACTGCTCATCTGTAAAAGACAGAGTGGATGGCAAATGGAACTAAGTGAAGTCTATGATCATCAGACATGCAGAAGAATGATAGCACATCCCAAATACAAACTTGCCTGACCTAATGGGAGGGAATACATTTAATGCAGAATGACACTGAGACACGAAACCAAGACAGAGGGCCAAATATAGAAACTTATGGACAAAAAGACCAAGGAAACAAAATTGTCCTAGCCAGACCACACTGCCTGAAAGATGAGTAAGTTTAGATACTTGCATCTTTCCAAAGACCAGTTGCCAGTGGCTTGAGACCTCAAATGTTATCAGTTTATTATTTTGGGTAGAAACACACAGAGACATTATGGAGTAATTCAGGATGCAGATGTGACCAGGTAGCACTAGGAATGGCTTCAGCGATGAATCAGCAGATATAAAGACTACCATAACTTCTGTGTAATTTTCCAATGCCTGTTTTTCATCTGTAAATGTAGTTCATCAGAAAGAAAGAGATTCCTGCAGGGCATTCCTGCAGGTTCGTTGTAACAGGGTAAAGTCAAGTCTAGCCCTGGACTGAAATACAACACATTTCTCTAAAAAATCAGACAGCATGAGGTGCCTCAGGAGCACAGAGAGGTGAAACAACTTGCCTAAGGTTCTTTCAGCATTTTGGAAGAGTCCAATACATTTTATATATCTGAACAGCCTAGTTTCACATCCAGACACATCTTTACTACCACCACTCTTCTGGTGTGGTGACACTTGTCCCAGGAGAAGGAAGTAGGCAGGATGGAATTATCTCAGCATAGATCCAGCCTTCACATTGTTTGGAGGCTGCAGTGCCCTTGGATTCGCCAAGTCTCAGGGGAGGAAAGAATTCCTGTTTATTGGTAATTAGTGGTCTCACACTGATACAGCCACTGTACTGCTTTAGTTTTCTAACAGCTAACTAACTGAAAGCAAAGGGAGTGATAATGCTCTGAAACAAACTTCATAAATGTGACACCCATCAAACTTACTTGCTCCTAAGTGTTGTTGTTCAGATGGATTCATCCAGTAAGGTGTAAGACCATAGCTCGGTAGGAAAAAAGATTGTGCATTGTTCTTATGCCCTTGAATTCCTTCAGGCATGAAATGACTATTCCTCCATGATCCCTCATGGCTTCTTGAGCCATCTGGGTGGAAGGCAGAAAGAGAGCCGGCTGGTGGAGAAATTCAGCATTACTCCCAGCACAGGATCTGAATATACTTCAGTATTCAGAAAAGTTTTTCTCCTCCACTAGTTTCTCTGAATGCTGCAAAGCTGATACCAGCTCTTTCTCAGTAAACTGAGGACTCTCCACCTCCAAAAGCTTAGAGGAAAAAAAGTACCCCACATCTAGACAATCACCAAGGATAAAAAAGAATGTTTCCTCATCATATGTTAACACTCACCTAACAATAACCAAAAGCTACACCAGGAATATAAAAAGTGGAGGAATGTAAATCTGCTAGGTAGAAATATGCTGTGGAAGATAGGTGATGTTACTTACCTCTCTGAAAACATGGGATTGAAAGTTTGGACCTTCATCAAAGAAACAGTAATTGAATCAAAAACACAGTGTGAGGCAGATGGTGACTTTTTATGAAGAACAAAGTTTAATTTCTTTCTTACAGTTGACACAATCTGTTTCTGTAGGGTAATCTGAGCACTCTTGTAAACAAGCAGCGAATGCCTTACATTTTATCAGAACAAGCTGAGTATGATAAGAAATAATTTTCCTGAAGTTTCACCCCTAACTACCTCAGTTTAACAGCTTTTTTTTGGTCATTTTTGTTTTTCTTATTTTGCCTTTTATTTTTTCTACTTTTTACATACACAAGTACTTTGCATGAATGCATTTATTACAGAGAAGTGTCAATGACAAAACCAGTTATATAAGAGTGGGATGTATTTTATGAATCCATTTTGGATGAAACATGTTGTTTGGTGTTCATATGTTGCCCTCTAAGACTGAAATTGATATGAAGTGGCAAGCAGTATATTAAAGAGCACTCCTTCCTACAAGGACTGTGAGCTACTGGCATGAGTGATTGCACACTAGGCTTTCCATTAATTACCTTCATTTACTATGGCTGATCTCATGTGCTTGTGATACCCTGTGAAAAGCAGAAAAATCTGCAGCACTCTTATCCACCTCCACACATATCCCCCAGAAAAGAAAACTAAATCTTTTATTTCTTCAATATCCTCAGACAAAATTAAAACTATAATAGGTAGGCTGCAGAGCTCTATGTCTCACATTATCATAGTTCCTGGGTAAACCAAGTGCTTTTATGTCAGACAAAGTTGAATCCTGTTTTAAATCAACACCTCAGTTCAGCTTTAACTGCAGGCAGGAACTTGCTCCTTGAATTGGTTATAAATATAAAAGAGTTACTGTTTGTTTAGAGATGTGGGGAAAAGGAGATTGTTTTTACAGGCTGAACAACTTCCTCTCGGGGGTAATAGGGAATTTATTAAGGTCATTTCTAGAAGTCCATTCCAAAAATGGGAATCTATATGTTTTAGATGCTATAGGGGATAGAGGAAAAATAGTTCTCACCTTGAATACAAAAACCTCCATAAAAAAAAAACCCAAACCACAGTTAATATCATTCAGGTAGCTTTCCAATTGACTTTGACAGAGAGGTATGATTTGTCCTGTGTTTGCATCACTGAAAGGCTGTTTAAGAGAAATAAGTCAAAAAGCAGTACTAGGAAGAATTACCTTTTGGGTTGTGGGCACTCAGTTCTTCACACAACCATTTAAATCAAGGATATGAAGTTCTAGGCACAAGTTACAGACATTTGCACAGAGAACTGACAAAAGGAATAATCCAAATTATCTGACAGGAGATGAAAACAAGCAGAATGGTAGCGCCAGACTTTGTGCATGCAGAAAAATAGCCTGCTCCTATAACATGGGTACTGTTTTACTAGATGTGAGAGCATGGGAAAACACTGCCTTCCTGTCACAAAACCTGCTGTACAAATGCCCTCGTATTTCCTGATATGCGAAAAGTCAAAGGGTCTTGCAGCCATTTGTAAAGACTGTCCTGGCATCATACAACACAGGCAGAGGTTAAAAGGCAATGTATAGATGAATGAGGATATGATGTATTAAAGAGAAATGGCCTGGCTGCCTTGTACTGGGAGGAATATTACTTCTTCATTACAGAAGTAAGACAGAATATCCAAAGCTGCCTCTATATCTTTTTGATGTTTTATGATGGACAGAACAATTCTGGCAGAAGTTGGGAGAAGACAGACACTTCTAGGATGGGAGAAAATATTTATTTCCTGAGCTTTACTCCAATTTAGGACATAAATCCTCACAGGAAAAAGGAGATACACTTTAAATGATCTCAATCTACTATTAACCCACTTAGTGGGTAAGTAATTAGCTCTTGAACTTCAGTCACTGCCACTACATAAATACAGCATTTTCTGTTAACACACTGCTATAACCTGTGTCCAGAGTTTGGGGTTATTTTTTGTACATACAGAGTGAGAATATCATTGTCACAGCTTAAATTCTTCTCCCAATAACAACATTAGAATACAGCAGCAAGAAAACACAAAAAGCTTATCTTAGCAAACTCGTAATTTTTGAAGCATCTGAAATCTAAATTATCTCCACTCCATTGATTAAAAATATCGCTTACCGTGATTTGCCAAAAAAAAAATCTGTTCTGAAATTTAAATTAGGTTAAGTATTTTGTAGCAGACTGCCATAATAATTTTCCAAAGTAATAAAATCAGTTATCAGAATTAATGATACATAAAATTCATTTTATCATTTTACTTACGTTACCTTGCTTCCCTCCCTCATCTGTTTCCAAACTAAGTCCCATAACTTTGTAATGTGCTTTTCCACTACGCAGTGATCCTTTTTGCATCTGCAAGGACAATACCGTGCATCACAATTTTAAAATTGCCTTGTTGATCGCTTAGTGCAAAATCAGAAGGAAATGCAGAAAAGGCAGGGGGACAGGCATGTAGGGTAGTTGTAGCTACAAGAAAACCGGGAGACTGAAAAGATGGCAGATGTGAAATCAAGCAACGGCTTTCAATGCCATAAAAATAATGAAGTGCAGAATTAAGTCCTGGATTTCTCAGTGCTTTTAAACAGGGTGAACAGAACACATGCTACTCTTAAGGTATCAGTGACTATGTATGTGTGGCTAAGTCTAATGCTTGCCTTTCAGAACCCCACTAAGGGCTTGCACTGTGACAGGTTTCTTGTTCCAGAACCCCGCTAAGGACTTCACCAAAGCAGTTTAAGAATTAAAAGATAGATAGGTTTGATCTATTGAAGTGATAGATACAATAGATTTGGAACTGTGGCTGCAGGTGCACTAAAAACAAAAGGAAAATCTAGCTTGAGTTAGTAATTCCTGGGCAACATCTGACAAAGTCAGAGGCACAGGCCTGTGTAATAACACAAGAATATAATAGCAATGCTAGCCAAACCTGAGATGCAGGCTGAAAATGCAATCCTTACATGTCTTGTGTGGAGGAAGAGTAGTACAGCCATCAACCATCTCTGCTAGACCTTTGCTCTTCTCCCCCCCAAGAAAGGCATTCCCCTCATTATGTTTTGTATCCTAATCCTGTCTGTCCCTGCCTTCTGGTGACTTCTAACATGATTTGGGTGGAGAGTTGAGCTTACATATGTTTAGCATATACTTCGTTAGGCTCATTAACATATTTAGGGGTATACACTTTGCCTAATTAACAGCAAAATTAAAAAAAAAAAAGTTCTCAGACACTACAGCCTTCAAAAGGTATGTTAAAGTTGTTCACCTTTGTGCATTTAGCCAAAAAAGGGCTGTCTTCTCTTCACAGGACTCTATCTTTCAGCAGTTCGGCTGCCAGCTCAGTGGGTCTACTCCCCCAGAGACAAAAGAAGAATCTCATGGTTACAAACATCTCAACCCTTCTCCTGAAGCACACTAAATTAGCTGTATTTCTGTCTCACAGCAAGCTGGGCCATTATCCCACAAGAACCATTTTCCAGTTTACACCTGAAGTTTTTTTCCATCAAGACACAGTTACTGCTTTTCTGGCTCTGCAGACTAGACCAGACTTCCTTTCTACTTGACAAACTTGTCTAGGGAAGCAGTCAGTTTCTTTGCTGCTTGACAGTCCTACTCTTCTGTTTTACTCACAAGCAGTGACACAAGTATTACAAAGGTAATCTTGCATCTACAAGGTGAAATCTGAGGCAGAGCTGTTAATGAGAAAAGTTACTGCTGAAGACAAATTTAGAAGTGCTTTCAATGCATTTTAACTGGTGAAAGGGACCAGATGATTCACAGTGAGAATATGCTGATAAAGTTATCCAACATTATGATTAGAGTGCTGCTGAAATGAGACCTTTCAAGAATCCCACCCGCTAGCTCAAGCAAAGTCTTTTTGACATTAGCTGCTGTCATTTATTAATGAAAGATGAATTAGTATCTGACATTTGAGATCACTGATTGATTCATCGAGTAAAACAATCTAGTCAGGAGATCCCACATGTAGGGGTAGTTACCTCACTGGCCAGGACACAACCCCAGAGTACCTGTGCAGAGTCAGCAATAGTAACCAGGGAGTCACCTTCAGAAAAATACAGGATGAAATACAAGATGAAAAGCCAGGTCTGAGAGCAACTCTGAAAGAAAAGCAAGCAAGCCATGATCAGTAGAGAGCAAAAGCAGGCATAAAGCCACCTACAGCAAAGTTCAGACCAGGCTTAGAGGTCAGAAACTCGACTTAATACAGAATTCACAGGTCCAGGGGAAGTGACTCAGTGTGGAAGCATCAGGTGAGGTTTTCTGGGGCAGTTAGAGCCTATTAGTGCACTCAAGTCCTAGCAAACTCCTTTCAGGACATCACTTGACACTTGCTCTTCATTCTTCCTGTGCAAGGGTTGTAGTCTATCTTCTCAGTGTGATGAGACAGACCTTGTGGTGCTAGGAAGTCTGAGAGCTATTTTCCACCAAGGAATAAGAAAAAGTAGCTCTATTTGTGACCTCTCTACTGTGTAACCAGTTGCTCAAAACAGAAGAAAGCTCTACCCAAAACTGAGCTACTGAAGTGTGAATTGTGTGGCTTTGGGAAAAAAAAGTTTGAGAGAAGAAGCCATAGAGAAAGTATGAATACAATTCAAAAGAGGATGCCAAATAATATACTTATGATTGTGAACAAATGAGATATCTTCCAGTACTTGACTTCTTCCATCCTCGAGGAAACAAGGACACATACATAAACAATGGTACAACACTCACTTTGCTGCTAACGAGCAAAACATGTTAAGAACAAAGCTTGGTGTCCTGATTTGGGTGAAATAAGATTTTGCTGTATTTAGCACCCGTATTTCTTTAATTGATAAGTAGTCTGATTTCTATATTCTTGAAAACCCGTATTTAGCTGTTTTAAGTGATCAAAAACTCTAAGCACACATTGTCCAGAAAATAGGAAACCTAAGGGTCTCTTAAACTGGACACCCAGTATCACTGGGTAATGATGGTTTCCAGTGATTATTTTCAGTACTGTAGAGTTGACAATAACAGACTCCAAGGGGCTTCAATTTCATGTTCATCATCTCATAGATGTATTGGTTCCCATAGGAAAAGTAGGTGCAAGTAGTATGTGTACATGTCTCATCTCTCAGAGGAGAGGATCAACTGTGGGGCAAGAGCAGACAAGCCCTTTGCAACATTTACACAGCAGAGGCAGACAGAAGAGTCAGCTTGGTAGTTTATTTTGAAGGTCTATTTAATTCCAAGGTTAGATTTCAAATGCACCTTAAGAAGAATACACCCGGAACACCTCTCCTATGAAGAAAGGCTGAGAGAGTTGGCATTGTTCAGCTTGGAGAAGAAAAGGCTCCAGTGAGACCTTCTTGTGATCTCTCAGTACTTAAAGCCTGTAAGAAAGATGGGGACAGTCTTTGTAGCAGGACCTGTTGTGACAGGGCAGTGTTTTTTAACTAAAGAAGGGTAGAATTAGACTAGACATAAGGAAGACATTTTTTACAAGGTGGGGTTGTAATTCTGGACCAGGTTGTGCAGAGAGGTTGTAGATGCCTGGAAACATTCAAGGTCAGGTTGGATGGGGCTCTGAGCATCCTGATATAGTTAATGATGTCCCTGCTCATTTCAGGGCTTTGGACTAGCTGACCTTTAAAGGTCCCTTCCAACCCAAACTATTCTATGATTCTATGAAAAGAAAGGGGGTTTAAAACTATGCAAATAATAATTAGAAAATCTTAACAAGAGCACCAGAAGTAATTGGCATATATTCCTTTGTAATATCAGATAGCATATTACGGTAGGTAGTTAAAAGGTAGTTACCTTTAGCTTTAAAAAGGTCACAGTGACTCTCAATTTCATACACCTAGCAGTGTGCTTTAGAGGATAACCTGCACATTTCTTACCTTTTGCAGATATTGAGAGTGACTGTCCAAAGTTTTTTTCTTATTAGGTGGTAGATTGCTTCCTATGTGTTCTGTATTCAAATACGTGAAATAAAATCACTAAGGTAAAATAAATTGCTTCTCAAACATGCCAGAGCAGTGGGACTGTGAACATTTAAGAAGACCAATAAACACAGTTATAACAGCCACTAAAAGGTGGGATTCTTAACCACCTGAACTCCTTCCACCTTTGCACCACTATAAATACTTTAAAAAGGCTTTTGCAACAGGAAAGCTGACCTAAATTTTTCAGCAGGTTTGACAGGTGTTGTTTGAAGTTCTGAACAAGATGAGACTGATGTCATTCTGTTAGATAAGTTACGCTTGCTGGTATTTCAATACAACTGCTTCTGCATAGCAACTATGGCACAACTGCAGGGCTATGGCTTAAAGGAGGGCAGGCACTTAATAAATCATGCTGTGAAGATCTGGGATAAGAAAAATAATGTGAAAGAGGGCTAAAGAACTGGTCTGGATGAGATGATAAGTAGACAGGGAATCTGCAGTCCTGGTTATTCCAGACTGCCTTGGGCAAGCAGGGATTTGCATGTGCATTTTAAATGACCTCACAAAAGGCTCATTGAGTTTGGCTGGACTTAAGGTACAGTAGATCAAAGTCTACTTGCCTTTCTGATCTAGTTCTGGTTCCAATCAGAATATTTTCAAATGCTTACAACTCTTTAAGCCCCTAATGTTCTCATTTTTTGAACTAATGCAGAGCAGAAAAATGCCATATACCATGCTGGAAGAACACATAAATTGAATGTGTATTTGTATTCATTTCTCAGACTACTTCCTTTTAACTTGTGAAGGCTTAATGGTTTCACCATGAATACTCGTCCATTCACATGCAGATTTAGTATGCAGATAAAATATGACAGAATATTCCACAAAGAAGAGATTGTATTTTATACTGTGGCACTTCTTTTCTTTACTTCCTGGGACGTTAGATGTTTTTTGAAGATAGTATAGGTTAATTTAACATGGAAACTTTTGTTTCAGAGGGGGTATGTGTCTGCCTTTTTTAAGTGAAGGGAAAATATTATGATACAATAATTAATAATACTTAACATTTATAAACTGGCTTTTCTCCAAGTGTCTTAAAAGCATATTGCAATCAGCAGCTAGGACTGAATCTCTGCCCAAAAAAGTGGAACCTGCATTTTGTGTAGCAGAAAGAAAGCCAGTAGCCATAAAGTAAATATTAGGCAAGTGTAAGAGATGGAAGCACACAGCAGACCTGAAAAGGTATTTGCCCAAGTGCCTGGGAGCAGGCAGTGCCAAGGATGATTATCTGCAATCAGATTTGAATTGCTGATGGCAGAACTGTCAGATGAAAAGTGGTTATGTGTACATGTTCTGTCTGAATCCTCCTAATCCTTTCCTGTTGGGTCCTATGGGTCTTTCGTGAAAGTTATCTTCCAATAAATGAATTGATTGCCAAACTGATTTCCTTAAGAGGAAATTTAAGGTCAAGCAATGAGAGGCTTAAGGGTGGAGGTGTCACTAAGTGTATCAGCAAGCTGAATGTGTCACAGCCAGACCTCCAAGTTGCCATTGGTAAAAGTATCCTTAGAGGTAAATGCAGGGATGAGTTCACAGGGAGTGGAGATGTGGGACTGGCATTTTAATTCCTTTCCCTTGCTGAAATGGCCTTTGATAGCTCCAGGGGGCACAGAGAGAGAAAAAGGAAGAGTGAGCTGATACACAAGACTAGCTGCATGAGAAGTTTTGCATTCCTCCAGCCCTTTGGGATTTGGAGCAGATAATCTGATATATTTAGATGCATTCGCATCATTTGAAAATGGGAAATATAAATCCCTGACATCACTCTGTCTGAGTGATGTGGGGAAATAAACAGGGAGGTGGGACAGTTGACATTTGGTTTTGGTTTCTTTGTCATGGTCAATTTGCATGTTAACACTTAATTTGCAGCAAATAAGGGAACACATACTAATGTGGCCAAGCTCTTATGGCCACCAGCTCTCATAAGTGCTTACATTTTTAAGGTGTGTCAACTTGGATGTCGCATGAAAGTCATTCAAGATCTCTGTGCTCCCGCTGATACGAGCAGAGCTTGTAAATCAGATACCTAGCAGCAGTGGGTAAAAATCTGAGGTGAACAGCGTTTGGCATGCAAATGTAAAATGGCTATGCTGATCAACAAATTGACTTCAAGGCAGCTTAACATATCATGGGTGTCTGTACTCCTGTTGAACTTCTCCTGAATCTAAAATTTTGCCTCCATTGTTATGTTACTTATCATGGGGAGCTGATTCTTTTCCCACTACAGAGTATTTGTAGTTAATTCCTTCATTAGTATTCAGTCTTGAATAGGATTAATTTTCAATTCTTTTTTTTTTTTTTTGAACCCAGAGGTGTTTGGATTGTCTGACACTCATCAGAATATTTCCAAAACCAGTCATATCTCACCAAATATCTTGACAAGGACTGGAAGAGGTTAAAAGGAAAATCAAATTAGAGACTGGGTTTCATGGCTCCTGGGATTTAGAGAAGCCTCACGTGGGTTTAAGTGCTGTTTGTACTCATACACCACATCTACCTTCAGCACCATGATGCTGTGCCTGGTCTTGCCTCAGTGCTTTGCTCTAGCCTTGTCTCTATTCCAATTCCCTAGATTGTTCAAGTCAGATTTGCTTGGGCACTAGTTGTGACTCCACTTCCCATTGTGAACTGGTACATCTGGCTCCTCCTCTTCTAGACAGCAGTTTGTTCTTGACTCTAGTAGTGGTTTCCACTTTTGGCTCTACCATATGTGAAGGGACAGACAAAATGAAGGACTGAAGGATGCAGTGACTGCCTCTTTCTTTGGAAGGAAAAGGTCAAACTCAGATGCCCAGAGAAGTTCTGCACTTTAGAGAGCTTTCATAAGAATCCTCTGTAAGAAGAGAACAACAAACTTGGGTTGATCTGGGTTGTATGCTAGTGCCTTGACACATTTATGATGTATGCTCTTTCTTGAAAAGAATGAATGATGCAGAGAGAGGATCCAGTTCCTTAGATAGCGACTCCCCTTTGATAAACAACTTACTTGATCTTCACGTTTATACTTTCTGCTTAAAGGAATAACTCAAAGAAGGAAGCTGGATTGTCCATGAGTATGTGTAGCTGATCTTGGTATTAAACAGAATGAAAAGCCCACTTGCATATACCAAAGGCTACTATCATGAAACTTATAAAGCCTTTTTTATATCCTTGCACATTTGATGCGAGGCAAATTCGTTTGAGGTTAAGCAATGATGTCTTGAGAAAGGGAATGGCAAACACAGCACGGACACTGAACTAGAAATTATGTTGCCCATTCTGCATCTGTGAGCATCCACATTATGGACATAACCAGGAAAGAGCCCAGAAGGGCACAGTAATGCCCCAGGTACATGGAAATGCTTACAAAATGGCTTTCTGCTCTTTGTGCACATCAATGAAAATGTTTGGTTGATGAGACTTGGCTGGAAACGAAAACTGGTACATTTCCCAGCTTGCCTGTAATTATATGCCCTTATAATGAATAGATATGGAATTATAATGTGCCTAATTACAGTTCTGCTACTGAGGCAAAATGTATTTTCTCCTATTGTCTTTCTGGACATTTAGTGTTTTATAGGTTAGCTACTAGTTTATTCCCACTTAGCCAAGGGTTCAATTAGCAGGTCAATGAGAACAGAGCTAATGGATGACAGTATAACCCTACCTATTATAATGATGAGGAGGGGGTTCCGTGCTAGAGAGCAGAACTTCAGTTCAACTGTTCTCATTTATTAGAACAACAGTTTTCTGCAGCTTTGATGAGATTACATTCCATTAGGGGCTTCACTTAATTTTAAAGAACCATGTAATGAATTTCTAATCTATCACATAGATGGTTAGTTACTAGCAAAAAGGTGGAGTAATTATTGACATCCTATTCTGTTTCTGACCTGTGTAATGAGGCAGAAGGAACTGTGGCTGCCTAAAAATCTTGGAGAACAACTTTAATCGGTGTTTATAGGCAGGATTCTAGATGGCCAGAAAGTAAGAATGCTGGCAGAACAAGGCTAGTAAATGGCTGATGTCAGTAGATACTGATGTCATGTGGCTTGTAAAAGGATATGACACTTAGGTCTGGTCAGCAGTGTGCATTCACAGGAAAAGAACATGAAAAGGAGTAGTTACACTGAAAATTTACTTCAGAAGTTGTCCTCATCTGCTCAGAAAGCCATGTTTTCTGTATAATATATAATATAGCTAAGAGACCTGCAGCTTGTTTGTTGACAGTATACTAATGTGAAAAAAATTATATTTTTAGTGATGATGAATTGCCCACTTCATTCTAGTAATTAAGTTTTAGTTCTCAGTCCAGCTAGGTCAGAATGAACTGTCCATGAAGTCAGAGTAGGATTTCAAAGTGAAAAGGGGGAAGAAGTACAGAACTGCCATGAAAAATCATAGGAAATGGATGTTTTGAAAATCCTAGGCTTAGTTTCCTCATTACAAAAGCCCCTCACCATGCTGAAATGTCTACATGGGCAAAAAGAGCTAGACTACATTTTCTTAGAGTAGGAAGGATTTGTATGACTGCCTTCAAATAATCTATGATGCCCATCATGTTTCTTGCATACACTATGTAGTAAAAACGTTACTTTAAGATATAGTTATAATTGTCCTGAATAGTAAAATTCCCACTGCCTTGAACAGGAGAGGAATCTCGATGCATGCTCACAGGGGCTTATTTCAAGTAATCTTTAATTTAAAGTCAGCTATGCATTCCTTTAACATGGGTCATACATGCTTGTGTTCTTTGGTACTTAGGGTGTTCAGCAGATGCCTATATATGAAAGTTGAAACATAGTACTTTAACATGTCCCAGGTGGCATTTCAGCTGATCAGATGGAAGATTTTAGTTGGAGATTGTACATTCAGCTGCCACGTTCACCACCTGAAAGGTAGTCAATCATGGCATCCCTTTTGCTTCATCGTAAAGAGGAGGACAAAGCAAAGGAACATTCAGTTTCAACTCTTTCAGCTTGGATATAGCTACTATTTGATACTAAAGTCTGTCTCATATGGCACAGAAAAATGCCCAGCTGCTTTTTTAAGAGAATTGGGACTTCATACATTCTTTTTGTAAAGAAACCAAAGAACACTGAAGAAAGAACGTATTTTCATTAATTCTTCCCTCTAGTAAAATCCAAAACATTGCATGTCTGTTCAGATCAAAAATAGTAATAATGCACATACTGGATAAAAATATATACTGCATTATTATCAGAAAACACATTCCTATTCTCTAGCCACACTTTTGCCTTATACCAACCATATTCAATACAGCCCATAAACATTAGTTCTATATCTTGCTTCACTGAATCAGGAGGCTTCTGTTTCAGAGTACATTCTCCACTGCAAGCAAAAAGCAGAAACTGGGATCTCATTGATCATAGATAGGTTAACTAATCCATGACACTAACCTAGAAACGTGTTATCTTAGCACTTTCTGTACTGGAATGAAAGTACTTTGTGTTCAGGGACAAACCAGATCCAGGAACATCTAAGTAATCTGAAGGTGCACAAGTCCATGGGACCTGATGAGATGCACTCAACACCTGATGAGTGGCTAAATCACTATCCATCATATTTGAGAAGCTGTGGCAGTCTGAAGAAATTCCCACTGACTGAAGAAGGGGAAATATCACCCCATTTTCAAAAAGGGAAAAAAGGAAGACCCAGAGAAATACAGGCCACTCAGTGTCACCTCTGGTCCCAGGAAGATCATGGAGAAGATCCTCTGAAGAACTCTGCTCAGGCACATGGAAAATAAGAAGGTGATTGGTGACAGCCACATGGCTTCACTAAGGTCAAATCATGCCTGACAAATGCGATGGCCTTTTATGATGGAGTTACAGCATTGGTGGGTAAGGGAAGAGCAACTGACATCATCTACCCGGACTTATACAAAGCATTTGACACTGTCCTGCACAGCATCCCTCTCTCTAAATTGGAGAGACATGGATTTGATGAATGGACCACTTGGTGGATAAGGAATTGGCTGTACGGTCCACTCAAAGAGCTGCAGTCAGCAAGGCCTTGTTCAAGTGGAGAACAGTGATGACTGGCATTCCATGGTGGTTCATATTGAGACCAGAGATGTTTAACATCTTTCTCGACAATATGGACAGTGTGATCAAGTGCACCCTCAGCAAATTTTCTGATGACACCAGTCTGATTGGTGCAGTCAACATGCTGGAGGGAAGGGATGTCATCCAGACAGACCTTGACAAGCTTGAGAGCTGAGCCCATGACAACCTCATGAAGTTCAACAAGGACAAGTGACAGGTCCTGCACATGGACTGGGGCACTCTCAAGCACAAATGAAGGCTGGACAATGAGTGGATTGAGAGTAGCCCTGAAAAGAAGAACTGCAAACATTCTTTGACTCTATGATTGCTGTATGAACCTTAGTGCAATCAATTTCTTGCTACAGATGTTTCCGTCAACTTTGTATGTATTTGCATTCTGAAGTAATCAGTCACAATTTTGGAACGGCTCAGCAGGTATCATGGGCCTGGTTCCTTTCTTTGGCCCAATATCATCTGAGACTGAGCAAATGAATTTGATAGTGGCAGAGTTAAAATGCGTATTTCTTGCAGTCTTTGGAGCAGCAGAGAAGAAAGCCTTCTGCAGCCTGCTTTGGGACTGAGGTAGCATATTTTTTTTGTGTGCTACATTTGGTCTTTGTTTCTGAATAATAGAACTGAGTCAAGAAAAAAATGGAGTTTCCAGAATCTTGAGGCTTTAAGACTTTTAGGTGCAGTCTCAACTTTCCACAAGAGAGGAAAGGGAACTCAGGAGCCTTCAGTTATCCTTTTGCACAGACATTAACTTGAACTTACTTTTTAAAAACATCTTTCAAAGAGTCCAAGCTAGTACCCTCTTCACGTTCCCTTTAAAGATAGGTTTGCTTTAAAACCACAATGATATATTTAACCACGCCATATGGTCACATTCCTCTTAGATATATGACTATTTCCAGGAGCATGGTGGAGCACACTGTCAGGGCAATATGGTTTGTGGATGGGATGTGGGATGATGGTCCTGCAGCAGCCTTTTCTGGAGGGCATCCTGTGAGCATGGAGTGCAGCTTGGAGATGTGCACTTGTCAGCTGGTGGCTCAGCAGCACAGTCTGACTCCTTCTCTGTGACACTTCAGGTGAAATGCAGCCAGTTGGCATGTCTGCTCACCAAATCAGTTTGCACGTAAGGAAAGAATTGGAAGGCTAACACTTGAATCTCCTGGCACAATTGCAAACTCTGCTTTACCCCAAGTGGAGTGGCAATGCTTGCATTCTCTACTGTATGTCTTCCCCCACCTCATACTCATGGAAAGTGTGTTCCACCCTACTCATAACAAGATTACTGTCCCACTAGCAAAGGTGACAGCCTGCAGTAGGTCCCTCTTGATGGACATGTAATGCTTCTTCCAGTAGCCTATGGCTTGTGCCACATTGTCACAAGCCTTCCCTCAGATCTTTCTAACAACCATCGAGCTTGTCGATAATGCTGTCAATGCCTCAAATGACAAAGTAAGAATGAGGACTGCTTTACCACCTGATTTTCCTTCCTATGCTGATTTTTAATTGAGTCTGTAAAAGGAACTGGAGATCTTCTGCTATCTGAATCTAAATAATGTCTTCTTGATATTGTGGGATTCCCTATGTAACTGCTATTGTTTGGATCTTGAGTCTGCATCCTCTAATGCTGAAGTCCATTCCAGTTCAGAATGCTAAACTAAACATGTCTTTGTAAGCATCTTCTCTAGCTCAACTGGTAGAGTTCAACAGGGTTAAAGAAGTTTAACATCAAGTCCAACTGATGTGTGTTATTCTAAACAGGAACAGAGACATCGGTTATTAAAACACATTCCTTGTGAATCATTTCAGATGTTTATTCCTTCAGCCCTTTAGCACATATGAAACTGACTGAATTATGGAGAAACAAAAGGGTATTTCCTCTACACCTCTTAAACTCGATTTGGTTTTTTTGTTTGTTTGTCTGAACTCTTTCCAATAGGGTGATGACCACCAGTAGGATGTCATCCAAACAGCATCTGTTGCTCAGAAATTCATGTTCAAGAAGCTGTTTCCAAGATAAAAAAAAAAAAAAAAAGAACTTCTCTAACTAATACAACAGACCTGAAAGCAGATCTCAGATTGGTACCGTACAGCAAGAGCTAAGAAAAAAATTAGACATCAAAATCAAAATACTGACACTTTCAGAGGTTAATTATTCAGTAAAATAATTAGTAAATTACCAAGGAATGAGCACAATATAAAGTAGATTGAACTGTACTGTATTCAGAATCCAGTTCAGCAGGAGTTAATCTGGTGCTATAGAGTCAACTCAACAAGAAGCAGGACAGACTCAGCTCTGTAAACCCCTCCCCACAGCAGTGATACAATCCACAGTGTCAAACAAGCACCCAAGTCTGAAGCGAGATGGACTCAGACTAGATCACACCAAAGCCCATAAAAACCAGAAGACCATAAAAATCAGAAGAAACATTCTGAGGGGAGGGTCATGTTTGAAATCCACCTCACTCATTGATTTTGCTGACCTTTTTCCATTGTCCTCTTCCGGACTAAGAAGGGAAATCAGTTTAGCAACACAAAACCCAGCTGTTGGAAGAAGTATCAGAAATCCCTCATCTACCATCCAGAGGTATCCCTACAGTGCATGAGACACTGGCAGATTTGACTGGTGGGTCCTGGCTTGGGGCATGAAGGCTTCAAAGTCCTGTGGATTTATGCCCTATCTTCTCAAGGAACACTACGAACACAGTCACATCTGGAAGAACACAAACTGTCCTAATGCTCCAGATGTGATAACTGAGCTCAAACCCCCTTCACCTGACCTGGTAATACCCAAAGCCTAAGTCAATGGGCTGAGGTGCAACAAAGCCAAAGCATTAAGTAACATAAATTCTTATTACACCTAAGCTTACAAAGGCCAAGACTTCTGAAACACACTTTCACAGCATGGAAGAGGAATATTTAATTAAGATAGTAGTCAGACTCTTCTAGTTTTTCTTGTTTCATTTTAATGCCAAGAAAAGACCACGATGTAAATGCTAAATCTGCTGTGCCCAATTTTTCTAGCTCATTTTCCTAACAACTCATGTTCTCATGATTACACAAAATGTATGTTGGATGCCCTGGGGAATTTTGCGACCTTAGTAAAAGCAGTGCTGAGTGATTTATTTCCTTAAATGAAACAAGACAACTTCTCAGGTTAAATGTTGCTTGTTACATCTTACAGATAAAATGATGGGGCAGAAAGACTGGAATGACAACCCTTGGTCTCCCTCATTCTTCTTTAAAGCATGACAATTCAGAAATGGTCAGCAATGTGAAGTTTTGCTTCCACAGATGTATTGGCAGCCTAACTCCCTTGGGCAACTATATTTAAAAGAGATGTTTGCATTTTTGTCCCTCACCACAGTTTCTCTGTGTTAGGATATATTTTTTTCAGAAGATCTACATTAGACATTGGATAAATCATCAGGCTAGTGAGAAATAAATCAAATGCAAGGTTCCCGACCTCTCTCCCTCCCGTATAATAAGCTAGAACTTGCTTTAATTATGGGCCATCACCTGGCAAGCAATCACAGATTCATAGAATTGTTTAGTTTGGAAAAGACCTTGAAGATCATCAAGTCCAACCATTAACCTGTCACTGCCAAGTCCACCACTAACCATGTCCCTAAGCACCACATCTGCACATCTTTTAAATACCTCCAGGGATGGTGACTCCACTACTTCCATGGGCAGCCTGTTCCAATGCTTGACAACTCTTTCCGTGAATACATATTTCCTAATATCCAATCTAAACCTCCTCTGATGTAACTAGAAGCCATTTCCTCTTGAGGACTTATCACTTGCTACTTGGGAGAAGAGACCAATGTTCATCTTGCTACAACCTCCTTTCAGGTAGCTGTAGAGAGTGATAAGGTCTCCCCCAAGTCTCCTTTTCTCCAGACTAAATAACCCCAGCTCCCTCAGCTACTGCCCATAAGACTTGTTCTCCAGACCCTAAATCAAAAGAATAAGCAATAACACAAACCCATGAAGAGATATTTTTCCCACAAATTACTTTTTTGAAATATGGAAACATTTGTTTCAGAACTTCCTTCAGACACTGCACACAATAATTGTTGTTCTTGCTGTCCAGTTGTAACTGGATCTGTCTAGATTCAGTCTAGCTTTCCAAGGGAGTAAAAAACCAGCTTAAATTAGCTAAATAGCATATTTATGCCCAAAATTACCATGTCACCTGAGATTTAAGAACATTTTAATAGTGGATATAAAGAGTGTAAAAGGTACCTTTGGAAATATAACATAACTTAGAGCCAATTCAAAAAGTGGCATGTACTGCTGCCCAGAATTCTTCAGACAGGGGGAGGAAAATGCCTTAAGTCAGCTCCCACTAGGCACAACATTATTCCACCAACACCAACAGTTATGCCTGTTGTGGTTTAACCCAGACAGTAATTAAGCAGCACACAGCAGCTCAATCACTCCTCCCCCACAGCGGGATGAGAAAGACAATCAGAAAAAAAAAGTAAAACTCATGAGTTGAGATAAAGGCAGATTAAAAGGACAGAAAAGGAAGGGGAAAAATAATTATTATAAATAATTTAATAATATGATACAATTATTATCCTTGTAGCAATAGAATGTACAGAACAAATTATGCACAATACCATTGCTCATCACTCACTGAATGATGCCCAGACAAATCTCAGAGCTGTGGCCTCCCAGTCAACCCCTCCCAGTTTATACACTGAACATGAAATTCTGTGGCATAGAATATGCTGTTGACTAGTTCGGGTCAGGTCTCCTGGCCAGGCTCCCTCCCAGGTTCTTGTGAATCTGCCCTCTGAAAACTGAAAAATCCTCGACTTAGGATAAACACATGTGGACAACAACTAAAACTTCAGTGTGCTAGCAGCACTCTTCTCGTACTGTACACAAAACCTAATGCTATACTGGCTACCAGGAATAAAATTAATTCTGTCCCAATCAAAACCAGGACAATGCCTCAACGAATTATGAAATTAACTGAATTACCATAGCATTTTAAGGAAAGGATTTGAAAGCTTGTTTCTTATGGATTTTAACCTCATTGAGCTGTTTTTAAACCTTTTGGATTTTTTCAGCTGTTTTTTCACAGCCATTGTGAGAGTTCGACACCCTCTCACTAGGTTCTTTTAGATATTCCACATGTGGAGGGTATAATGTTTACTATCAGATTTACTTACTTAAAGATAGTGGATGTTACGTGGGATTTCTGAAGGGGGACAGAATACATTGCATTACACAAGTGACACTTAGCAAAATATATAGCAATTGCAATATGCAGATTAATCACAATATCATTGTGATCCCCATTACTGGTCTTTATAATATGCTCACTGTCATGAGACTGTGTGTCCTCTGTCACCAGAAAGGAGTATGTGGGTTGAAGACTGTTCAAGTCCATTTTTGTCTTCAAAACTCTTTTGTTGGTTGTTCAGGTTTTATACTTTACCTTGAGCTGAGCTGCCTATTCACTCCCCCCTTGCTGAGATGACTCAGCTCCTTTAGTGAACTCAGAGAGAAACATTTACATCACCAGTCCACCTATCCAACTCTTGATAACTTTCTCTAAAACAGATGCCACCCTTCAGTATCCTTTATGCTGAGAAAAAGTCAGCTTCTTTGCAACAGCTGTGGTCAGTCACACCCTGTTTGAGTCACTGCATTTCACAGGCATACCACCCTTGCCCATCTCTTCTGAACCTTCTTCCATCAGTCACAGCCAAGAACACCAGAAATTCGTTTGAATGAAGCTGAAAGTATCACAAAATACACAAATCCAGAAATGACACTCGAAAAAACACAAGCACTCACCAAAACCGTGGAAAAAGCACAAAGGGCAAGAGCTGATAAAACTGTGGAAGACTTCGCAGAAAGAGAAGTCAGTCATGAAGAAGTAAATAATTGCAATAATCAGAAATGCAATCCTGCTCTCCTGTGGAATATTACTTTTAATAAGTGCTTCCAAAATAGCCCTTATGCTCAAGCTTTGAGCTGCAAGCCCAGTGGAGCTGATGAAAATCAATAAGAAATATAGTTTCTTTAAGCAGTAGAGTTTTGGAAAGCATACAAAGCATTCTCTCTTGTCCATTTTGGAGCCTCTGCTTAGAAAAAATGTGCTCATTTCTGAAATGCCAATGAGCTCCCTTGCTACCTTTAAGACTTGGTAGACCTCAAGTGTGCTCCACACATCACAGAACTGTTCAACTTCCCATGGAGCTGCACTTTAAAGTAGTGAACGAAGCTTTAAATCACCTCCTTCTGAAGCAAAAGGTGCGTTTATTTCTTTGTTGTGATCTTTCAGAGTTCTTTAAGCACAACACTCAGCAGAAAGATTGCTCTTAAAAGTGGGTAATTGAATTTTTAGCTGAATCTGTCCACTCCACTACAGCTCCAAAAAAAGGTAAGAATTCCATTTCAAAGGGATTTTGCATTTTTAAATATAATTCAGTATCAAATGTTTCATTAGAGATAGTGTACTTGTCACACATCTAACACTTCCATACAGCTTTTCCCCGTGGACTGGAAATTTTTAGAGGAAGGGCAGAGTGAGTAAGGGAATTATTTATGTGTTAAACTGAAAAATAATCAGAAGTGAATTGTTTCACTCATATTTATGTATTTATTTAAGTTGTGAAAAAGCAGTGATTATGCTGTTTTTTTATGAAGGAATAAAACACCAGAAGATTTCACTAGATTTTCAAATAACTCAATTTCCCTGGATAACAACCAGCAAGTTCTCTGCAGCAATGAGCTCACTGCTATTTAAAATTAAGGACAAAGGTTGTTTCATACTAAGCTTTTCTGAAATAGTGTGTGTCAATCCAGTATGGGTTTTGAAAGTACAGGGAGACTCTTGTGAAAGGGTCTCATGAGCCTGTTCTCTTCAACATGGTAGTCCCTCATTGCTGGTAGACTGATGATTTTTATCAGACACATATGTTTTCTTTGTGAAAAAATCAAGATCTTTTAAAATAATTTTATGTTTCAGAGAAAATGTTCTGGCATCTGCTGCTGAGCCCTGAAGAGACAATTTAATATTGATTGATTGACAAGTTTTTATGGTATTCCATGGCTTCATGATTCCTGAGGCAATGATGCTAGGTGACATGGAAGTCACCTGGGGGCTAGGTCAATCTACAGACTCTACAAACAGAGACTCCTGTTCCCTGCTCGAACCTATCTCTTCTGGAAAGTCCCAGTTTTAACAATCCCTGCTCTGACACAGAGCTGCTAATCTTCGTGAAGCCATTTAGGCCTGTCCGTGCTGCAGGCAGCTGTCAGCCCTTTGGAAATTATCCTTTCCTGCTTCGCAGAGCTGCCCTTTGTGGAATCCACTCCTGTGGAGTTCAGGATCCTGCATGGAAGAAGCAGAGCAATAAGTAGGGTTACAACCCTGGACTTTAGGAGAGCTAACTCTGATCTCTTCAAGACCTACATGGAGAAATCCCATGGGTTAGGGCAGTAGAAGGTAAGGAGGAGGGGGGAGTCAAGAGAGGCAGTTAATATTCAAGGACCAGTTCCTCCAAGCTCAAGATCAATGCATCCCTATGAACAAGAAATCCAGCACAGGAGGACAGAAACCTGCATGGGTGAACAAGGAGCTGCTGCAAAAACTCAAACGGAAGGTTACAGAATGTGGAAAAAGGGACTGGACACTTTGGAGGAATATGGGAACATTATCAGAGTATGCAGGAATGCAATGAGAAAGGCTAAGGACCATTAGGAATGCAATCTGGCAAGGGATGTCAAAGAGAACAAGAAAGGCTTCCTCAAGTACATCAATAGAAAAAGGAAGACTGGAAAAATGTGGGCCCACTGCTGAATGAGATGGGGGGGAAACATGTGGCGTGTCAGTCTTAATGCTAAGGCCAGCCCTTAGAAATCCCAGACCCTGGAGATAAGAGAAAAAAATCTGGAGAAAGGAAGAGCTTCCCTTGGTCAAGGAAAATCATACTAGAGATCATTCAGCAAACTGGACACCCACAAATCCACAGGTCCTGGTGGTGTTGTAACAAGAGAAGGGTTAACAGTCACCGAAATTCCTTGTCTTGGTGGTTTTGCTTGGGGAGAGGGGAGGACCATCAGACCTTGGCAGAACAGAGCTAATTGAGAGGGGATCTTATTAAATCTATAAATAGATATTTATATATCTAAAGGGTGGGTATCAAAAAGATGGAGCAAGACTCTCTTCAATGCTGTCAAGAGATAGGGCAAGGGGCAATAGGCACAAACTAGAACACACAAAGTTCCATCTGAACATGAGAAAAAAATTCTTTAGTGGGAGGGTAACAGAGCACTGGAACAGGCTGCCCGGAGTGGTTGTGGAGTCTCCTTCTGTTCTGGATATATTCAAAAGCTGCCTGGATGTGGTCCTTGGCAACCTGCTCTAGATAAACCTGCTTTATCAGGAGAGTTGTACTAGATGGTCTCCAGAGGTCCCTCCCAACCCCTACCATTCTGTGAGTCTGTGAGTTGATATGAAGACATCACAATAATATCTGAGCAAAACCAACTGAATGATTGGCTGATGACCTTTAGTTATCAACCACAGAATCATAGAATCATTTAAGTTGGAAAAGACCTTTAAGATCATTGAGTCCAGCCATTAACCTAGCACTGCCTAGTCCACTGTATTCATAAGTATGGTGGTGTGGGACCATACATAAACCTGATCAGACTCAGGACTGCTTTATGCTGTCACAAATAGAGCCTCCCTGCCTGCTGTCATGCTCATGCCACATCAAGAGATACTCAGCTTCAAGGCAATACCAGTGTGTAATGGTGAATTATCTCCTTTCCACGTTCAGATTACAGAGGACCCTGGGATCTCCATAGAATATCTGTCAAGCAGAAATTTTGGATCCAGATAGCCCACCAAACTAAAGATATGTATATAAATTACTGATGTGCGCATCTTCCCTCTTGTCTAGTTTCCAGCGCTCTTCTCTTTCCTTCCTATATCCCTCAAGTCAGTGTTGCCAGACAGCATGTTTTCAAAGAAAAAAAGTACAAAAGTTTCAAGCTGCCTTATTTAGCAGGTTTGTTTTCCAGCTGGTGCTTTCTTCTTCCTTGAACACAAGCATGAAAAACACACTTTCACTGAAAGCAGCGTATTTTTTTAGCCTGTACACATTCCTCTAGGCATGAAGGTTTGTGTTTGGTATGGCACAAGGAGTGTAGGCAAGATTTTCTAAAGATGCAACCAGAGCAACACCTGAAAAAATATCCTACTGGAGATAAATTGTGGAAAATCAGATACTGATTAAAGATTTTTCCTGAAAGATAATTTTTTTTTTTTCCAGATATATCAAGTGATTTTAAAAAAATACCACATCTCCTTACAAACATTGCTGATTTTACATAAGGAATCATGTGCAGAGTAAGTGAACTCTGTGAGAAGGTGCCCAAATCACCATGGACTGAAATGGGCATTTCTGGGCAAAATGAATGGTCTTTAACTGCATAAACAGAATAATTAATGTCGCTGGGCTGTGGTCCTAACTTACTCGCAGACTCTGCAGCTCAGGCTAAGGATGACTTATAATGCATGTTCACTAATAGACTATAATTGAATATGCCTTTCCCTAGTAAAAGGGGTACATTCTGATAATTGCAATGTGCAACAGAATATATCATAATATCCACCCTCTGTGGATGGATATTAAAATGCTTGAAATATTTTTGCAGGATAAAATCACTGTGTTTGGTCCTTTCCTTCTTCCCCTGGAGACAGCGGTCAAGAAACACTGCCACTAGCAAGCTGTTTCTTCTCACCCTTCTGCCCCCTATTAAATTGCCTTTATTCTTTTCAAAGTCATCCAACTCTCTGCAGATTAATTTGTTTTAACATAACAGGGAGGTTAAGGGCTTAGATAATAATTTTGTCAGACAGACACGTGTCAAGAAATGCTGAGCAGCAATGGCCAAGGAGAAGTAAAGAAAAAAAAATGTGAAAAGTGGCAGAGGGGAGCAAAAGGCTGAGAAGTGCAGGGGACAAGGTACTTGTGATGCTTTGGCCCAGCAAGTATTACAGAGAGCTGGCTGAGCATGGGAGCCACACTAAGGATGAGCATGGCAGACGAAGATAAAAGAATGTCCAGGAAAGGAAGGAAAAATAAGGAAATGAAGAGGAAGGAATATGACTGAGCTCTGGCCATGGTGACTGAGACACTAATAATAAAACTGTTCTTTCTGTCACCAAGACAGTGGGGAAAGCACTGGGAGCAGGTGAGCACTGCTAATTGTTGAAGCTCTTGCTGTAGTTTGCAGATTGGCAGAATACATACAATGGCTCCCATGTTAGTTGCAAGAGGAAAAGTGTTGATCTAAAAGACTGTGATCTCTAAAGAGAGAAGCTTCAGTAGCTAAGGTGGTTTTGAGGTGTACAGATAACAAGAGATTAAATCGCTTCTGTAGAAGGGTGACTATTGTCCAGTATCCCTGTGAAAAGACTAAAAAGGAGGAAGCTGAAAAGGAACGTACAAGGAGCTGCAGCATCTGCTTGCTGTAGACCTATTTAATTTCCTCATGTCTTATTGAAGAGGCCTTCCCTATTTACAGAGGTATCAGAGCTATGGGATTATGAAGTGTATAAACTTAATCAATCTTAAGATTTGCAGAAACCCAAAATGTAAGCTGGGAGGTGGCAGGTGGTGCTAGCTGCACCAAGGAAGCAGTCAACAGCTGAAAAAAAGAAATGGATGGGAAAGTGCTTTTGGTTGCCATGGCTGAAGTGAAGCTTAAAAGAAAGGATGAAGAAAGGACAAAAGGTTGTCTGTGGGATTTCCTTCCTGAATGGGAGTGGGTTGCTCACGATTTTCTCAAGGCTGTCAGAAAAGTGAAGGAACAGGCAGCTGAGGAAGATTCTTCTGGCAGGACAAAGGAGGCAATCTGGTCATAAAGCACAAGCAGTCTTTGGTACAGGTCTACATTTAACACTAACTGTTCCTCCTGTGACACAGAAATACCACAAAAAGTGGGGGGAGGAGAGACCTGTGTCTTCAAAGCTTGGTCATATGCATGTAGAAAACCTGAAATGCTACAAAACATGATTTGGGGCTCCTAGGAAAGAGGTAAATTCAGTTCTTTTGACAGGTCTTCCCAAAGGTCAGCTAAGAACAGGTGGCATGGTGCAGCCCAATAAGACTCTATAATTGTATGGGTTTTAATTTAATGAATAATTAATGAAAAACTGATTCTAGGGTCAGATATTTTCCAGCAAATAAAAAATTGTGTAGTGGTTGTTGGCTTCAGTTCTATTTACCCAAAAAGACATAAAATGTTCACCATAGCTATTATGTACTGTGAGAGTGTAAAGATAAAATTAAAAAGTGAAGCAATTATCCAATTTTCTAGAAGAATAATTAAGACTTGAAATGTTGGTTACTACCTAGTCATTTAGTTGCCCTGTGCAGCCTTCAGGCTCTGAGGTTATGGAAAAATATCTTAGAAGCAGGACTTGATATTTTACCTCGAGCTAGTTCAAAAAGATACATATTACTGTAATATTTTAATTCTTCTGTTTCCTGAGAAAAGTTTAAACATGAACAAAAAAGGTTCAGTATTTAGAACAAAACAAAACAAAACAAACAAACCAACCCATATTTGTCTACTAATGAAATACGAGAGCCATAGGAGAATAACAGAAATACTGAACTTCACCATCCTGGCAAAGATCTTGAAAGTGCTTTTGCCAACCTTTTGGTCAACCAGTGTCAATAGCTGTCTGTCTCTGGAGATAAAAAAGCAAAGAGCCATCCTTTCCTCTTGTAACTTCAGGTTCTACTGTGTCTTTTTTTCTTTAAAACAAGATTTCCTCCCTTAAAACTGTGAAAATATCCTTGTTTTCTTATGCAAAGTATGTTTGTTTCAGTGCTGAACCATTTCATCAACATGTTTCCCATATAGCTACAGACAAACTTCAAATCTTATTAAATATTTTTATCCTTTCTTTTCCTAGTTGCATAAACACATGGAATGCTGTCATGGAATATGTGAAACACATATTGCCATCAGTTCATGTGCTTTAAACATGCAAGAAAAGCTTCAGCATTAAACAGAGGACTGCTGATCCCAGGGTTACTCCAGCAGTATGTTCTCAATATTGCACACTTACAAAGGAAGCTGTGTGAGCATTAATCATCCTCTGCCTCCCACTCCCTGTGGTATTCAGCAAGTTGCTGACAGAATTTGAAAGCAAATGGGGAATGGAAAAGGATATGTGCAGACTTAACATAGATGCTTGGAACAACATCATCACAGGGCTGTACCGATTCCCACCACCCTCTTTCTGGGTTTCAGTTTTTGCACACTGTTGCAAAGAGATAATGGATTTTAAGGGGTGGATGTCAAAATTGCATTCATATGCTTGGCCAAGTTACAGTTGTGAGTCAATGAAATAGACAACAATTATAAGGCACTCTCCTAGAAGATTAGAAATCTTGTAGACTCCAGTGATGACAGTTGCATTTTAGAGCAGCTCTATCAACAATTTACACCAACTACTGGGTTGAGCTATTACACAGACACTCTTCATCTGAGAACTGGGCCAGATTTGGACTAAGAAATGATTCATGTGTCACAGCTCTTTATTCTTTATTGTTTAGTCTAGAGTCTGAGCTTCAGAGCTTAGAAGCTTTGCAGAGAGTGAACTGCTCGTTTTCTCTGAGACTTAGATTGACGAGGCTTCACAACAAAGAAGTTGTAAATATGGGACAGGAAACATGTAAATGTCTTTTGCCTCTCATTATAAGGAATCCATGTAATACAAGAGTTTATAGTTTAATTAAAATCTTTATACATGGTTTTCATCCAGAACCAATAAGAGAAATCAAATAGCAAGTTTCAACTGAGATTCAGAACTTCTGTGTTTTGTTTTTTGTGGGTTGTTTCTGTTTGTTTGTTTTGTTTGTGTATGGTGTTTGTTGTTTGTTTGTTTGTTTTGAGAGAACAATGGATTGTGGTTTTGCTAGAACTGAACTGCTTCAGCTTCCTTGAAGAGAGAAGCAGGTCTTTCCTTCTGGTTTTAGTCTTCCAGAACTGTTAGAAACTAGTCAATGCACTGTAATACAAAATATGTTTAAGGACAGGCTGGGGGCAGCTGCAACAGAGAATCATAGAATCATGGAAAATAGAACTGGCCCAGGCTGCCCAGGGAGGCTGTGGAGGCTCCTTCTCTAGAGACTTTCCAACCCCCCCGGCTCTGTTCCTGTGTGGGCTGCCCTGGGTGACCCTGCTCTGGCAGGGGGGTTGGACTGGATGAGCTCCAGAGGTCTTTTCCAACCCCTACCACTCTAAGATTTTATGTATGAATGAGTTAATTTTGTAGAGTTTGTACTTTGTTTCTGCAGAAATTGTAAATTCACTTTCTCCAAAAGCCTCAAAACCCTCCTGTTCCTGTAGGATGGTGCTCTGTCACAGTCGTCTGCTGCTGTTCCTCTGTATCTAAAAGCATGGCTCATCTTTTTTGCCTTTGATTTTCCATACAACATTGATACTCCTCATCATGAATAATTCTATATAAAGAAGGCATATTCAGCTACTCTAAAATGGGATGTGCTTTAAGCAGCAAGAGTTAACAGTGACAAGGCATCCTGTTTTCTTGTATGTGCAGCTGAGATGCTAGTGAAGTATACTGCGTAAATGAGAAAAAAAAAGGGGGGAAAAAAAGTTTGAAAAGTCAGATTTTCCTCAATGCTTCTTGTTGTTTAACTGTACAATTACAGAAAATACTATTTTGCCTAGCCCTGCTGGGGTCTGCCGGGCAGGGCTGTGAATATAACAACTCAAATGTAGGACTGGACAAGAATGAATGCACAGGAGGTTTGCCAGATGCACAGTTCCTGTACTCTTTCTCAGTCATAGTATATATAGGTTGGAAAATATATCTTCTAGACCTGTGCTCTAAGCAGGCTTCTCTTTCTGGTTTTAATCAAATAACATTTAAATACTTTTTTTTAAACTATGATGACAAAACTACGTGGTGTCTCAAGACCACAGCTTTAACAGATTTGTTACATTGTTCTTGTTCCTCAGAACATTTTATTAAAAGATTTGGAGTTCTTTTTGAACAAAGACAACTGTAAAACATTGAGGAAGTCAATCTCTTAACCATATTGACTTAAAATATAACCGATGCAAATAACTTGCATATTAACTCGCTTATGGATTTAAGTGAAATGACAATCTATTTCAGAATTAGAACAAGGCTGAATATTCATTATGTTTTGCTATGCTTATGTAGCTTGTTTCTTTTTCTTAATGTATTTTTTATGTATATACATATCTATAAGAAATAAGAACGTATTCTTTATCCATATCTTCTGCTACAATCAGATTGAAACCTGAAGGGATCCCATTTTCCAGTTAGTTAAAGTGCAGTCAAAATCTTAGAAAGCAGTCTACTTCTGGCAAAGAATTAGGTCTTTCAAGAGTACCTTGTGATATTTAAATGTAGCTTGAATGCACATATACATCTAAGCTTTAGGCTTAACTTGTGTAAGAGGAGAAAATATAAAATATAAAAGTGTGGATAACAGTGTCTTTCCTACTGATCCTCATTTTGCAACAGTTTGGCAAAGATCTTTACCTCTTCCACAGATGAGTCTTAGTTTCATGGTCTCTGTTAATACAGCTGAAATGTGCAGAGTTAGCATGAATAAGCAAGTTAAATGGCTTGGAAAACTTCAATTTCTCCTGCTTTTTCTGATGGCTTTCACTGGTGTGGCATTTGCCTTTGCCATACCCAAGAGGGTATGCCACAACTTCTTGCAAAGTTTTGATTTCAAAACAGCCATTCACCAGAAAAGCCAAAAAATTGGTCACATCCAGAGGGTAGTAGTCAACAACGCAATGTCCAGATGGAGATCAGTGACAAGTGGTGTCTTTCAAGAGTCTGTACTAGGACCAGTGTTATTTAATATCTTCATCAGTGACGTAGACAGTGGGATTGTGGGAACCCTAAGCAAGTTTGCATGTGACACCAAGCTGAGTGATGTGGTTGGCATGCTAGAGCTACAGGATGTCATCCAGAGGGATCTGGACAAGCTTGAGAAGTGGGCCTATGGGAACATCATGAGATTCAACAAGACCAAGTGTGGGTCCTGCACCTGAGTTGAGGAAATTCTCAGTATCAATGCAGATTGAAGGATGAGGCATTGACAGTAACCCTGCCAAGAAAGAAGGACATTGCTTTACTGGCAGATGAAAAGCTGGATTTGAGCTGGCAATGTGTGCTTGCAGCTCAGGAGGCCAGCTATATCCTGGGTGACATCAAAAGAAGCATGGCCTGCAGGTCGAGGGATGTGATTCGGTTGCTCTGCTCCACACAGGTGAGACCTCACCTGGAGTACTGTGTCCAGCTCTGGACTCCTCATCACAAGAAGGACATGAACCTATTGGATCAGGTCCAGAGGAGGGCCACAAAAGTGATCTGAGGGCTGGAGCACTTCTGCTGTGAGGACAGGATAAGAGCTGAGGTTGTTAAGCCTGGAGAAGAGGTGATGGGGAGACCTTATTGTGGCCTTCCAGTACTTCAAGGGGACATATAATAAAGATGGGGACAGACTTTCTGTCAGGGTCTGTTGCAACAGGGCAAGGGGCATTGGTTTTAAACTTAAAAGGGGTAGATTTAGATAAAAGGCAGATATTTTATACAGTGTGGATAGTGAAACTATGGAAGAGGTTGGCCCCATCTCTGGAAACATTCAAGGTAAAGTTGGCTGGGGCTCTGAGCAACCTGATTTACTTGAGGACGTCCCTTCTCCCTGCAGGGGGGTTGGACTAGTTCAGCTTGAATTGACCTTCCAACGCAAACCATTGTGTGAATCTATGGTTCTGTATGTTTTACCAGTAGTGCACAGCAGGTAGTGGCTGCCAGCAAGGTAGACATTATACAGATCTGATGTTATGGGAATTTCACATCCACTGTTTGGAAGGGAAACTTAGGAGCACGGTAAGACAGGAAACTTATATAAGTGTGTTATTGCCCCAGTACATGGAATAATGATCAGGGCTACAGAAACTCTAGTTTCTGTATCAGAATATTGTGGAGAGAACTACAGTGTTGCAGCTGTAATAACTGTAGCCCTCTGTGTGGGATACAGAGATCACAGGACCAATAGATCCTGTAAGTATTTTGTTATAATCCTGTGTTGGAATAGTTCAGAGTGTTAAAAAATTTAGTATAATATCCCAGTTGAGTTATGTAAATGATGTGAAGACTGCCATTATTTGCACAGAAACCTGTGGTATTCTAGGGCACTGTCACTGTATGACTGGCCATCAGAAAGGGCCAAAAATCTATGGAGTTTAAAGAGTGGGCTACTATTAAGCATCTGTGGAATGAGTAAATGAGGCATGAGTCTAGAAATCATATGCCTGAAGACTGACATGCTAGTTAAGTATGAGGTGTTTGTATGTTAGCATGAAAGACAGTACAGGACTCCCTCTTGTCAAGAGACTGGGTCATTTTACTGTGGGGAAGAGGAATGGGGGATGATGCCGTGGGGATGACACCTGGTGATGATGGTAGCTGCCATAGTTTTCATCCTGCCTTCTCCACCAAACTAAGGTTATAAAAAGATATTTCTGCTAGATTCCTGTGAAGGTATGATGGTGATTTATTTGGTCTTCCTGCCAGCTCACCAAACCTTGAAGGTGAACCAAAATAACAAAATTATATCAACGATAGCAGCAAGTGCTAAACCTTTCTCATAGGTCTATTCTGCACGTAAATCACCTAATTATAACCTCTTATTTATTTATTTATTTAACTCTGGTCCCCTGATAGCATGCCAGCAATAGCCTTACTGTTATGTCCCAGATCCTAAAGAGCACGAAGCCACCTTGCATAGAAGTTTGCAATTTGACACAACCCATCATCGTTATGCCTTTTTCGAGCTTTGTTGTTGTTGTTCTTGTTATTATTAAAATATTGCTTCTAAACTTTGGAATGCTTTCAATAAATAACAGCTGAAGCCAGGCAGGGTTGTTTTAAGCCTCCTGATAAGCAGATAGGACTAACTGCAGCTAACTCAGGCATGGCCCCAGCAGGACTTAAGGAAAAAATGGCTTTTTACTTTTGGATCATAGAATCACAGAATCAGAATAATTAAGGTTGGAAACGACTTTCAAGATCATCAAGTCCAACAGTCTACTAAATATTGTCAGGACCACTAATCCATGTCCTGCAGTGCCACATCTGGAGGTTGTTTGAACCCCTCCAGGGATGGTGACTCCACCCCCTCCCTGGGCAGCCTGTTCCAAGGCCTCACCACTCTCTCAGGAAAGACATTTTTCCTGATATCACACTACAGCCTATTAGCCAAAACATGAGTGAGACATTGTAAAGGTCTGTGGGGACCTTCCTGATCCACGTTCAGCACTCTGGATTACAAGAAGCAAAGTCCTACAGACTAGAGGTGCAAGACACTTCAGAAGAGGTCCTCATGGGTATAAATGTACAGAACTGAGCAAGATAATCATAGAAATTTGTACATCTCAAATTCTTCCTCAGGCTAAGAGCAAGAAAATAATGAACAGGACAAGTAATTAAAAAAAAAATAAAAATAAAGGAACACATTTGAAATATTCACAGATTCAGAGAATCATTNTTCAGTGTGTATTAGTAATAAATCCTTTAAAGAAATCCAGGTTAATGTTCCAGGAGTGCAGTTAATCATGTAATGTTGTCTTTCATAATGCCAGTACTTACGGACACGATGGGTTGACCCTGGCTGGCTGCCATGTGCCCACGAAGTCCATGGGAAAGGGGGAGAAAATTTGATGAAAAGCTCAGGGGTTGTGGTAAGAACAGAGAGATCACTCAGCAATTGCCATCACGACTCTGCTTGGTGAAATTAATTTAATTTATTGCCAATTAATAAGATAATAGGGTAATGGGAAATAAGAATAAATCTTATGAAAACCCCTCCCTTTTTCATAGAGTCAGCTCCATTCCTGACTGTCCTACCTCCTCCTCCTCCTGAGCAATGCAGGGTTACAGAGATTGGAGGTTACAATCAGTTCATCGTACATTGTCTTTGCTGCTTCTTCCTCCTCACACTCTTCCCCACTCCAGCTTGGAGTGCTTTCCACTGGGTAGAATCCTTCATGAAATTCTCCAACATGGGTCCTTCCC
>VWZY01000004.1:143489-153643 GCA_013399075.1 Chloroceryle aenea
TAGTGCCAAGGATAAGTTGCTCCATTATCTTTCCGGGGATGGAGGTGAGGCTGACTGGTCTCTAGTTGCCAGGGTCTTCCTTCTTGACTCTTTTGAAGGTTGGAGTGATGTTTGCCCTCCTCCCATCCCCAGGCACCTCTCCTGTCTCACCTGAGGGAACAGCGCAAGATTTTCATAAGAACAGGATTAAAGAATTTCTTGCCAATGCCCAAGTGTTCTGGTGTTTCATACCAAACATAGTGCCTTGTAAATACGGGTAAAAGAACTGCTCATGGAAAAGGAGCAGAAGGGCAGTTCCTTTCTCTCACTTCCTAAGGGGCATTTGATTAACATTTTCTTGTTTATCTTAATCGACATGCTTTTGTCTTCAGTTAGCTTTTCTTTTTTGCAACCTTCTGCTCTCTTTTATAATATCTTGCATTGTATTCAAAAAATATGCACCCACTGCTAGGACTTGGCACTTAAAAATGCTTTCTCTGAGTTGCTGCAGAGTTCAGCCATGATACAACAGCAAGTGAAGTCGAGGATGGGGTACTTAGAGTCCACAATAAGCAGGATCCTGGGGGGAATTGTGGCCCATGGAGAAGAGCCCACACAGGAGCAGTACCTCTGGCAGTACCTGGGACCTCATGGAGGACCCATGCTGGAGCAGTTATTTCCTGAAGGACTGTATCCAATGGCAAGGACCCATGCTGGAGCAGTTCATGAAGGACTATGTCTTGAGGCAGGGACCCCACAGTGAGGCAGGGGAACAGTGTGAGAAGAGCAGCAGAGATGAAACACATATCCCCCCTCCGTACTGTTTAAGGGGAGGTGATAGAAGTGTCAGGAGTGAAACTGAGCCTGGGAAGAAGTGAGGGGGAAGGCGGTTTTAGTTTTGTTATTTCTCATTATTTTACTCTGTTATTAATCAGCAATAAATTGAATTAATTTCCCCAAAGTTGGGTCTGTTTTGACCATGATGATAACTGATGAGTTTCGTTGCAGGCTAGGAAAATGATCAGGTGGAAAAGAGAGGCAACAGTGGCCATTTTCCTTGCTGATGAGGTAAACTATGCATGTTGTGGTGAATCTGGTTTCCTTGCTGATGAGGTCCAAGTGGTACAGCAGGGAATTGTGGCCTTGAAATGTGTACTGAATGCAAGTATGGAAATACTGTTCAGATCCTCCTGGAAGCTACATAAAGGTGTATGGATGACAGGGAGGTGACTGGAGAGAGCCAACACAGCTTCGCCAAGGGCAAATCATGTCTGACCAATCTGGTGGCTTTCTATGATGGAGTGACTGTGTTGGTGGATAAGGAAACAGTAACTGATGAATTCTGTAAGGCTGTTGACATGGTCCCACACAACAGCCTTGTCTCTAAATTGCAGAGATATGAATTTGATAGATGGACTACAAGATGGATAAGGAATTGGCTGGATAGCTTCATCCAGAACGTTGCAGTCACTGCTCAATGCAGTGTCCAAATGTAGGTGACACTAAGCTGAGTGGTTCAGTTGATACACTTGAGGGAAAGGATGCCATCCAGAGGGACCCTCACAGGCTTCAGGAGTAGGCCCATGTGAACCTCATCAAGTTCAGCAAGGCAAGGTGTAAGGGAATGTGATCCCCCGTATCAATACAGATGGGGAGATGAATGGATTGAAAGCAGCCTTGCAGAGAAAAACTTGGGGATAGTGATGAATGAAGAATTGGACATGAGCTGGCAATATGAGCTTGCAGCCCAGAAACCCAAGGATAACCTGGGCTGCATCAAAAGAACCATGGCCAGCCCATCGAGGGAGGGGATTCTTCCCCTCTACTCTGCTTTCATGAGACCCCATCCAGAGTATTGCATCCAGCTCTGGGGCTTCCAGCACAAGAAAGACACAGACCTTTTGGAGCCAACCTAAGGGATGGACATGAAAATGATCAGAGGACTGGAACACCTCTTCAGTGAAGAAAGGATGAAAGAGTTGGGGCTGTACAGTCTGGAGAAGAGAAAGGCCTGAGGAGACCTTATTGCAACCAGTCAATATATGAAAGAGGCTTATTAAAAAGGTAAAGGCATTTTACTAGGCCCTGTAAAGACAGGACAAGGGACAACAGTTTTAAACTGAAAGAGCGTGGATTTATATTTGAGATAAGGCAGAAATTCTTTACAATGAGGGTGGTGAGACACTAGCAAGGGTTGCCCAGAGAAGCTGTGGATGCTCTGTCACTGGAAGCATTCAAAATCAGGCTGGAGGTGTGTTTGAGTGACCTGACCTAGTTGAAGATGTCCCTACCCTTGGGAAGGGTGTTGAAACCAGATGATCTTTGAAGGTCCCTTCCAACAGAAACCGTTCTATGTCTCTATGAAATGCAGTGATGATGAGACAAGGCAGGCTGGTGACAGTGTTGAGTAGTGCTCCATGATTGTGGCATATGAACCAGGTAGAAGCTTAAGTGAAATCAGTGTCAAAATCTCCAGGGTAGCTCACTGATGTTAATACTGAAAAAAAGACAATTTTATAACTCATAGAATCAAGAATATCTCAAGTTGGAAAGGACCCATAAAGATCATCAATTCAAACTCCTGCATAAAGCATGCATTTCATGGTTAGCCTTGTACTGAAAGACCTTCTGTGAAAAGACTACCTGAGAAAATAATTCCTAACTTTCTTAGATTTGTTGTTTTGTCTTTGATTAACACAGAATATGTCCTGTTGTCTGTCTGCTGTTTGTATACAAAATGTATCTTTTTATGTCATGCTTTAAGTAAATATTGGTGCAATTCTCCCTTTTCTGTTGTACAACTGTCTTAAAGAGTGTACAAATCTGTATTTCTTGATTTGCTTGTTTCTGCTCTTTGGGTTTTATTTGGGGATTTTTTTGTTTTTAAAGTAACATTTTTAACCTAATTTTTAATGCATCAATTTTTAAGAAACAAACATTCAAATTCTTAAGACATGATTGTTTGCTTTCTGAGTTTAGAAAAAAAAATCAGGTTAAACTTGTCCCTGCTTTTTTATAAGGTATTAATGAGGAAGGGTAACTAAACATGTTATTCTGTAACCAACAGTGCACAGAAGTGTAGCTGAAAGTATGCAGAGCTGGAGACAGATCCATGGATCTGCTTTAATTGTCACTTGTTCTCCTGATAAAAAATTCTGATTATACAAACTCAGGATGATATAAGAATTTAGTCAGGGAAAATTTTGACTATTTTTTTATACAGGGGCCAAACAATTCTTGAACTCTACAGTGTCCCTAAATTTGGAAATACCTTGAAACTACAAGCTATTCGTGAAGATTTTGGACAGTTGTCCCATGATAACCCTGTCTGATGCTACTCTGTATTGCCTCTGATCTCAGCACTGTGCACAGACTGAACAGTCTGGTCCTTCACAGTCTTGTTCACAGATCTCTGTGTAACTGTTCTAATGGGGACTGTGCCTGAAGCTTTCAGGACTAAAGACTGTATTGGCATTTGATTAAAACATTGCATCTATTTGCAAAGCAGACTGCAAAAAAATGCATCTCACCAAATTCTGCGTGACCTTAGACCTTTGCAGGTTCTGGCTTCTTGCTTTCTTTCTCCCCAAGGTGATGGCATCGTCTATAAATAATATGTGAACCTGCTGTTGGGGGAGCTCCACATAAAGAAATGAGGGGAATGTGCAGGACTTAGAATACCTGTTGATGCAAACAGAAGGAATTGAAGATTTTCATAGACATTGAAGATTCATTTTTCAGTTGGTGGAAATTTAGGTAAAAAAGAAGGTTAGGATGGTCCAATTTTCTTTATTTTTTTTTTTCCAAATTCTGAAGCACAATATATTGCATTATATGATAGAGAAGACAAATTACTACCCTAAACTCATGTATTTGGCATGAATTTTTTCCACAAAACTGACAATGACAAACGTTACTGAAACCTTAAGTTTTCTATTATTTCTTTCCTTTTTTTGGGGGGGGGCAAAAAAATAATCTGCTATTCCACAGATTTCATTATGTAAAAACTCTATTCCTTGTAAGTCTATTCCCTCTCAAAGTTTGAGCTTTTAGATTTCTGTTTGATGCAACATCTGTTGTGGATTTATTTTGTTGGGGTTTTGTTTGTTTGTTTGTTCTTGGCTCCTGTTGGCACTTCATAGCAGCTGGTGAATTCTGGTAATATTTGAGAATGTGTGCTGGTGGAAGTAGCTGGGTTTTTACCATCCCAAAATCATATTACTCACCACAGACACTGCAGTTTCAGCTCTCCGAATGTTTTTCTTATTCAACATGTTTTTGATGTGAGTATTTTCTTAGGAAACACAGTTTCTTCTATCATCATGAATTATTCCACAAATTAACAATCATTACTCATTAGAGCAAGCAAGATATCTCCTTCAATATGCTATGACATTGGATGTTTCATCTTTTAATTTGACTATAAAATAATCTGCAAAGGTGCAGCCCTGAAATTACTGATTAATGCTATGAAACTTCTAAAGTAAGCTTTTTCTCCTACCTTAGATGATGTAGAGGATTACTTGTTTATCTGCTGTGCTCTTACATGCATTTATATATACAGACTTCAAAAAATATATAAAACCTCAAAAGCATAAAAATGTTTCTCTATTAAAAATGAAGCATTTGCAAAGTTAGAATATTTTGTTCTGCTCTGTGTACTAGAGGCTATTTCTGTATTTTATAGTAGATGATGAATCATTGAAAACAGTCCCTGGATGAGGGCTCTCAGTGTGACTCTCTCCACCTTCCCCAGCTGTCTAGGTGTGTAGAAACTAAATGTGGGATTTGGAATACTGTTGCAGTGTGGTCTCCAAGAAGCTAACTTCTTAAATTATTTTTTATTTCTCTTCCATGGTGAAGTTGTTTTGATGGTCTAGTCATAAAACTGAGTGACGGAGAAGAATATCAGACACTGAATAGAACAGAGAAGAAAATGATCAGCTGCCTAGGGCTGTTAAACAAGAGAAAAAAAGCCCAAACTAACAACAAATCTACCTCGTTTTGATTAGTCTGAACACTGCAAGAACATTTCACTACTATTTTGCTTATTATGACAAAGGGAATTTAATGTTCTTTGTTTGACAACCTACAGCTGGAGCAAGGATTTGTCAGAAATAAAAACATGCAAGAGCTGATGATCTTGGTTGGCAATTCCTCCCCTGCTTCTGGTGAAGTTATTTGCATAGTCTCGACAGGTGAGCATGGTTCATGTGAAAGGTGAGGTAATACTGGTCAAATTAAGCCACACTAGGTGTGAAACCTCTATCACTAAACTGCTTGCTATTCCTATGGAGCAAACCTCACCGTTCAGCGTCTTGGTCTCCCCATCTGTAAAATGGAATATTAGAACTTACACAGTAATTTGAGAACTACTGGTGGAAAAAAATGCAGATGCATTTAAGCAGCAAATAGCATAAGAATACCTGCCTGTAATTTCATGCTTCATTTAGTTCATCTTTATGCCAATATCCAACCAGAATATTCATTTCAAGATGCAAAACTAATGATATGGATGATGACAGTATCTTGGTATCATAGATGCCTATGTTTCAGTATATATGTTTGCTTCCAGAAACGTTTCCATTACTCTCTTTGGAGATTTTATTTTTCTTTTGTTCTGTTGTCCAGTCAATGATCAAGGTGACCTAAGACTTTACCAGGTCATTTTCTGTTACTCTTTTTTCTTCTTCACAGTAGCCCTCCTTGAAATACATGTGCCTAGTTGCTCATAGATTTACAGTATTATTATTTACTCAGTATTACAAAAACAGATTTTAACTGTTATCATGCAAGTGACTACAAAAAAAAAGGGGTGCTGATATTTTTGTTAACTGTTGTTTTTCTTGGACAGTAATGTATTTCCTGGAAAGAAGTAATTATTTTACAGTCAATCACTGAAGATAGATGGTACCTACACCCTACAGAGCACTGCTGGCTTTACATTTGTTAGGTGAGCTCGTGGGAATTTAGGTGGAAGCACTGGAATGAGGCGTTTTTCCGAGGCAATTTTACAAGAGGGATGATCAGAGTTACTCATTGTGACACTTTGGTGGCTGTTTGGTACGTGTTTGAATACGTACTGAACAGATCTGCCACGTTATGTCATTGCTGTGCCTTCTGTTAGGGTGGAAAAAGGAGCAGCCCTCAAGGGCAGCAGCACAGTGGGGATAAAGTGCTAATTTCAGTGGATTAGTCATTCTTCTGCAGTGTTTCTCAAAGCAATGAAAGAAGACCCCAGTATTCTCTGCAGATGGGATAATTCATCCTTAGGATGTTAAGGTAAAAAGTAGGTTTATGTAGACCACTGAAATTCTTACTACTGAATAGTCAGAAAGTTATTTACAACCAATGAGCAACCCTGAAGGTAGGATTTGTTCCAGAAAAATTCCTTTACACCTGGTGGCTATAAACATTAGTTTTTTCTTAAATAAAGATTGCTTTTATATTGGACAAACTGCATATTACAGTCCTGCTGGGAGTGCAGAGGACATGTCTCACATATGATTTAGTTTTACCTAAGCAGAATTTGTTACAGGAAAAGCAAAGAAGGCATAAATTGTACATCAGTTGTGCTGACACAAAATGTTGGCAAATTGGGCATCAGGAGTGTAATAATATTCATGTCCTTGCAGTTCTATTTTACTCTGGTTTATTGCACAGACTTTATTCTAATGGTATGCTGTTGTCATTACAGCAGGTTTCCGTTTTATTCCTGCCATGTGATCTGAATATACTAGAGAAGTGAAAACTTTTTGGCACGTTCTGGTCTGTTTATTCTCAAATGAGTATTTTGTATACAACTTGGGAAGTAGTAGACAAGCCCAAAATTGGTTGGTTGGTTGGTTGGTTTTTTTAATATGCTGAAACTTTCCATAAATGATAATAACTTCTTCCTTCATAAATATTTGCATCCAAATCCCTTTGATTAAATAGATCAGAAATTATGCCATCATTTTTGTATGTTTAGGCTGAGCTGAAAACATTGCTACTGTTGCTTGTGTTTTAGGCAACAGATAAGCAGAATGAAAAGTGCAAATATATGGGAGATGAGGCAAAGAGGATGAAAAACATAGGGAAAGCAAGCAAGGGGAAGATTATGTTTTTAATATAGTGACTTGGAATCTTTTTCCACCATGTCTAAGATATGTGATTTGTAGTTGGCCCAGATGGCACAGTGTCTATTGAGCAGCTATTTATAAATTGATAACTCAGTTGGCTACAAATTCCAGCTGTGCTGCTTTGATTGTGTGTACCGAAGTGCTAGGGGCATACACCGTATCTTGGTTTCCCAGTTTTGTTTCTTCCAATATATAATCAAGGTATTTGCCACTGTAAGGGAAATGCTTCATACATTCTTTTTTTTTTTTTTTCAGTAAGAATCTGGTCTGTGCATAATTTTTGTGTTTGGCTGGTTTTTTTTCTATATGTTTTGGCAGCTAGTCAGCTCAAAACTACAACCCTGTGATACCCTGTAGCTTTAACGCAATAATTCTTTTTCATCTTCTGCTTCTCCTACTTCAGAATTCCCTTGCTTCTTGTTTCTCTTAAACTTTGCCTTGTGTTGGCTGTCTGAGCATATGTCTTATCTGAGAGGCAGGTTGCTTGTGTGAAAATGTGATGCTCATAGTTATGGTTGTGTTTTTCTGTTAAAGCAACACAGTTTTGTTAGTCTGGATGTGTTTATGTTGCTGTAACAATCACTTATCCTCGAGTGGCTTTATGTCTGTACGGGCATCTCTCTGCTCCTGTAACCACGTATATACTGTGGAATGGGCTACAGAGTTCTGACAGTATCCCTGTAGTTAAGCCAGTGAAATTTGTGTTGGCAGAAAAATTTAGGACATGCTTTCACATGTAAATAATTTCAGAGCTTGTAGTATTGCTGTGTGGTAGCTGTGTTCATCTGCTCCATCAGTGCTGAAATGTAAACATTCTTTGCTGTCTTGACTCTGTGTGGTGAAGTAATTGCTGATCTGTCTTGGTGTTTCTTCCCTTTTCATATCCCTTTAACAACAGAACATGGGGGGAGCAACAGATCGGACTTGCTGCATGGACCTTTCCTCATTCTTAAAGAGTTGATTACTTTTGGGTGGCAGATGCTATGCAAGGGGAATGTAAGCAGAGACACTGTGGATTTTTTTAATGAAGAGGTCTTAAGAGCTCTAATTCAGTAGGAATCACTTCTGCTTTGGAGCCTACACTGTGCTTTTGTCTGCCGGCTGCCCACCACGGAGCCTCAGCAGCATCCAGGGGGCTCAGCTGAATTCAGAGCTCTCTGCAGGGAGGCTTGGAAATGCACAAAAGTCACTGCACTCAGGAAATGAAAATCTTAATTGACAAGACAGCGGAACGAAGGATGTTTGTTCCAATTTAAGTACCAGGGACTGACGTGTAAACTGAAAAATACGTCAGAAGTGCCTATGACACTTAGCAGCACTCATTTTATTCAACAGAAGCATAGGTTGACTTCCAAAGCGAAGCTCATCGGAGAAGCTCTGTTGGAAAAAAACTGTCTCAAAGTGATTAAAAAGTTCTGAGTTGACTTTTGTCTGAGTTAAACTGAAAGCTTGTCTGTCTAGATGTAGTTAGCACAGAGGGGAGGCAGGAAGCTAGCCTGGTGCTAGGGAGTTCTACTGCCCCTGGTGACTCAGGAAACAGTGAGTCTGACACTGCAAAATGTTAGTTTAATTTTTGTACTACCTTTATTTGTGTGCTCAGGTGGATTTGCATACAGATCTACTAGGATACTAAAAGTGGCTGCTTTTCTGAGGGTAAAATATTGCATTTTTTTCAATTGAACATTTATCTGTTTTATTTTTAGCTTTAAAAGAATTTGTTATGAAAAGATTAAAAACTAAAGCTGAAAAAATTAATTTGTTTTTCAAAACAAGTTATATTTGACAAGTTAATATACTGTATTACATGCAAAACTGACTTCCAATGCGGTAAAAAAAACTCTTTGAAGTGAAATAATTTTTTTCTATGGGGAATTCATATCAAGAATAGGAATTAATTCTTCCTCTCTCTGATGCCTGTAGATCCTTAAAGCATAATTTCTGAATTTCTCTTATATTTTTCAATTGCACTTGACTGCACGGTTTTGAAGATGTGTAGGCAGTGAACCTTTAGAGTTGGATGTGATTTTCACAGGTATATTGAGCACCCTGGGCACATTGCTTTCGAAGTATTTGTTGCTCACATCAGTATGTTTCGTTGGGTCTTCATAAATTACGTCCTAAGTGGGAACTTGCTGTTTTAGTAGACAAGCTTATAATTCCTCTTAGAACCTGTGCCATAGATTAAGACTATCAATTATGAAGTAAATTTTATAGCAGTAGCTGATGTTAAAACTTTCTGGATTTATAATGTAGTTAGACCAAACACAATGAGAAGATGCTGACAGTGACATCTAGGGAATGCAGTTTATCTTGATCACTAATTTATGTAATGATCATAGTCTATATTCCCCTCTGGAATCCCAGTCCCTGCAGGTAAGACATAAAGACTCTATCTTGGTCAAGGAGGATTGGGTTAGAATTTATTTAGGGAAACTGAACATCCATAAATCCATAGGCCCCAGTGGAATACACCATCAAGTGCTGAGGGAGCTGGCTATGTTATTGCTGTGTCACTCTCCATAACCTTTGAAAGGTCATGGAGAAGAGGAGACATGCCTGAGGACTGGAGGAAGGCCAATGTCACTCCAGTCTTTAAAAAGGATAAGAAGGAGAACACAGGACTAGCCAGCCTCACCTCTATCCCTGGAAACATGATTCAACTGTTCATTCTGGAAGTCATGTCTAAGCTTGGAGAGGAAAAGAAAGTCATTGGGAGTGGTCAACATGGATTCACCAAGAGGAAGTCATGCTTGACCAATCTGATAGCCTTCTACGATAGTGTGACGTGCTGGTAGATGAGGGGAGAGTAGTGGGTGGTGTCTACCTCAACTCCAGCAAGGCTTTTGACACTGTATCCCATAACATCCTCCTAGGGAAGCTCAGGAAGTGTGGGTTAGAGGAGTGGACTGTGGGATGGATTGAGAACTGGCTGAATGACAGAGCTCAGAGGGTTGTGATCAGCATCACAGAGTGTAGTTGGAAGCCAGTAGCTAGCAGAGTCCCCCAGACGTCAGTACTGGGTCCAGTCTTGTTCAACATCTTCATCAGTGACCT
>VWZY01000005.1:0-27663 GCA_013399075.1 Chloroceryle aenea
CTTCCCTCGCCGCTCCACACTTAAGGTCCTAAGATTAAAAGCAAAGAAGTGTTTAGCTTTTGACTGTAAATATGCTATACAAACCCAAATTGGTGCACTCATGATCATTTGTATCTTCAAATAGAGACAAATAACAACACTGAGGTAAGGCTGGGAATCCCTGGTGAGATGAATAGAGAAAGCCTGATTACAGCTACACAAAAAAATAATTCATTTCCTGGATTGAAGTCTTTCACAAGAGTGTCCTAGAAACCACACACTAAAGTACATAGGCTGTAGAAACGTATAACATTGGCTCTGTTGTGGTGTAACCTATTAAACAAGAAAAAATGTGCTTCAGTTAATGTCAGAAGTAGTATGTGTATATTGCTATACACATCCTTTCACGTGATGCATAACTCCATATACTGCACATCTGTAAACTCCAATTAGATGCTATTATTTAGATTGGTGTTGGCAACAAACAGTTCCTAACCTATTGCACCAGACACATATGAGCAGCTAAAATTGGGGCACATACTTCCTGAGGAAAAGGGCAAAGTCTAGGGAAGTCTAACATGGTGGATCTAGAGACAGCAGCAGACACAAACCAGACCTGACAGCCCATCCCATGACTAGAAGGAAAACAGAATATCTTGGTGCTTTCAAATAGGATAAAAACATTACTAGCAATACCACTATCCATCTGAGACTGCATGTTGCTCAGAAGCTTCAAAACTGGGATTTAGAATGCAACATTTGATTCTTTCAACTTCTTTACTTTCTCCATTGAGCTACACTTGTAGCATTCTTATTCTTTTCCATGGCATTGTTTCATTCTTCCCTTAACATGGAAGTGAGGGAAAAAAAAAAAACACAATAATTTAATATCGGATTAACAGAGATGTGACAAAGTCAGAAACTCTGGTGGTGCATGTGTTGTTGCAGGATCTTAATGGATGCCAAAAATGTTAAAAAACAAAACAAAACAAAAAACCAAACCAGAAACAACCCACAAATTTGTTAATTGTTATGACTGTGCCTATATGTAACTGTGAGTTTCCAGGTAACATCAACATGAAAGATCCGATTCATTTGTTGGAGAGCAAGGACTACCGTTCAGAAGAATCTTGACAAGTTGGAGGAACATGCTGAAGATAGTGTCATGAAGTTCAAGAAAGAAAAATGAGAAGTCGCGCATGGAGGATGGAATACCATGTAACAGTACAGCATCTCCACAGAAAGGACCTGGGGGACTGGTGGACAACAAGTTGTGACTCAGCAGTGCATTCCTGTGGTGATGACAGCCAACCACTTATTTCACTGTACTAGCAAGAGCTGCTAGCAGAACAAACAAGACAAAATTTTGAAGCAAGTCCACCAGAGGGCCACAAAGATGGTTAGAAGACTGAAGCACACATTGTTCAAGAAGGAGCTGAAGGAATATGTTTTGTGCAGCATGGAGAAGATCTAGGGAGGACCTAATGACAGGCTTTTACTTCATAATAGGAAATTACAATGAAGACCTCATCAGGCTCTTGTCAGAGGTATATAACAAATAAACAAAGGCAAGAGTCACAAGTTGTAATGCGCTAAATTCTGACTGGATATAAGAAAAAAAAACACTAACAAATGCAAACAGCCAGTCTAAAGAAAAATGCTGGAATGGGTAGCCCAGGTAAGTTGTAGATCTTCATTCTTGGAGATTCTGAAAGTCAACCTCACATCTGATCTAACACTGAAGCTACACCTGCTTGGGGTAGACCTCCAGAAGTGTCTTTTTAACCTAGTTTTCACATGATCCCATAACTGCTGAGTTTGGGAAATTTCTCTAAGGGATCAGGGGTTATCAAATTCTCTGATCATCATCATGCTTACATAAAGACGTACATGATTTGAGGCAAGCGCGCTAGTATTTTATCAGCCTGAACCTGTATTTCTTCAGCTTACTCGCTCATCTGGTCTGAGGGTTTTAGCAATCCCATGCTTCTTCACAAGAGATAGCATCTGGGCTATTCTGATTATGGATTATTTATGGGATAAAGAAACAGTTTGGATGATTACGGTGTTTAGAAATAAACTATTCCTCCTTTTTCATGAATGATTACTTCAAAGAAGTCCCTTTCATGTATGTAACAACTTTTATAGAAATCAGACCCTATTTTATTTTCTATTTTTAGGACCCTGACACAAATGAAGTTACAACTGTATTCAGTTATGTGTTTCAGCTCTCCAGGCACACTGCCCTGTTCCTCTGTGAGTTGCAGGCAAGACTTGCTCTCTGAAGGCACCCTGCCCAATTGCCTGGACTTCTGTTCCTGGGGAAATTTTATTATCTCTTCTCCAGCACAATCACCAAAGTTATTCAAATTATCTCATTTTTCTGTTACAATTTGCCTAGTCCTTTTTTATCCCATTTTTTATTCTCTCCATTTTGTATTCAGGTTTATTCTTCCAACCCTCTCTTTTCTTCTCCTTCTCATTAGTTTTTGCATCCCTTGCCAGCATTCCCGAAGGTTTATCACCACCGTGACTGCTGTGCTATTTTGCTTCCTCCTATGCAAACCATCTCCGTCCCCAAAGTAATAAAGTGTAACTAAAAGCCTTGGAGTATTAGGACAGGATCAGAACTACTAAGAGCTTTCTAATTTCATACTTTTGCTTTTCCACCCTCTCCAGCAGCAAGTTAAGGAGGATGTAAGATAAACTGACTAACTAATTAGCTTTGACTTGCTTTAGGACTTATTAATTGTAATGCTCAACGCAGAAGCAAAAGAAAACCTCAGAGGTGGTGGAGCTTCTCCAAGGAGAGCAAGAGAAACAGAGATGGAGTTTAGTAACAGACCCTGACTCTTCAGTGTTACACTGGCCCAAGCTTGTAATTCTTGTGTACTTCTCAGTTGTCCAGGCACAAAGATTTACTACATCTAAGTGGAAAAGAGTAATTCCATTTAGAGTAGTGGCTTTCGTAGCCTGACTTTGCACATTCAGGAAAACTAATGTATCAGACAGAACTGTGGACCGATGTCTTTTCCCTTGATTTTCTAACAGATATCTATAGCGTAATTTTGTTCTGAAAAGAGCAACACAGTCCTGCTGCGTCTGGAAGATGCTTTATTATGACATAAACAATATTTGTATGGTTTAAAGACACGTGAAAAGCTAAGAAAGTAAACAGTGTGGTTTCAAATGGGGAAAATTCTAAAAATGTTCTAGACATTGAAGCACTAAGGAAACCTTTTTGATTCTGACAACATACTCAACTTCTAGTCTCCCTTTCTTCTTTGACCTGTGTTCTGATAGGCATTATGCCAAGATGATAGCAGAAGCTACAGAAGTGTCAGAATACACACTGGCATATGTGGGCACCAATAACACACAACAATTTTGGGGCAGTCTATCTAAATATTTAGAGATCTAAAGTCTTCTTCAGCATTTTGAATAAATAACCCCATGAAAATGGGGTTCTCCAGTTCCCTGTTTATACATCTCTAAACTAGTTCTTCATTCCAGAGCTTTGAAGATACACGTCACCCTAGGCATTGCGTACAGATGAAGAGCCTGTGTTATAAATCATTAGCTTTACACTTGTCCAGAATGGTCTAAGAGATTAGAGACATCTAGTCTCCTCTTCCTCTCCTGCTTCCACTGGAGGAATTATTCCAGTAAACAATCTTCTCTTTTGCTTTTCCTTGTCTGGGAAGAGAGACCAATTTCTCAATCCATAGATAGAATGTCAGCGTAGCATATCCAAGAACAGACTCCGTAATTTACAAATATCCTTGAATCTTTGAATTAATAGGATACTGGATCTAAAGATCGCCACAGGTAGTTATTAAAGAGTTACTCATTAGCATATTAGTAGGATTCAAAAGTTATCTAACAAAGCATGATGGGCTCTTTTTTTTTTTTTTTAACAAACGATCATAGGCCTCTTTTTTTTTTAGGTCAACCTTCTGCATGTAAATTAATATCTATAGATTTTTTGTTTTTTCTTGTCTTACAAATAACAATATAGAAGCTTGATTTTCTGCATACTTCCAAGAGTCAGCTTGCTACACTAACTGACCGTGGATGGACTTCAAGGTAAGAAAGAGGATTACAACAGATCTGTAAGGAAATTCAGCACAAATACAGGAATGTTCATAAACAAAAATTTCTAATATTGTAGAAGACATTAGATTGATTAGTCAAATATTTCAAGTATGTCCCCTGCTATTAGGTACTAAGGAAAAAAAGCAGGCTTTCAAGTAGCATTGGCTAAAAAATTAAACTCAAGGACTGCAGACCCTTGAGACTTAAACATTTCCTCTCAGAGATGATTCTGTGGCAGCAGCAGTTAAGTTTAATAGCCCAAACTATGCTCTTTTATTACAGCTTTTATTACAAAGAAGAGAACTAGTAAAATAATTAGGCAATACATTCCTTTTTCTGGCTATCCTGCAGAAATACCACAGATTCAGGAAATTCCCAGCAGATTCATATTGTTCCTTACGAAAGAGAGAAGAAATTAGTAATGAAAATGTTGGTTTTAAGATGTATCATTATGATTTTATTCTCCTAATTTCTGGTATGAATAGCTCATCTTTTGAACAAAGTGAAAAGGTTTTCATAATGGAATTACAGTCTAAAAATTCCAGTTTGAAAACAGATAGTTTACAGTCCAAAAAAGACTGAAAGATGTGGCTCATAGACTGAATTTTGGATACAACCATAGACAGCTGCATAGAATGCCCACAAGAAAAGATGCTTGGTCCACGTAATGCACAAAAGCCGATTTGACACCTTAAAGTTGAGAAGCCTCTCTAAGTGATTGTTCTGTGCTCAGATCCAACATCCCTACAGAAGGCAAAAAATCTGCCAGTTATGAGCCACATAAAAAGAGAAAATATATAACAAAAAATCTAAACGTTTGTTTAAATCAAGAGCTAAGTCATCATGGGCTGTATGGAAACTACTCAATGCTCCTGTACTGGAAGCACAGCACCAATGTAGTGAGTGTGTCAGCAAAAGCTTAAAACATATCAAAAAGAAGTTAGCACAGTTAAACAGAAGGGCAAAGGAGGTTGTTACAAACAAAACCACTCTTTCTTAAAGCTGAAGTCACCTTCAAATGAAGAAAATGAAGGACCATAAAAACTGACATGTTAAATATAAGAAATGTAAGACAGCACAATATGGTTCTGAGGGACAAATAGACAAAGGCATCAAAGGAAACAACAAATCTTTCTTCAAATGCATCTGGAGCAAGAAGCTGCCTGGTGAGTCTGTAGAGCCACTGGGTGATCAGGATATAAAAGGATTCATTGAAGAGAAACTAAATTAATCCTTCAGAAAGGATTTTGCTATTTCATGGGAAATTCCCATTCTAAGAACTCACTGAGGGAGTCTTATTGGAGGATCTGCCTGAAATTGAAGTGACTGTAGAACAGGTCATGAAACAAACTAACAAAACAAATGGTACCAAATTGGAAGATCAGATGGTATGCACATGAGAATTCTACAGGAACTGAGAAATACATAAAACAGATGGTAGTACCTGAAAACTAAAAGACACTGAACATAATGCCAATTTCCAGGAAGATCTATAAGACTACACAGCAGACAGACAGTCACATCAGGCAAATTAGTTGAGCTTGTAACATGGAACAGAACTAGTGGACACTCACGTAAATATGAACTACTCATCCAAAGGTTTCTGTAGGGATAAGTACTTTCTTAAACAGGAGGTCAAGACTAGAAACACACAGTTGAAAGTGTCCACCAGTAAAGATCTGACACTGTTCCTTCTACAGTGTTCCACATCATTCAATACATATATATAAATTACTCAAAACAAGGAGTGAACAATGGGGTGGCCCAGTTTGGCAACAATTTACATTTATGCAGGACAGTAAGGCTGAAGGGTAATAACAGAGAGGTTTAGAAGCACCTTTTCACAGCCTGAAAAAGCAGGACACAAAGTGGGAGATAAAATTCCTTGTAAATAAGCAGAAGGTGATCCTCATGGAACAAAACCAATCCTAACTTTGTTTGCCCTACAACTGCCTGGAAGTGAATACTTTTTCCTAGAAACCTAAGATTGGCTGGTCTGTAGTCTCCTAGGTCTTCCTTTCTGCCCTTTTTGCAGATGGCTGAAATATTTCTTATTTTCCAGATATTTCCAGGGATTTTGCCTTACTTTCATGACCATTGAAAGATGTGAAGGAATAGTTTTGTGATATCAGCCAACTCTCTCAGGATGCTCAGCTGCATCCTATCAGGGAGCTGTATCTGTCCAATTTGTAAAGAGGGTCCCTCTCTTGACCCCCCTCTCCTATTTTGCCATTTGCTTCATCGTTGCTTTTTGACAGTGTCTTGGGCTTACCTCTGAAGACAGGCCAGGTACCTCAGCCTTTCCTGTGCCATTTTTGACAAACTTGCTGGCCCTATTCAGCAGCAGGCCTACAGCTTTCTTGTATTTCTGCTTCCTACTAACATATCTGAAGAAACTTTTATGCTATTCTTGTTATCTTTTGCTAGTTTGTGCTCCAGATGAGCTTTTGCCTCCCTAGTTGCATCTTTGCACATTGAAGCAGTGTTTCTATATTCCTCAGTGGGGGTTTGCCCCCTTTTGCACTGCTCTCATGCTCCTTTTTTCTTTTTTTTTCATTTGAACTCTATTAGGAGCTAGATGTTTTTCCAACTCATTTCTTTTTATGGCTGCTCCTTTCCCTGCCTAGGAGGATACACTGCTCTTCTACAGTGCTTCAGGAAGTAGCTGTACTGGGAAATTTCCCAGAATTCCTAAGATGCTTTGCCCTCCAAGACAGATTCCCACTGGATCCCTCCTAACCATTTCCTGAGTGAGATGAACTCTGTTTTTTCTGAAGACCAAGTCTTCATTTTGTCGCTTGTCCTCCTCAAGCCCCTTGGCTCCTACACTCCTACAGCTGCTGCAGTCAGAGCTGATGTTAACATTTGTATCTTCAAACATGTCTTTAAGATTAGTTAGCATTCAGTCCAGAAGAGTACTATTCTTAGTTGGTCCATCCACAGACTGCATTAGGAAGCTGTCCTCAAGGCACCCTGGAAATCTCCCAGACTGCCTGTGCACTGCTGTGTTTCTTTCCCAGTAAATATCAGTGTGGTTGAATTCCCTTTTGAGAACAAGGGCCTGCAGGCCTGAGGCCCCTTGGAAGCAAATGAAGGTGGCTTCATCTACCTCTTCTTCCTGATCTAAGTCTGTAGACAATGAGGTCTCTCTCAGTGGCTCTGAACTGGACCCAATAGCACTACACAAACCACAGCTGACCTCTGGTTTTTAAAAAACTGTTCTTTTACACACAGTGCAACCCTTTCTTCTACCCATCTTCTACACTTTCTGTCTTTTCATGTAATCTTAACTTGCCCATTGCAGCACTCCAGACACATGAGCTCTCCTGTTGAGTAACTGTAATCCAAATGAGTCTGTACAAGAATCTCCCATTTCTTCTGTTTTCGTCCCCAGATGATGTGGGTTGGCACTTCAGATGATGTACCATCTGCTCCCTGCACTGAGTGCAGTGTGCTAATCTCCCCTATGGCTCTGCTGCATAAACACTGTCACTTTGTCCCCTCCAGCTTTTATTTTCTCCACTCTGACTTGGCCCAAATTTAAAGTCCATTTCACTGTTCCCCAGTATACTGGTAAAGGCATCCTTGTACTTCTTTTAAAAGTGGATCTTTTCACTCACTAAATCATAATCCCTTGATCATGGAAGGAGAAAGACTGGCAGTGACACCAGCTGCACAGTCAAATGTTGACCTAAACAGTGCCCACACCCTTCCCTGGCAAGATGGAGGAGAAAACAACCTGAGCACTCATCTCCTTTTTTTAACCCCAAAGATGCTGTGGTCTTAGTTAATTTTTTCCAATCCAAATTTGAAGAATCATTGATGCCCACATGAAAGAATAGCATTTCCTCGGACTTCATGAGTCTTGGCTGTCTTATCTGTGCAGGTTTTCAGCTGCATTTTGACTCCAGGCAAGCAGTAAACTTCCTGACTTTATGTTAGGTCAGCAGATGCATACGCTCGGTTTATCACAGCAGGGAGCTCCTGCTTTTAATACTCAGTACTTCTTTTCCCCGACAAGTCAGACATCTTGAGGTTTGGGCTTGTTGTCTCTTCCAGGGTAATGTGTCTATCCTTCCAGTCTATTCCCAGAATTCCATATCTGTTCTTCATCTGAATTTTTTGAGATGAGGGGACAGCTGTTGCCTTGCTGCCCCAGGTCACAAGCTTCCACGGTGCCTTGTTTTTTGCATTACTATTCTTTCCCTGTTAAAGCTTACTTCTGGTCTTCTCTTACCTGCACACTGAGGACTTATTGGTGCTTGTCACTGCAGCATTGTTGCTTGACATCCTACTGGTTTCCTGCTGCTCACTCCTCTTGCTGCAGCATAACCTGCTGAGCTTTGCCTTTGGGTTCTATGGCTGCCAGCTTCATGGTCCATCAGGCAACAAGTCCCACAGGTGAGGTCCCCACCCTGTCCCTCACCCAAATAAATGGCCACATCCTCCCACAGGAGCTCTGGTTGGTCAATGTCTCCATCAGCCATCACCCAGCCCTGTGGGCTGCCACAGAGTGTCATGTCACTACAGTATGATCACCAGCTTTTCTACCAAGACACAAGCACCAACAGTCTTATGCCACTGAATAAATTCATGGTGTGCTCTCATCTTTAAAACTGTGTGAAGTTCTGTTCTTCCCATGTCTGAAGTGATGTGGCAAAACTGAAAAGATCAAAAAAAAAAAAAAAAAAAAGGCTGCAAATATGGTTTCTGTACAAGAAACAATAAAGTTGGGAATCTTCAGTCTAGAAAAGTGACATCTTAGGGAGGACATAGCAGAGGTCTACAAAATCCCACACAGCATATTCACTAGCTCTTACAAAACAAGAAATTTGACATATCAAAGGAAGCAAATAAGTGCCAGACTTGAAAACAGATGAAAGAAGATGGCTCTTTATGTAACAGACATGCTTTTGATGGTTACTAAGAACATCATAATTTCACTGGGTTTTGGAAATTTGAAAATAGGTGGCTTTCGTGTATTAGGAGTCATTATCCTATATTCTTGCCCTGTTCTTAATCTTCATTCAGCATCTTCATATGATCATTGGTGGGGACAATTTGTCTGACCAACAAAGGCTGTTCTCATTATAAAAACATACTTTTATTGCTGCAAAGCAAAAATGTAATGAATCAGAATGGGTTTTTATTTAAAAAACGTATTTTCTTCCATTAAATATCCTGATTGGGAACCTGAGCAATTCTTCCAATAAAATGCAAAACTAGTTTTGCTATTGAATCCTCAGATAAACAAACCATAAAACACTCCCAGATTTGTACTATTCATTCTTAGAACAAAAGAACTAAATATACTTGACTGGATCTGTGATTATGGCTCTGGGAAATCAATTATACAATGAACACTTGCTGCATGCCAGAGTTACTAAGCCTAACTAAAATAATGGTAGTACTTCCATAATTAAAGGACAGATTTTGGTTCAGCTAGTCAGTTTCCACCATAACACTGTACAGGAAACTGTTAGTAGGTTAAAATGGACAGAAAAATCTTTACAAGGATGTTCCTTACAGGAGGGATATCAGAGTTACTACCACGATACAATCATAAAACAAGAGAGCCATAGGAATCATTGTTACTTTTTCTGAATAAGGGAAGAAAAAAAAAAGAGAAAAAAAAAAAAAAAAAAAAAAAGATGAATGAATCAGCTTGTTTGATAACTGCAATCAGAATATCTCACTGATACTACTGTGAAAGTCATCTGAAATTAAAGCCTTTATTACAACAAAACACAGCAATCAAAACTGTATCCATCCCTGTTTGATGAAAGCAAGAACCTTCTAGCAGTGTTGGTAACCTCAACGATTTTGGTCCAAGACCTGGCACGTACAATGCAAACCACCAAAGCCTTCAACCCCTAATGCAGGACAAGCAGGTAGGAGCTGCAACTGCCTTTTCAGAACAGATCAGCTCATGATAATCACAATATTGAAAAGGAAAGGTAATAAAAAACATGCCAGCACATACTGAATTATAAATTTAGTGCTTTAAGGATATTCAATGGCAGATAAGGGATTTGATTGATTTCCAGAGATGGTTTCAGAGCCATGGTTTCGAGCTGTATCTGTTCTCATGACTGCCCCCCCATCTTAAATCAAACATCCCTCCCCACCATGGAAACTTTGAGTGGATAAAATGCAGACTGTCTCCTCCCCACACCTGGCATCGGCTGAATGCCACACACTTTTGCTGTTCTGTGACTGCAGGCACTGTTTCCATGGCAGCACCAGGAAAACCACTCCAAACTGGTCAGGATGGGAAGCAAGGAGAACCTCTAGTCCCAGGAAAGCTCCATCTTACCTCCCTGGACAAGGCACTCTGAGAAATCAGGGGCAGGAGGAAAGCTGACCATGCCATCTGGGAGGCCTGGGAGGGAACAAAAGCACAGGCAGCACCACACAGCATGGAAACCTCTCTTTGTGTCTGAGGAGAGCTTCTGTGGTTCAAACACATGTGATACGGCAGGTCAAGTGTCCACCTGTGTAGGTAAGTGAAACGAGATCTGGATGGCTAAAAGCACTCAGCTCTCCTCCCGTCACAGGTCCTCTAAGAGCAGGTTGCCTGTTATCCCATACCAGATGTATTTCTGGTTGCTCCCTGGTTAAGGGGAAATAGATGTGTGCACTTGGTATACATTGAAACAGCTCAAGGGGACATCATTTTTTCTTCACAGATCACCAATACCAAACCCATAGTACCGAATTCTTGACTGGATTTTTCAGCCTGTCAGGGCTGTGTACGTGTTGGGATTATTTTGTCAAAGCATATGATTTCCACAGCTGACTGTTTCAGACAGAAATAAGATGAAATGTGACACTTCTGTATGATCTTGGACAGCTTGAAAGAATGAGAATATGGAATTGAAATCTATACAGATTTTTACAGCATCACAGAAGGTTTAAAGGGACCTCTGGAGGTCATCTGGTTCAATCCCCCCTGCTCAAGCAGGACCACCTATAGCCAGTTGTCCAGGAGCATGTTCAGGCTGCTTTCTGAGTATCTCTGAGGAGGGAGACTCCACAACCTCTCTGGGCAACCTGTAACAGTGCTCTGTCACCCTCAGTGAAAAAGTGTTTTGTTATGTTCACATGGAGCCTCCTATGCTTCAGTTTGTGCCCATTGCCTCTAGTACTTTCACCAGGCACCACTGAAAAGAGTCTGGTTCCCTCCTCTTTGTATCCTCCCTTCAGGTATTTATATATATTGATGAGATCACCCCTCAGCCTTCTCTTCTTCAGGCTGAACAGTCCCAGCTCCCTCAGCCTTTCCTCATAGGAGATATGTGCTGGTCCCTTCATCATCTTAGAGGCCCTTATCAGGACACTCTCCAATATATCCATATCTGTCTTGAGCTGAGAAGCCCAGAACTAGACCCTGTGCTCCAGGTCTGGACTCACCAGTACTGAGCAGAGGGGAAGAATCACCTCCCTTGACCTGCTGGTAACACTCCTCCTAAGGGAGCCCAGGATACTGGTGGCCTTCTTTGCCACAAGGACACATTTTTGGCTCATGTTCAACTTCGTGTTCACCAGGACCCCCAGGTTCTCTTCTGTAAAGCTTCTTGCCAGCTGGCTGACCCTTGGCATGTACTGGTGCATGGGATTAAGGAACATACCTCTCTATGCAACTAGCATTACCAAGGCTACTAAGGCAAACACATGTCACCTCAGAAGCAGAAAAAAATTACTAGACAGTTGCCATGCACGCAGTATGATGCAACTTTCTGTGCCATTAAAATTACCCTCTCTCCCAGAACACCTCAGCAGTAAAAGATAATTTCTACAAGTTTTCCCATTCTGACCTGTGTGAGAGGTACAATGTTCTTCCTTATGTACCTGAAGGCTAGGAATGGCTAGGATGTTCAATTTATATTAAAAAATTATATGGGAGAACATTAATTTATTTTCTGAATTGATTGTGAATGGTCCACCTCTCCTATGAGGACAGGCTGGGGGAGCTGGGATTGGTCAGCCTGGAGAAGAGAAGGCTCCGGGGAGACCTAATAGCCACCTTCCAGTATCTGAAGGGAGCTTACAAAAAGACTGGAGAGGGCCTGTTTACAAAGGCCTGTAGTGAAAGGACGAGGGACAATGGTTTTAAATGAGAAAGGAGTGGATTTAGATTAGAAATAAGGAGGGAGTTCTTTACCACGAGAGTGGTGGAGCACTGGAACAGGTTGCCCAGGGAGGTGGTTGAGGCCCCATCCCTGGAGACATTCAAGGTGGGGCTTGACAGACACCTGAGCAACCTGCTCTAGTTGAGAATGTCCCTGCTCTTAGCAGGGCGGTTGGACTAGGTGACCTCTAGAGGTCCCTTCCAACTCAGACACTTCTATATTTCTATCTTATCTTGCAAGGTGCATTCCTCTCTGTTGACAGACACTCTCCAATTTCAATAATAGCCTGTCCTATGCAAAACACTAGTTTTCCTTACTCTACTGGAGAAGCTACACTGGTTATAGTCGTGAGAAGCCTCTTTGCTGAGTAAGTCTGGCTCTTTTGATTCAGACCCTTTTGAGGGGAGTCTCAGCAGCCTGGAATACACAAGTACCAGCAACATTTGCAATGCTGAATGGTAAGAATAGAAGAAAGGCTACTTAATCTTCTGGCCCTGCTCTGTTGTCTATTCCCTGTGTAATGCAGATTATCCAACCACCTAACAAGCAAAATGTGACATGAAACTAATTACTTAGTAAGTGATAGAAATTTATATAGCAATTTCCTCTTTGGAAAAATGAAAGTATATAACTAGTTTACCAAAACTGGGACTTTAAGCCAAATTTCACCTCTATTGAAGCTTTCTTATTATTTTGTTACTTCCCCATTCCTTAGGCTTGATTTAAATTTGGTGAAGACTGATTTTTCATATTACTTGGCTGCAAAGTGTATACCTTTTCTAAAAGCAAAGTCGATGGAGTTAGAATGAAAGAAATAATTTAATGGGATGCACTGACTGCAGTCACTCTACTTCATTTCCTCAAACAAGAGACTGCTTTGACTGAGAGAGACGTTTCTCTGGCTCATGTCCATTGCAGAGCGAAGTCAGAAAGAGAGAGACAGAGAGAAAGAAATAGAGCGTTCCCTCCCTTGATTACATTCATGAGAAGTTGGCAGAGAACTTGTAACAATGTTTGGGACATCTTTGACATCATCACTGGAATATGAAGTGTCTCTAACCACTTTCCACATTTTTTGGAAGAAGAAACTCCTCCACAACAGTGTAATACCACATGCAGAGAAGTATTTTGAATATTTAACCCTTATAAGTCAGTTCCCTTCCCTTTCAAATAGTGAAAGAACTGCTAAGCCAGCTGGACACCCAAAAGTATATGTCTGGATGGGATCTATCCAAGGGTGCTGAGGGAGTTGGCAGGGGAACTTTCCAAGCTTCTCTCCATCATTTATCATCAATCCTGGTCAACTGGGAAGTCCCAGATGACCGGAGACTTGTCAATGTGACACCCATCTACAAGAAGGGTGGGAAGGATGATCTAGGGAACTACAGGCCTGTCAGCCTGACCTCAGTTCTGGGGAAGATTAAGGAATAGTTCATCTTGAGGGTGATCATGCAGCAAGCGCAGGACAACAGGGGGATCAGGTCCAGCCAACATGGGTTCATGAGGGCAAGTCCTGTTTAACCAACCTGATGTCCTTATGCGATGAGCTGACCCACCTAGTGGATGAGGGAAGAGCAGTGGATGTTGTCTACCTGGACTTCAGTAAGGCATTTGACACCGTTTCCCACAGCATTCTGCTGGAGAAGCTGGCGGCTCATGGCTTGGACAGGTGGACTCTTTGCTGGGTTAGAAACTGGCTGCATGGCTGGGCCCAGAGAGTGGTGGTAAATAGAGTTCCTCAGTGATCCTCAGGGCTGTTTTGGGACCAGTCTTGTTTAACATCTTTATTGATGACCTGGATGAGGGGATCAAATGTGCCCTCAGTAAATTTGCAGATGACACAAAATTAAGTGGGAGNGAGGGGTCTGGAAATCCTGCCTTATGAGGAGAGGCTGAAGGAATTGGGGTTGTTTAGTCTAGAGAAGTGGAGGCTGAGAGGAGACCTTATCACTCTCTACAACTACCTAAAAGGAGGTCGCAGCAAGGCTGGTGTTGGTTTCTTCTCCCAAATTACTAATGATAAAATGAGAGGAAATGGCCTCAAGTTGCATCAGGGGAGGTTTAGATTAGATATTAGGAAGAAATTCTTCACTGAGAGAGTGGTTAGGCTGCTCAGGCTGCCCAGGAAGGTGATGGAGTCATCATCCCTGGAGGTGTTTAAAAAACGAGTGGATGCTGCAGCTGAGGCAATGATGTAATGGATAGATAGATGTTAGGATGAAGGCTGGACTTGATGATCCTAGAGGTCCTTTCCAACCCTAATGATTCTATGATTTAAGCAGCTTTGTATCTCAAATGCTGCAAACAGTTTCTATCCGTTTTCTTCCAGTTCATGTTCAACCCAGGAGAGAAACGGGGAGCCCTTTCAGAATCAGTACTACCATGAGGATAAGGTACAATCTCTACAGCCAGGAGGCAGCCTGCCTACCAACCCTAATTCTGTTACAAAGTTTGGCAGCTTGATTATTAAGAGGACTGGCCAGAGGGGAGCATAACCTCCTGGAGGTGTGTTATAGAAGATACCAATTTTTTTTTGGCTTTAGGATTCTCATTTCTTTTCTTGAATTTACAGGGCACATCTCACAACTCAGTGAAACAGGGCTTGTACCTGCTCTAGTTAGTTTACAAACATTTTTGTGCACACCACTACAGTGGACATGTTTGATACCATGCTCATCTGTCTGTTTCTTGGGAAGAGAGGATGACAAGTATTTCTGTAGCAACTGAGTACACATGATTCTGGATACAGGACTTCAGGAAAATAACTTGCAACTATGTAGGGTCCTAAAAATATACTCTATAGTTAGACTCCCACTAAACTGGAGACTACAAAATTATTCACAGCAAAACAAACCTGAGCCTGAGAAGCAGTCATGTGAGAAATAACACTGCAAGTAATGGTTAGCATGATGAGAACTATGTGATCTAAATTATAATTGTCAATATTTAGAAATGGGAAAGCTTTGAATAACTTGGATACCATGGCATTGTAACTACTGAAAATGCTAACTTTTTAATGACAACCACTGTATGCAAATGATCTAATTACAAACACCAACACACTGTGCCTTGTTGAAAAACATGGGGAAGTTTTGAGCACTTACAAAGAAAAAAAAATTACACTTTGAAAATATGACTATGTATATGAAATAATAAAGCCTCATAATAGATGCTGGATCTTATTTACTAAAATTCTGCTGTTTGAATTGGATGTTCATTTCATGCTGCATTAAATGAATAACAGATAAAATCCATTTTCTTTAAATGTTCACATCAGCTTCAAAATAATAGGTTGATACATTTTTTAATTAATCTTACAAAGCGCTGAATCTAAATTTGCAAGCCATGATGATTTAGAAGTTTAAAGAGTTCTAGTAGAAAGAATAAAGAAAGAAAAGACTAGAGCAGATAACAGACACAGGATGCTATATCCATATGAACATAATAACAACAGGACCTTCTGATAACAGGAGAGCTTGATTTACACCACTTTCATTTATACACAAATGGAACTGAAGAATCATGACTCATAATTTAACAATCTGACTAAATATTTTTAATAATTATTAATGTATTTTAATAGTCTATTGATCAAGTCTAGTCAACATTCTATTTCAGTAATTTCAGAATTGACTGTACTCCTGGTATGCACAAAACCAAAAGTAAAAAACATTCAGTTAGATAAACCTAGAGTCATTTTTATTTTTTTAAGGGTGGAATTTGAAAAGCGTGTAATTTATCTTCTCTCTGCCCTTGAAGGTGTAAAGTGTCCAGTCTCAGTGCAAAAATAATCTCCTGTATGTCAAAACCAAAAAGCAATTCATCCCACTGTAGACAAACCTAACACTCAAATATGTTTAAAAAGAAAGATTGAATAAAAAAATAGACTCCAGTAATTTGCAGCTAAGACACTGCAAAATATGGCTCCTGCAACAGGTGAAGTGTTTTGTAAGATTAGCAGCCTACCATAAAATCCTTCTCTGTAACAGAGCAAACCACAACGTGACGGTAGATAAACTCCATTAGAGTGAATTTAAGTCATATAACCATGTAGACAGAATAAGCCAAACATCTGCCCATGTTTTTTTCCTGTACTTTGTTGATGTTACTATCATCTGGACACATTAACCACATGTCCCCTGAAACCATGTATTGCAATTTCCATCAACTGGTATTACACCTGCTGAAGAGGGCAGAACTGATTGACTACAGCTTCTCCTGCTGTTGAGCTCAGCCAACAAGCTATTTCTGAATCCTGCAGATGTTCTGGTAAACTGGGCCAAACTGACTTTTTAAAATCAGTTTTTAACCTAGTTTAAAAAAAACCCCAGTGATTACTGGTTTACACAGTTATACCGTGCCTTATTGATGTGTATTTCAAACACATGAGGTGTGTTTCAAAATAAGCATGAGGAGATTGACAAAAATTGTATTTTATATCAATTCCATAATAGATTAAAAATACTGTAATGACAGAAAGGTGTCTTGAAGTAATAAGGACAGTGCTGACAAAAAGCAATGGTAAGGCTCCCATCCCCAGAAACACTTTCAATCTTTTCAGAATGCCTGAATTTTGTTTTTCCAAATTAACTTCCAAGATATATTGATTTTAGACTGAATAGGGTGCATTTTTTAAAAAAATAAACCTACCCTGCCATTCAAAAAGTTAATTAGAAACTCAAAGTCCCTATGCTGACTGTCTCAGCTATGCATCTGATTTCTCCACCCAGATAACCAGATGTCTAATTACTCTTTTAAATCATTCCATTACATTAAAAATAAAATTTTAGAGGAAAGACATAGAGAAACTTGCACAAGTAGGTTTTGCAAGAGCTTGGAGAATGTGCCTACGTCCAAGTAGGAATTCCACTGATGTTAATGGCAGTAGTTCTGGTTTTCAAGTGCTAGTAGTAATTAAAACTTAGGTTCAGCCTGTTTCCTGTCATAGAAAGGTAAAGATAAGGCCAGAAGGCTGTAGCAGGACAAAAGGTTTAACCATAAAGCCTTTTAAAGTTTGTCCAAACAGATATCCAGAGTCTATCTGGACATCACAGCCAACCAAGCAGTTTCTTTCTGCAGACACACCACAGCCACCCCTATCGTATGGCTAATTAACAGAAGGAAGTTATTTCCAGAAACCAGTGTCTGAACACCTTGCCTTTACAGTTATCCAGGTTCATTTCCATTTTGAGGCAATGTAACACTGATGACAAAGAACTAAACGTAAGAACAGGAAACCACTAAGATCACAGCTGCCAGACTTCCTAAGTTGAAGCCATTCAGTAGCCTCGTGCTTTCTGAGCATGCTACAGAACACAGTAAGGTGAAGGCACACTGACAGTCAAATAGTGTCATGGGAGATTTTAAGCACTCCAAACACCAACTGGTAGCAGCCCACTAACTAACAGAGATTCAATAATATCTGAAATAAAAAAAAAAAAATCACATTTTGTTTGAAAAAAGTTCAAAAATCAGAAATACACGAACCCCTCTTGAATCTGCAGGCTTACACAGAGAAAATAAAGCCTTGCCCACTCGGGTGAATGCAGATACTATTTGCATGTGCATTTCTGTTTAGGAACAAATGAGTCTACTCTATTTACCACAGCCACACCTGTGGTAAATGTTAGAAAATAATTTCTGCTTTTAGACGAATTCATGCAATTCCTGATTAATTTCTTTTCATTCCTGATGAAAAACCTATCATATGGTTCCATATATAGTATCAGATAAAGAGACTGACACCCTGAAGTCAGAGTGGCCTTCGAGAGCTTAGCAAGCCTCATCCACAACAGGGACTGTGGCAGAAGTGAGCCCAAAGCAAAAGTTTAGGGGAAGAGAGAAAGTGGCACAGCATCACCTGAATCACTGCCACACTTGGTTACTCCCAATGCAACAAGCTTTATTCCTTGTAAAAAAAACAAAATGACAGTAATGTAAAAGAAAATGTGTCTCTGAAAGTTCCATAAGCCAAAGAAGACAACTGTCAAGAGTCAGCAGACTCAGTGGAAGTAAGGCCACCCTGCAGCCTTTCAGGACAGACACCATCCCAGCTGCCTAAGACTTCCCCAATGGTCTGATCAATCATGGAAAGCTTGTCGAGTTGCTTCTTGATTTGTACTTTCTAGGAAGTGCAGAAGTGCAAACTTGAGTCAGGGATGTCACGATTTTTTAGCTCACATGCTGCACCGTACACACAAGCTTCCTGGCAAGGTATGTTCAGACAGTAACAGGGATGGCCTCGACTTGCACTGTAAGATGACTATTGCTGTCCTCTGCTTTTGTGAGCACCTGCAAGTGACAGGTGGCTTCCTTCTAACTTGCTTGTCTACATATGGTAACAGCTTACAGTGTGAACTATGTAGAATTTTGCTACTACGTAAAACAGTGAGCACCATAGCCTAGGAAACCCCACCACTTGTGCCTCCATGCAAGCACCTGCAGGAAAATGGATGACAGGGGAGCCCTAGACAAAGTTATCCCCCCGTTTTTTCTTGAATGTCATGAGGCGCATCACCAAGCACTTTCACAAGGCCAAAATGCTTTCTGTCTTTTCAGACAGCGAGAGTATAAATACAAATTCATATGCTTGTTGCTGCTTCCAGAATATTAGTACAGGTGACATTTTCTGCAAAGAGAGAAATTTATGCCTGTAGTGCACTTCCCCTGAAGCAATGCTGCTGTGTTTGTATGCAAGTCATAACCGACACATCAATAAACTGACATTTATTTTTTTTTAAATCATGTCATGACAGTCTAAAGACAGATGATCAAGTTTTAGGATGGTGTTACCACAAGAGCTCACTGATGAAAGGAAATCCTCTAACTTTAAAGGAATGTTTTCAGGTAATCCTCCAAATAGTGTATTGCCATAATCCAGATGGAAGAAAAACCAACCAACCAAAATCCTAACTTTTCCCCAGTCTGCTGACCCATTCAATTTCAGTGGAACCTACAAATGAGTTGCATACAAAGATGCTGGAAAGGAGCTTGGGGTCTCAGTCAACACGTAACCCTTCCTGATTTCTTCTTTGCTTCAGACCAACTTTATATTTTTATTGCTCTGTTAAAATAAGAACGGCCTTCTCCTTTGGTTGGAAGGATCAATATCTGAGCTAGATACCCAAATAAAAAATGTACACCCAGTACCTTCTAAGAATTTGTACACTGTTTCCTCCTTCCCCTTTCCTCTATCCCCAAAGTTGTAAGTTCGCTTAGCTCTCTAGCACAGAGATACAGCTACAAATCCAATGAAGCTGGTCAGCTGAAGGTGATAGTTTGGCTCCTCAGAACAAATGAACCAGTGTGATTGCAGCAAGTCCTCAGTGTAACTTTTTTTTTTTTTTTTACAATATATGCCGGTAAGCTCCTACAATACTACAAAGAACTTATTCATGATGTACTATGCAGGTTCATACTAATCTAAAAGAGTTTAAACTACTATTAAGTGCATTGAAAATAACACAAATATGAAAGTAAAAGTTACCGTGAAAATAACAGTTTGTCAGGAATAAAGTTGTGTAAAACATCATTCTTCAAAGAGAGGCAACTTGAGCAATGAACACTGGGAGAGTTGCATATTCTAGATGAAGTTCTTACTTAAATGTAGAGCAAATTTTGACATAGCTAATGTTAATATAGTAATTTGTGTAATTTTGCACTGTATGTATTTATGCATGGGCTTTTAAACAACTGCAGCAGCTTAATTAAGAGGGACAGTGGCACTTGAAAAACATACTTACCATTACAATAACAAAAAAGTTAACTTTTCTTGGTGGTAAGTATTTGTGAGAAATAAAGTACATAATCTACCTAGAAAAATAAGAAAATTCTAGCTGAAAAGCTAACAAAGTAGTGGCTATGAAAGAAATTTAGAGCAATGGTCTTAAACAAAACCCCATATAACAGATTGCCAGCACATCAATGAATACAGCTATCTGTAGTAAAAGGATATTGGAAGTATATCCTGGTCTCCTCTAAAAATGGACAGGAGAAATAGCTAAAGCCTAAGTCTTGTGATAAAAATGAATGAGAAATCTCTATACTCCATTATGTTATTGCAAAAGATAATTCCCCGCCTCTCCTAATTACAATTTCACTACATTTCATATTTTGGTAGTGAATACAGTCTCTCTTAGAGAAGCTGTTATTTCTTGTAAAAATTGCTTAGCATTGCTGAACCAGAGCACAGAGGGAACTGAGGCAGAAAAAAAAAAAAAAGAAGGAGGAAATATGATTAATGCCGGGGTTACTCAATAATCACATGTAGTATTAATCTTGCATGAAAACCATTATATTAAATAAAATTAGTCTAATTTCTTCTCTATATGTTTGTTCAATTAATAGTTTAGGGAAAGCAGGCTATTAATCTAATTCTAGCACCACCATATCGTTTACTGGAAATTACTTTTTAGGGATCTGTGTTTGGTAAAAATGCAACCAAAAATATTTCAGTGTTTGAAGCTTTCTGAATGTCAAGAACATGCCTTTCCAGTGCAATGTCTAACTTTATGACTGTTTAGAAGTAAACAAATGCCTCGGTAAGTTTTCAGACAACATCAAGCTGCATGGAAGCATTGATCTGCTGAAGGGTAGGGAGGTTCTGCAGAGGGATCTGGACAGACTAGATCAATGGGCCAAGGACAGCGGTATGAATTTCAGTAAGGCCCAATGCTGGGTTCTGCACTTTGGGCACAACAATCCCTGGCAGCACTACAGGCTTGGGGAGGAGTGTCTGGAAAGCTGCTCAGCAGAGAGGCACCTGGAGGTGTTGACTGACAGCAGGCTGAACATGATCCAGCAGTGTGCCCAGGTGGCCAAGGCGTCGAACAGCATCCTGACTTGCATGAGGAATGGCGTGGCCAGCAGGAGTAGAAAAGCAATTGTGCCCCTGTACTTGGCACTGGTGACGCTGCACCTCAAATACTGTGTTCAGTTTTGGGGCCCTCACTACACGAAGGACACTGAGGCTCTAGACTGTGCCCAAAGAAGGGCAACAAAGCTGGTGAGGGGCCTAGAGCACGTCTTATTAGGAGTGGCTGAGAGAGTTGGAGATGATCATCTTAGATAAAAGGAGGCTCAGGGAAGACCTTATGGCTCTCTACCACAACATGGAAGTTTTAGAGAGGTGGGTGTTGGTATATTCTCCCAAGTAAGAAGTGATAGAATAAGAGGAAATGGCCTTAAATTGCACCAAGGAAAGTTAAGATAAGATATGAGGAAGAATTTCTTAACAGGTCATCAGGAACTGGAACAGGTTGCCCAGGGAACTGGTTGAGTCCCCATCCCAGGAAGTATTTTAGAGTCATGTAGACACAGAGCTGAGGGACATGGTTTAATCAAGGTCTTCTCAGTGTCAGTGGATTTGATGATTTTAAAGTACTTTTTCAATCTAGGAAATTCTGTGATTCTGTGAAATACAGTGAGGATACTGTAAAATTATTTATGAAAGCCCAAGGGCTTTCATAGTTTACATACAATTTTTTTTTCCTCTTTGAAATTTTTGAAAATTCTGAGTGAATGATTTCAAACATAATTTACATAGATAAAGTTGGTGATGTTTCACCTATTCCACAGGATATGACAATATGTGGTTTACTTTACTATGTCCTGAAGTTACTTAAAACAATCGTGTAACTTAAGTCTCAGCAAAAGCACAAAACATATGAATTCTGGAAGCTCAGATAAGTCTCTTCCACAACTACCATGAAGCAATCCAACACAGACTTATCTCCTCTAAGTCACCCAAGTTCCACTAATTTCAATAGACCCTGATAACTTATTTTAAACCACCTTGTTTTGGCTTTTACTGTGTATCATTGATTTGATTAGGAGAAAAAAAAAAAAAAAAAAGAAAACAGTAAGAGACAAACCACTAAAAATATTTCCTCTTATTCAGCAACCACAAACTTTCCTCCCTAATGGCACTGAAATCCATATGAGAACTGAGGACTGGTTCTCTCCCTGATTAATGGCAGGGAATGGGCTGACAGGAGCCTTCTGAAGGACTCAGGGGTAAGCATTTAACCATGTGACTGAATGTCAGTTAGGTGGGAAATTATTTGTAAAAAGTCATAACCTAGGAGTAGAGAGCTGTGCACAGATAATGGTCTTGAGTGTTAGGGAAAGACAGGCAATGAAAAATAACTGAGCCACTGTGCAGAGTGAGCTGGAGAAAAGGAGCAGAGCCTAAGCACAAAGATGAGAACTCGCTTCCCATGGAAAGCTGACATTGAGATATTTTTTTCCTTGATTCTCAATCTGAATCGTGGCTATTAAATTTTTAGCGCATCCAAAGCCAGTTGGAAGACTCAGCTGTGGAGTCAAAAGAAGTCTAATCTGAAATTAGGGCAGGGCAGATATATAACACTGTAACCCTGAAGAAAGAAAAAAAAAAAAAGAAGAAAAAATTGCCAAGGTGTTTGTTGGGTTCTGCTGGGCTTTGTTTGTTTGTTTATCTGTTTAATATCTCCACTAGCAGATATTTTATTTTAATTCTTTGTCTTTATTTATTGACAATCATCTCTTGCAGCAGAAGAATTGCTGACATTTTCTAAGCTAGAGGTTTCTAGCAACAGGCTGATTTTTCTACTGCTTAAAGTCCTGTTTTCAAGAACAAATAGCTCTGAGAGTCTAAAAGATAAAAAACATTAGAAGGTTCATGCTAGACTGGGCCCAATGATAAAATATTGACCCTTTTGAAGATAAGCCATGAAAATAATAGCAAAACACTACAAGTATGTAATAAAACCTCTTCAATTCTACATTGTTATTTAGATTTTAGTCAACATAACCCTTCTGACATTATTGATGATGGATTAATCTTAATCCTCTATGCAGAGGAGTTTGTATCACGTTTGGGCATGTCCCTTTTGCATATGCATAAACTCTGGCACTTAAGAAAAGTAGAAAGAGTTGGAAACACAGAAAAGCAAACTCAGTACTGGACCAAGCCAGTTTAAACTTCAGATTTACCACCAATTCCAACTGTGCAGTGGTTTGACAAAATAGAAATGAGCAACAGCACAATCAAGTTTATAATGAAGGTTCTCTTACTTCCTCTCTAGGCTGCTGGGCCATCCTGCAGGCTGGACAAGCAGTCTACCTTTTTCTCATCATGGCAGCCAACATGAGCTTCAAGACACTGTCCATGCAAGTCTAACAAGGAACAGGTACATGCTTCAGTGGAAATAGCCCTGCGCAGATGCCAGAACAAGAGTCTGTATGTACTAGAAAGCAAAGGCATCTGCCTTCAGTTTCCGAATGAGCTATTTGCTACCACTGAAGATGTAGATGTCCTTAAACAGCACTTGTAAAATGGAATAATAATAATCAGTATTAATTTCTTTCTTACACGATGAAAATATCGTAACACATGGCGCATGCATGTTCAATGATAGTACTTTTTAGAAGAATGCAAGTTTTCCTTTAAACAAAAGTTATCGGTATTTATCACAAGGAAAACTGAGGCCATAAATAAAAAATCTCCTAAAAACCCAACAATACAACATGATGACATCTGTCTGAGTGCTTGTTGATCACCAAATGATTTAATGTCATAACTCAAGTGTTCAAATAGATACTATTTCTTGGCCTATAAAAACTGTCAATGAAACTGCTTATTGCATCTCAATAGACTTTTACAGCCTTTCCTAGCATAGAAGGGGGATGCCTTAGCTTCTCTGACAACTTCTAAAGCTGTGAAAGTTACTTGGCTTCAACATTTTTCAGCCCGCTAAGAATAAACATTTAGAACAGGACTAAATACAAACTATACACAACTGTGATCGTACCAAATGTACAGGTGTTTTTCTTACCGGCTCCCAAGTTCTGATTTGCTCCAACACACTGCCAAAAAATCAAGGACATTTGCTGAATAATTCACGCTGTCATTAGAAACCGTTAGACACAGGGTGAATTAAGGAGACCCTTCCTTTGACTGATATGTAGCTGTGATTCCAACTACTTTTTCTTCCAGATCCTTAAAACTGCACAGTTTTGTAGCACTCAAGATTGCCAGAGATGTGTTGCGTTCTTTCACAGCTGGAAGGAAGAAGTTCCTGCTTTAATTGTCAGGTTAGCTTTTTTTTTAAGCCAATTAATGGAATGATTATTGCAAGAATGTCACAGAAATGTCTTGACCTCTGACAGAAAGTATTTGTAACAGCACGAACCCCATATTAAGTTTTCTGAAAGGGTCTTTTTGAACCTCAAAAAGAAATATTTTAAATTTCTCATTATAATTATTCCAATTATTTCCTACAACATCAACCTACACTAAAATAAAAAAAATAAAAACAAACAAACAAAAAAACCCAAACCTTTCATATACCAGATTTAAACATAGGGATAGTAGCTTCCATCAAATGTATTATATACTCCGTCATCTGAACAACCTGCCCAGTGTCAGCATTTTAAATCTGGTGTAGCACACTCTTAGATCAGGGCTTACCACTTTCTATTACCTCTGTCCCTCCTCAAAGGTTAAAGCAAATCCCTAATATGTTCAAAGTACAGATACATGCACAGTTTGTAGGCATATGCATTTGTATACATGCACACACACAAATGTGGCACTTAGTATCCCAGACCCATTGTATGGAAGGCTGCTTAATACATGTGGAGTTTCTCCTTTAAGTATCATACTTCAAAAATGTGTCAAGATCTTCTACTTAAGTAGGTTATTAGGATGAATTTTTGTCAGTGACAGAAAGCTGTTTTATCATATCTCTCTGTCAGTCATTTTAGGATTCAGCAAATAGAAGACTGAACATGGCTCTTTTTTTTCTTCAGAAAGAGAAGAAAAAAATAAATTATACCTTCTGCTTACAATCGCTTTAATGAAAGAGTGCCTAAGCAACTGAACTTCATCAGTAACTACATAAACAACAATATAATAAAATCACTGAAGTAATACCAACTTTGCCTTGAACTTCCAAACATCAACATGTACAGGTATGGTTGAATTAGTTCAGTTACTCAGAAATCAGTGGAGTAATAGCAAAGATAGATTTGGCCCATTATCTACCTGCACAGCACAAATGAATAATGCAAATGTGTATGCAAAGGACCATGAAGTATCTCAGCTTAGCAGTGCATATAAAATGCATCACTAACTTACAGCTTCTTGAAATATTTATCAACTGCAGGAGGTTCCATCGAGAGCACACTCTATTAAGGACTTCACTGAATTTTTCTTTCTACACCTGACTCAGAGGACTTAAGAAAAGGAGACTGGAATTAACTGCTAAAACAACTTCAGATACCTCTCTCTAACCACAGGCTTCACCAGTCCCTACATAACTGTTTCTGAGCCACTTTAATGTACTTCCCACAGTCATGACTAACTGGGGTCTTTGCACAGAGCATCTTAGAGGCAAGAAGAGGAAGGTAGCAAGTTTCTGGACACTTGAATTCAGAACATACAAAAATTGAATTGTGCACAATAAGAAAGCTACTGAAAGAATCCACAGTAGCGAACATGCTTTAAGACACCAGAGTGAACTCAAAATTGCCACATAACAAGTTAAGCAGTCTTATTAATATCAGTCTAGTGATACAAACTCATTAAAATTAATTGTATCAATTAGGAACAAGCTTGAATCAACAATGCAAAGCCTTTAAACTACCAAGCACCAGTCGAACACTGAATTAGATTTATTAAACTTTTTTTGAAATAAAATTAGTGCCTGATGTTGAAATTATTTAAGCAGTTTTAATGATCTTTTAAAGACTGGAACATATGTAATAAGATTTTTTTTTTTTAAATGCTAAACACCCTGGAATACATCCTAACAAAATAAATAAATAAAAGCAGCCCTTAGTTTAAGATAAAACAGTTAAACTACTATCATCTATAAAATCTTTGTTTTCTAATTTTAACTAATAAAACCTAACAGTTATGGTTGTATCTGAGGAGAATTTCCTCAAAGTCATGCTTTTTATTAATAGAGGAATTTGGGAGCGGAATTCCTTATTTTTTCTGACAAACGCAATTCTCAGTAAACTTCATTAGTCCACAATAACATATTCCTGCAGTGTCTTGAGTCATGAATAATGTGTAAATAAATCTGTTCTAATTTTTTGTTATTAAGGAAATACCAGTCACAAGAAAGGATTTGTTTATTTTTATATTTTAGATATTTCACTTGAATTCAGCTAAAAGATCAAGCTAAACTGACTTCCACATGAAATTCATTTATTTAATCCCTTGAACAGTCAGTCACATTTTCCTGGGACTTCAGCAGCACCACATGAAGCTAGGAGATCATAACCATGCATTATTTTCACTAATCTTCTCTAATGAATTTCAAATTAGCTGACCCATCTAAACACACACACAATTCTACCTGAAAAGCTTAGCAAAGCCTTTAAGGTTAAATATAATTATAAGAGATGCAAATCCTATTCTCACATATTTAAGACTATTATCTGAAAAAAAAAAAAAAAAATATATCAATACAGTCGAGTACATCATGTTTATGGCGAACGTTTTCTAGGGTAAAAATAGAAAGCAAAAGGTCAGTTTGAAGCACGCATCTACAAAAATATATTTTTGCACGAGAAAGATTAGCCTGTTAAGCTGTATCTCAGTGGAATTCCCGGTTTTCTTAAAACTTTGCTCTAGACAAGTTGAAACAAGAAATAACCACAGTTAAATAAACTGTTGCTTAATAGGGGCATGAAGTAACTTGGGGAAACAAGGCATTCCACTAAAAAGTAACATTTACTTTCTTGCTTTTGACGGACTTTTCAATACCCATTTATTTGTCTTTCCTTTTTTGAGACAAGAACTGTTTTGTTTGGTTATTGGGTTTTTTTTCAAGAAGAAAAAAAAAAGAAAGAAACCAAAACGACCCAAACCAGGCAGCCGGTTAGATAGCATTTCACGTGGGCTTCAAAACCTAGCTATTATGCTACCTATACGCCCTTGTGTAACCAGATTTAAAGCATTCTGAGGTTCAAAATTATGTCTAGCCCGTTCAGAAGTGGCGTTTAAAAGAAGCTGCACACCTCTTTTCAGGAAACCTCTCATCTCTCCTCACCTCACACAAATGACAAAGCGGCCCCAAACAAGTGATCCATCTTCAACTCTTTACCTTTGTCGCCCACTTGTAAATTAATCTCCGGGAACTCCCCTCAACGCTGAGCTCAGTTTCCCTCTGTCCGGAGCAGCAGCTCAAGCAGGTCTAGGTGTCTGGCTTGGTTTGTTTGTTTGAGTCGTTTTCTTCCTCCTTTTACCACTCACAAAACGAAACTTGGAAAAAGAATCAGCCGGCGAACGCTGCCGGCCGTTCCGAGCGTTCAGAAAGNACGCGAGGGAAACGTCCCTCGGCGACGCGGGGCCGGGAGCGCGGCCGCGTTGGCGATTTGCGCGCAGCCCGCTCGGCGAAAGGACGGCGCCGAGCAGATGCTGCTGGCCCCTGCCCATGGCCCTTCCACAAGCTGTCAGCGGTTT
>VWZY01000005.1:27683-55745 GCA_013399075.1 Chloroceryle aenea
TCATTTTTTCACGGAGAGCAGATGACTCCTCATACATATGGATATTTCCTTCGGTCTCCCAACTGAGAGCAGAAGTCGATACGCTACTTCAGCATCTCAGCACAGCATAACTTCACGCTGAATTAATTAAACCCGGCATTCTTTAGCTTATCAGGCTGTTACCACACAAAGCGCTGCATTTCAGGGCACAGTTTTGTCGGTTTTTTTTCCTTTTAAGCTCCTGTTCTGCAGACTGTGTCACCTGAAGCTATGAAACTTTTGTCTTAAATACCCAGGCATCTAGAAAAGAAAACTTGCTCAGATTTTCAGAAGTGTGTCAGGCACTAAACAGCAAGGCTAAAATACCTTGGCTGGTCTCCAGCATGGCCAGCTCCAAGCACACGTTACAAGTACCAACTACCCGTGCAGGATTACCCCCTGAACGCTGCCAAACTCTTTTCACAACCCGAAGTCTGAGGGCTCTTGGGTCAAGGACCAAGATGCCAAAGGTGGAAATGAGGCTGAAGCAATATTCACGACAAATTCCTAGAAGCCCATGCACCATACCTGTAGATACAATTGCGCCTGCACAAGGTTGATATCACTCTTTGGCGTGGTGCAAATGTTTAAGTAATTCAATTATTCTGATGAAGTAAAAATGACTGCACTTGCTTCTGAGTATTTCTTGCTAAAGCACCTTGTTCATTCTGCAGGTTTCTGTCAGTCAGTATCCGTGTGATATGAACACTGGAGGAAATCAATTGTTTGATTATTTCGTATACAAAGATTCTTTCGGGAAAAATAGCCCTCTCTTTCACATAAATATTAAATATCACATACTAAATACTTCACGTGAATAAACTATCAGTTTAGGGTCCAAAATGAGCCTTTGCCAATCATTTTAATTGAACGACGGTGATCGTTTCACATATTTTGATTTTAAAAAAAGTTTTAGAACACAGCTTTCATTAATTGCTGCCAACCTTTATGTTAAAGGCTGAAGGACTGGACTAGATACTTGTGGTTCAGCTTTTTCTTTAAACTCCATATTCAAGCCAGATTTCCTTTCCACTTCCAAAGAGCCGCTCTGCTGTTCTGAACCACAATGACCACATACGTAACATCTGCTCTCATTAATAGTTGCCATTACTGATTGGGAGCAATAAAATTTCAGTGCACATTTCAGTAGTCTTCTCTCAAAATGTCACAGTGAAGCCGAGGTCAGTTTTGCTTGATTTGGTAGGACACAGTATATGCACCGAGGAAGGAAGAGTGACATTTCAGGATCTGGAGGGGAAAATAATGCTGACTCTGCTTCCCTCAGCCTTCCTGGGGTTTATCCACACTCTCAGGGGAAGGTGTAAGTCCCCAGAAGGGGACAGAGGGATGAAAGAGAAAGTGGCTCAGCAGGTTCAGAGGTTTAGCATTAGAAACTTACTTGAAACACCTGCTTAGGCCGATGTTAGAGTATTAATTAAAAAAAGAACGCAACCAGCTACTTCTCCTGAAAACTTTTGGAAGGGGAAAACCCATCAATTAAGTGTATTTCTAAAATTTCAAGGAACTAATATGGTGCAAAGGGTAATGGATGGAAAATCTCACTGTAAAGCCCTTTATTTTAGCTCCTGAATGGCAAACATACTGGCTTCCTTGTAACTCTGCCAAGCTGCGAATACTATTTAAGGAGAGCAATGCAACAATTTCTTGTTCTCCATTGCTGCTTAGGATTTAGAAAGAAGACTATGATAAATGAAAAGTCACAAATAAATGGCAAAGTAAAATAAGAGAATCTACTCCACGTGAAATAACATCTCCAAGGAGTAATTATTTACACAGCAGTCTGAGCATGTTCTCCTCCACTGAAAGGCTGTGAACAGCCATCCTGTTTGATTTCAATGTGCTAATATGCATAACATCTCAGGAAAACTGTGTCGAAAAAAAATCAGGAAAATGGATACTATAAAGTCATTGCATCTATTGCAACAGCCATACAATTTTACAGTGTATTTAATAGATAAATCTAACCTAACAATAAAATTCAAAGGGATTTCATTTTTATTGCTAAGATCAATGATTGGTATTAAAATGGATTGCCACATGTTCATAAAAGAGTTGCTCAATAATTTGATATTTGTACAGATTGCTGTCTTTATATAAAGGAATCCTATCTCATAAAACTGATTGATGAAAGTGGAAGAAATCTATTTTCTCTCCAAACCCGTATAACCTTCCCATCATTAAAATGTGCACTATTTCTGAATGACCAAAAAATCCTATACAATTAAAATTGATCAAATCCTTAAGTGCTCTGTGAAGTTTGACTTCTTGTGTGCTGAAGTTGTGCAAATTTTTGAGAGTTTGGACTGGGAGAAGTAGAAAGAAATCCTATAATGTATTTTAGGCTTTCCAGTAATACAGAAAGAATACCGCCTTTCAGTTGGTGTACTGAGAATGGAGTTTAGGTGCAAGATTTTTCTTTTGCTTATGCAGTACATGAACAGTTATCTCTGAACCACAAGTCAGTGTTTTTATGCTAACTTCCACAGCTTCCCTTTAATCTCCACCAATTCACATTCCCACCCTTCTCATGCTCATTCTTATTTGTTCAAAAGATCTCTAAAACACCTCCAAACATCAAGAGAGCAGCAGCTAGGTGGATTGCTTAGCATTTTAATTAAAACCATCAATACTCAAGTCTGTATTTTACAGAAGAGATAAACCTGTAAATATTTCCAGGCAGCTGTACTAATGTCAGTTAAGGGTTAGTTTGTTCTCTCAATGTGTCTAGCAAGGCCACAAGATGCATGCACAGAATAAATTGTACAAAGCAGAAATCAGATTATTTCACTTAAAATCACATCAATATTTACTGGATTAAATAGGTAGTTGTTTCCATAGTGTGTCATGGTGGGTATTTTTCCTACTACTGCCTTTCTAGGGCACATTTAGCTGTTTCTCTGATTGACAATCTATACATATGCAGACAGAGGTTACTCCAAATCTTTTCCACTACTTTCATTTTCTGGATGGTGACATTAAAGTTACCATACAACAGCACTGCAGATACTGAAAAAGCTCAGATATTTTTCCAGAAGCTCAGGCCTGTGTCACAATCTCTTATTATGTTTTACTCATGTAAAACCCTTGATTTGATAACCTCATGGGAAAGACCACTCTAAGAACAGGTAAGAGTTTTATATGACACTGTGCATGGTGGCTCCACAGACCTTTACAAATTTTCTTCCCTGACATACTCAGCTCAGGCAAATAGTTATCAACAGGGGACTTTCTTTTTGCATAATAAATGAAGAAAGCCTTCGTTGGCATCTAAATAGACAGTAGCAGAGAGCACTGATTTCCACCAACGTTTGCTCTTTATGTTCTGCAACACTAATGAATAGTAGAATTATTTTTTTTAAAATATTGCAGGCTATGGAGTCTTTAAGACTTACTCTGTTTCACTGTCCATGGGAACGACCAATTCAGTAACATGAAGAAAGACCAGAACATGCCTAAACACTTGCAGATTTGCTAACCAACTTTGTTAAAAGAGCTATCAAGACATTTCCTGACATTGTGTATCAGCTTTGTCAGTATTCCTGAAATTTTGTCAACACTCAGCAAGAATTTTGCAGAATATGATGAAGTTTTAAGTCAGATAGTAGAAAACAAGACAATCTGAAAAGGATTGGGCACTTTAATGATTTACCAGAAATCAGATGTAAAATTCCCTCTGATTTGAACAGGTTAAGGTCAAACAGGATTACCACAAAGAGGTAATGTTCATGGAAGTACTGCACTTAAATCCCAGCTAATTGGGTGGTTTCTTCAGATCATAAAAGGATTTTCTGGATACATTGTTCAGGAAATTTTTGAACATTACGATTTTCAATTTAAAAAGCTTATTTGAAGTTTCTTACCAGATTCCAAATACCTTAGTTTACAGTAGTTTAACTAAGTGTATGTCATGTCTTATGTTTTAAAAGTACGGTTATCCTTCCTGACAATGAAATCTGGAAGTGTGATCTGCTGGGGCAGTTGGACAAAGTCAAACACATGAATTCTGAGGAAAAGAAAAAGGATTTTTGCCTTTTGCCAAAATTTACATTTATCCACATTTCTCTTTTCAGATATTTTCCTGCTATGGAGCCTGTGCTTATGACACCTGAGAATTCTTTTAGATTTTTTTTTTTGTGTAGAGTTTTAAAACCCTATGAAACATCTTATGATGTTGTTATGAGAAAGCTATACTAACATGTCTAAATGAAAACAGTTCCCCTACTACCTTCAGAATTGGTAATCTGGAGACAATATGTTTTATCATTCCGAAACTAACAAGCAGTCCCTTTTATAGGGTTCATAAATACCTCTCATACTGATGGAAAAGATCAGCAAACCCTTAAAAGAGGATTATATGCACTGGAAATGGCAAGCACCTGCCACAATGAAATGCGCCAGTGTCTGACAATGACAGAGCTATGGGTAGACTGGTAAATGCCCAGATACGAGATTCATTCCATATCACACATACAAGTTTAGATTTATTCTTGGTAACTGACTTGGCTGCCACCTTATTTCTGACGCTGATTTTTATATCATATAGAGTAATTACTTCTGCTGCTGTCTATATTTTGAAGTATTAATAGAAAGTAAATGAGATCATATTCCCCTCCACCCCACCTGACTTTGGGACCTTTATCTCCTATTTTCCCTTGTCCCTGTCCAAAAGGACCATTCCTACACCCACTTTCTCATCCTTCTTTAAATCCAAACAAAATAGAAACAAATCCATCTTGGATAAAGTCTGCTAATGTCAGTGGAAACTGTACCTGAACAGGTACACTGAAGATAATCCTAGATTCATGGAAAGAATGTGGATATGCATTAAAAGAAAAAAAGGATGAAAAAGAAGTAGGCAATTTCAGTGTAATCTACATTATTTTTTCCGTTGGTTTAAATGCCATCAGAACCACAGAACCTGATAGGTGATCTCATAGGCAAAACCCCGCCTCTCGTAGGCAATGTTATCCTATACTATTTTGCACTCCATACTATTTCAAAGCTTTAATGCAATCACGAAAAGGAGGCACAAAAGGGAAATTCCACACACACCCACACCCTCCCAATGCCTTGTTTTCAAATCTTGGCTGTTGACCTATGAAGTGAAAACAGGAGATACTGGAGAAATCCCCCCTCAAAGGAATATTATATTTCTACAATCTCTGTGCAATTATGGCAGTATTGCTATAAGCACAAAAAAAGACTAGTTTGCATTCTGTCACTTGTTAACAATATTTCATCTTGAAACCACAGGAAAGTCAGTGCACTGATAGTTGTGCCTGCTGTTTAAGTCTTCCAGAATAAATCAGTTGCCTGTCCACTGCATCAGAAAAAAACACTAGTTGCCCAGCAATGCTGAATACAATAGGGTAAGAAAGAAGACTACCAACTCACTTCCCTTTCACAACAAAAAGGGACTAATAAAGATTTCCTGGTCAACCAAAATTTTGCCATTCATGCAAATTCAGAGTTCAAAGTCTCACTTCACATCCTTCTGACACATAATTCTAGCTGAACATACTTGTGGAATAAAAAAAGAAACATCACATCAGGGGCAGCAAAAGACCTTATTTTCCTAATGAGTAATATTATGCTGAAGAATTGATGAAGAAGGGGTGCTCATGTGAGGAACTATCTTCTGCATTAGCAGAAGAAACACCATTGTTAGATCTGCTGTTCTAGGAGACCACTATTTTGCACAACAGTAAGGAATGAAAGGAGGGCAGGTGCTTTTATTACAAGTGCATTCATATTATGTCTCACTTCAACATTTTGCCTGTCACTTTGGCAATACAAAACCATGGAAAACAAATTAATGAGAGGATATGCTTGGTTGTATAAAATCTTAGAGGACTGGGTAATGTATGCTACATTCCCTTCAAATACAGGATTTTTTTTTAGTTGAAAAATACTCTTCGAATAAAGGAAACCTCAAAGTCTCCTTTAATAGGAAAGTTAAATTGAAGGGAAAAAATGGTATATCAGAAAAAAAGATAAAATCAATAAGGGAACTTACAAATGGAATGTGAGAATTTGTTATTCCAGCTGCATACTCCATTGCTGGTATGATGATTAGTGACAGAAATAATTTGTCACCACAACACAAAACAATGTCTGTAACCCAATTTCACTTGCTACATCTTGTATGATGTATTCAAACATCACGTAAAGTTCAACACCTGTGATGCTGAAGCTTTGTAACAGTCAAACATTACGATGGGTTTTCTATCAAACTAAAAAGAGCTCAAGAACCAAGGGGGTACTTTGTATCTGCATAACAAGCACACAGCAGTGTTACGTGTCATACACAGTCTTACGTAGTGTCACTTCTTCAGCCTTCAAGTCACTTTGAACAAGGAGAAGGCTTTTAAATCTGATTTTGTGTCACTAGGCAAAAAAAAAAAAATTATCTGGGAATTCATCTCTGACCAGGATTAAAGACTTGCTGCTCACAACACGTTATTTTTCTTCCATTTCTGAATGCAAAAATACTCGACTGGTCTGGCAACACAAGGCTGCTATCTGTTCAAAAAAAGGCCTTGAAAATGAAATTACACCTTTCACCAAAGAGCATGTTGTGATAGAGAAGGTGAGAGCAAATGTGATGATCACATTTTTCTGTGGAGAACAAAGATTTGATATTCAAGCAAACCAGAATATAAACAGGTCAGGAGCTAGTAATCAAAATTAAAATGTAACAGAAATCCATAAAGGGAGTGGAGATTATTGACAAACATGCTTTTCATTAGAAAAGACTTTTAGCATCAATTTTTGAATTAAGAAAATCAATCAGAGGTGAAGATATACTTGGAGCAGCACTAGGAAGCAGCAGAAGTTAAGTTCAACAGAGAGAAGCTGCACAATCCATTTGAGTTTTTGTCAGACACTTTACCAACTCTGCAGAAATGGGATATTAAGCAAATAGCCATAAAACAGGCTGAATTATTTAGCAAGGTTAGGACTCCTAAATCATCCTAGGCTATGACCCACCCGTGTCAGCAAATCTGACTGCGCTGGAAAACAGAGTCTCCCAGGATGGAGCCCTGGTTTGATGGGAGGGCAAGAATAAGGAGGAGATCCTCGGGAAAGCCAAAGTCTGTGTTCAGTTCAATGAGCAAACAGATGCAACTAAAATTTTAGAGGGAAAATAAAAGTCAGAGATACAGAGGGAAAAACTGGAGGAGGGTGTGAAAAAACTGTTTCATGCTTCTGATAGTTTCAAAACTCAAGGTTTGAAAATGCACACTTATTTTTTTCCATGTATATGTAAAATGGACATTATGAAATTGCTGGGCACAGACAAAATGTTAACAACTTCTCTTTTTTTCATGCAAAATTTATCTGATAGCTTGGCATATAGTTAATCTTTTTTAAAAACTGAATGCACCCCAGCACAGCGGACCTAATTTTTCAATGTGTCAGCCAGAATTTGTCATTAACAAACTTAACACCCCCACCCCCCCAGATTAAATACCTCTCTTTCTTCTTAGGCTTGTGATTTGGCAATAGTCTGAAGTAAATGTTTATTTCCAGCAAGATTAATGAGTAATTATTAGTTGAGATTAACCTGTTATGTAGATTTAATGGATTTCTGTATTGGCTGTGGAAGCTCTCAGAATAAATTGATGAATGATTGCCAGAAATGCAAAAAGTTAACTTGATTGGAAGGAGTCGGGGAGGCTGATGGAGGAAAGGAGAACAGATAAAAAAGCAGGGATTGAATCTATACTAACAAAAAAGAGAAAGAACCTCTTGTTAATGGCTGCACCCACCATTCCTTTTGGGGTGACAAGCACATTAACCTTCATTTGCTGCAGTAATCATATCAGCTACAAAATAAATCCACTCAGAGAATTCTTTGATTCTTTTGTCTTGACCCTCAAGACCTCAAGTTGTATTTTCTCCTCCCCACCCCACCAGAAGGAGGTAGAAGAGAGCAAACGGCCGCGTTGTGTTTTGTTTCTGGGTTCCAACCACTACACACTGTTATACATGCCCAAGAGACAGCAACTTGGATGGTGATTAACAGACCAATTAAGTGGCTTAAAACTTCTGCTAACATTGTCCAGTCAGTCATGCATTCACTCCAAGAATTTACCAGTGCTACTTTTAGATAATGGCCTTTCCACACTGTGTCTTCACTCTGCAGCTCCATCTTTTTGGTCCTCTATCCTCAATCTCTCCCTTTACCTTTTCCTTCCCTTTCACTTTTCTCACCTCCCTATCTTTAGGCTAAGTCCAGTTCCCTTAAGAAAAAAAAAACACAAAAAACCCAGTAAACATCTACAAACATGCTGTTCTCTCTACTGGCATGTTATCTCTGCCTGTCCTCAAACAAACCCGAAAATATTTTGTGGGGAGAAAAAAACACCTACTGCCTTTTCTGTACACACTACTGGAGACCACATTGCCAATTGCTCATAGTAAGCATGAAGAGCAGCAGTATGTGTTTTTAAATCTCACTTGCTTTCTAATTACCTTTTTACGTTCAAAATAGGGCACAAGGCAAATAGCACCCCAAAAAACCCCATGCCCCCAAAACACCCAAGAACCTTAATTCAGCCTGGAAGCCAGACCTTCACTGCCCACTGGGGACCTGCACCCCTGCCCATGGGCCCAGGGGCTCCATTTCAGCTTGGCCTGTGCCAGCCAATGCTGGCCCCAGTGACAATCAGGGAGCAGCATGCTTGGGAGGAAGGAGAGGATAGCTACAGCATGGGCAGGGCAGTGTCCTCCCCAGGCAGGGTGCAGTCTTACAGCACCTTTTTTGGTTTTGAAAGGTGACAGTGCACTGCCTACAATATCCTTCACTCCACCTTTACCTGCCCAGTCAGCCATGAGTAACTTCAACCTACTGGATAATTATTTTTCTGTTCACAGAGTGCTTCACCACACTATTTCCTTCTCCCCTTTCACAAATTTCAGGAGAATTTTGTTTGTTGCCTCTTCCCATGCAGAGATGCAAATTTATTTTCTCCTTTCTTTTTTTGGCAACATATTTTGCAAGTGTTTCTGCTTGTGCCCTGACCCATGCTGAGCTGTCTGTCAGCCTTTACACCTTGCCTGTGAGTGTTAAATTCAAAATCTGTTCCTAAGCTTTTCTAGTAGCTGCACTCATGAGATATGTTTATAGCTACCAGTTAATCAAGTCAATATACTGTGTAGAAAACATTACTGGAAACTACCTAATGATAGCTAAGAAACTGTTCAGTTTAAGAACTAATCATGATATGGGGACCATATTATCTCCAAAAACTGGAAGATACAAAGTTACTTGATGTTCAAAATATCTGCTGGGAGTGGACAAGGAAAGTTAGCAACACATTCCCCAGGATGCCTTACTAGAGTCAAAAAGTTAACCCTCCTAATGAGAACATATTCTGAATGCTTTTTGGGAAATAACCTTTAAAATTTCCTTCATGATGATTAAGGAGATGCCTACTGCACATTTCTACACTAAATAAACCCCTAAACTGGCACATGCTGTCTTTCTTCCACTTATGGACAGAGTTGCATTCCCTCTGACAAAGGCAGAACAGTTCTGAACTCACTCACATGCAGCCATGTCCCACAAATATCAGCTGGAGATGTTTTGGAGAACAAAGGAAGGACTGATTCTAACTGATTCAATCAGCTTAAACAGCATGCAACTTGGCCTTTACTTATTTTAACAACAACAAAAAAATCAATGCAAATAAGCCTTTAACCTCAGAATAAATGATCATGGAAAGAAGTTAGACCTGCACATTTTGAAAGGTCTTAGAACTTACAGAATATTATAGATACTAGCTAGAGCTGTAGTGGTATAGCTTTCCAGAAGATATTATATGACAACCACCTCAAAATACCATGTTCTTACAGACTGCATTAATACAGCAGAAGTACCAAAAGAATTACCAAAAAGTTGTTGGCTTTTAATGAGATTTTTCACATACTGAGTAAAACAAGCAGTCTTCTCAAGCATATATAATTTTAAGAAGATGTAAATAAGTAATAATCATAATTGATAATCATGTTCACATTTCTGCTCCTTCATATTACTGAAGACAATGAGAAAGAAAACGAGGAATCATTCAGTTAAAAGAAATGTCTTTTGCCAGCTGTTTAGTAGTAAGTAGTAGAATAAAGTCAGCCTGGAGACTAATTCACACTACTTCATAAGCCTAAAACAAATTACTTAGCCTGTGGGAACTTAATTGAAAGCAATGAGTAAGGAGAGTGTAGAGCCCTGCAAAGCTATTTCCCCAGCTCCTGCAGCCTGTGGGATATTCGCTGTTAGTGTCACTACAGGAAATCGTGAGCAAGTGCTCATGGAGATGAGCTAGCTGCCTTGCTCATGGGTAGTCTTTCACTGAACAGGATGACAAGTTGGAAACACTGCCTTAGATGTCAGCTATATTCCTTGAATTCTTCACCAATTCACAAGCAACATCCTTCTTTAGGCTCTATCATTTTGGAAACCTTACACCAAAGACTATGGAACATCATGGAGAAGAATATGAATGAGTAAATCTCAGCCATTCTGAAGGGGCAAGGCTTTTTCTGGGGTTTTTGTCTCTTGATGGCTGCTGGTACTTTTAATGAGCCAAAGACATAGGTATAGAGGTAGGCAATGTCCAGTACTGAATGGGAGGCTACCTGCAGAAAGTCTTTGATTGCTTTGTTTTTCTTGGCTTTCTGTGACCTAAGGTTTTGAAGCTATTTTTCTGCCTGCTGTTTCTATTAGAATGTCTCTGGAATTATTTTCCTGCATGCTGAAGTAAATGAAAGTAAAGACTGAGGTCATAGTGAAGGATAAGGAAAGTGCAAAAATCTAAGAAGTTCTGTGAATTAGTCTCACAAGCACATACTTCTAAAGTCTCCTGACTTCCACATAGAAAAAAGCATTTTCATAAGAATGAGTGAAGCTGTGATAATTCCTATGCTGAATCAGGGCCTCTGGCCTTTATCAGCTCATATCACACCAAAAGCATTATTATTCCTCTGGAGGAAAAAAAAAATTAAAAACAGAAGGATGTAATTTCATTATTATCTACCTCTAACATTACTCACTTAGCACAGTGCTACACATGCGTTAGCAATACTAACACTTGCAATGGAAAAGCCGTTTCAGTCACACCTTTTAAATGAAGGATGGCTGAAGATTACTTTCAGAATACACTTGTAGCTTCAGATCAAGCTGATCATCTTCTAATTTTTAAGTAAGCTTCCAACAGCACTGTGCAAAATTTTTCAACCATTTTTCTTCTTTTTTGAGCCATACTGTGCTTATTATTTTACAATTGAACATTTAAAGATAAATTTAAAAATTAGAATAGTTTCCAGTTACCTTGCAAAATTTTAGTCCTTTTTATTTCACACATTGTATTGCCTTAATAATGTTGTTTTCTACCTTACCCAAGTCATAACAGGAAAACTTGTAATATGGGCCTTCCATCTCTCTACTATCTCCAGAGTCCTGCTCTAGTCTCAGCCTGACTTCTCTTTACATTGAATGGAATGTCATGTTACTTTGACTTATGAAGGTGAATAACGCTGGGACAAACTCCTTTGTGCAATTTGGACTCAGTTTTTTGCTTGGTTATTACTTTTGGAGTGGAAGATGGATAGTAACATAACATTATTAATGATGCTGATGCTTCCAATTGGTATTGCAAGCTTTATGACTGGACATGCTGAGCCAGTTTGGACAAAAATACTGACAACAAAAGCATAGAGATACATGTACTAACTTCAGACACCCAGGGTCATACTGCATCAGAAAATGATTCTGTTTCCCAGCACATCTCAAAGCATTTCATTGCACACAGTGGGGGGCAGAAAGCCACAAAGAAACATTGCAGTGCCAAGACCACCCTTGACATAACTCAGCACCCCATTGCTTTCCCCCAGAAAGGTTTTGGTGCCCATTCCAGGAGAATCACCATGCAGCTGGGAGTAAGGAAGAACATCTAGGACAATGTTAAAGCCCTTCATCTTCTTCAGCTGCATACATAGGACCTGAGAGATGTGAGACGTCATTACTCTGCTGGGAGAAGGTGTGTTCACCAGAACTGTTCAAAGACCAACAGGCTAGAAAGAAAACACTTAAGCCAAAGGACTTTTAGGCCACATATCTCCGGAATCCAGTGTCCAATTTCTATATTCAGCTGAGGTCAGAAGAAGGTTTTCAAATTATTTCCAGTAAGAATTAACAAAAATGCTGTACCACTGAAAAGCTATTCAGGAAGTCATCGAATACTGCTGCTATACAATCACAACTATGCTGGATTCTGAAGCTATGACTTTTCCTCTGCAGTTCCTGTAATATTTACTCTTGGTGCCATCTATAGGTAGTCCTTACTGTAAAATGTTTGTCCAGTAAGACAGTGAAAGGTCTTATAATCACCGATACAATTCATCAACTACAGATGCTGTTGGGCTCTTATTAGGCAGACTTAGAATAGTAATTGTTTTTAAATTAAATCTAAGTGTGATTTACCTAAACTCAAAACTCCAACTCATCTTCATTTCTTCCCATTTTTATAATTCACACAAATAGTCATTGAATGTGTTAAATTGAAACTGTAATCTGAGCAGAAAGCCAAGACACAAGACACAATCAAACACAGCTATAAACTTGAAAAGCAATTTTTTTAGTCAGCATACTGCAAAGATGTGGTATCTTGTGCAGGTGTTGTCAAGCTGCTATGAAGAAATGTATATTTTGAAGTTGCACCTACAAGAACAGCAAACCAAAACCTTCTAATCCACCCTTCCAAAACTTCCACACAGAAAAAAAAATCATCTTCCTCTCCTTATGAGAATGAAAAGGAAATGGAAGAGTAATGCTTCATTAGTAGGGCATGAAGAAAGGACCACAGTAAAAGAACTTTAATACAACCAATATTGCTCCATTACTTATTATGTAGTAATGAAATGAACTAGAACACTTTCTACAAACCACTGTCATTACTCAAACAATTCTTTTGAGTTGTAACCTTTAGAAATTACTCGTTGAATGATTACTTGCAGTACATTATGAGGTGCTTTAGCTATGATATATAAATAGGATCTACATGCAGAGGAAATGATCTTTAGCTAACAGTTCATCTAGGCTCACCTGACAGAAAGCAAGACAAGCTGAGAAATAAGCCTTTAACCAAAAAAAAAAAAAGTTTTAATAGTTCAGCCACAGCTTTTGAGACAAATAGTGGGATTGTTGGCTAAAATCTTATGGTCTACAAATGCATCACAGACTATCAGAATGCCCCCCTTTGTCCTTACAATCTAGTAATTCATAACCTGAATGGATCACAGAAGGACCATTATATTAAGACAGCTGTTTATAATCATAAACAGAAATGTGTAGGAGGACTTAGGAGACAGAAAAACCTTTTTTTGCCTGACTTTGCACCTTTAGAAGGTGTATCGCCCTTATGGTGTGAGTATACTCAATTAGTCCATGTGTTCTGAAGGGTACAGATGTAAACAGTAGATTTTTCATGGAAACATGTATTCAATTTCATTCAACCAGAAAACATTTAAGATGCGATAGAGATAGAAAGAAAAGGCAAACATGAGAAAAAAAAAATAAAAAGAAAAAAAAGGACTTAAATATTATCACAAAAATAAAATCTCAGTTGATATATTCTTTTTTATTATAGCCAAGAATAATTATCTTCAATTTCTCATGATTAGAATTGTAAAAGGTAGGCAAGAGTATGAGACATTCTGTTTCCAAATGAGGTGTAGAGTACACAGTGCATTGCTACAGCTTATACAGTGAATCTTATGAAAGGCCTCTACCAACATTTTTGTGACTTCATGAAGCCCTGTCAAGTATCCTCCTCTGGCATCCTTCCCACCTATCATCTATTGCCTGTTTTATATATACCCTAGAGTGCAGATTATTTAGAGAATAAACACTAGCAGGGAAAGGTTTGTCTATTGCTCCTTTTGACCGTTCAACTTCATGTTATAAACTGATTAGTTGTTGCCCAGCGATGCAAACTGATTACCTGATTTAAAGCCCTTAATTAAATAGTCATTCATTAAAGCCACAGTTAAATAGAACATGTGATATTTTGTAATTAAAACAAATTGTTGTACACAATATCTTTTAATTCAATAGATTTACATGGCCTGTTAACAGTATATTAAGCTTGAATACCAAAGAAGCACTGTGACTGGATTTTTCGAATGGGAAATAACTATATAGCAATCAATAGCAAGTTACTGTTTATAAAGGCTATCTACTAGTATAATAGCCATCATTTTATATCACTTTTAAACTAGCTCACAATTATCTTATTCACTGAGCCCATTTTTTAATACCCATACATATACCACACGTTTTCCATGAGGTGATTGCTGCTTTCTAAATAAAATATTTGACTGGTGCTACTATCTACTATTATTAGAATAAAACAATTCAGGTTCTTCTCGTCAGAATATAAATAAGCACAAAATTATTCTAATTCAGCTTTTGAAGCATTTGAAGCTGTTTCCCCTCCCTGGTAAATCAGTTTCCTTCCTATTCTTTTTCCAATATCACCATTTGCTTTTTTAGTTCCAGTGCCACTTCCTTTCTCCTCCCAACAAAGAAGCACAGAGCTTTATTGTTTCATCCCTGCCACTTAACCACTGCATTCTCCTTCCTGAGCTAGTCCATTCCCTTATCCTTAACCATGTGGGGCTAGTCAAATCACACTGCTTTTTCAGAAAGGAAGCTATTTCTTTTTCATCCTTCCAGGACAGTACATGGACTACTGGGACTAGACTGGGTGAATCACTAGGTGATTTTTAACACAGTAGGGTAAAAGGTAAGATAAAAACAGCTTATGCAACTCAATACAACAGAAAAGAATATAACTATGAAATATCCAGTTACCTTGCACAGGATACATCTGAATAACAATGGCTGTTTTTCAAGGAAACAAATAAATCTTTACATCACAAGGCTTTTGCTGGTTTATTCTTCAACAGCCCCTTCACTGCCCCATTGCACATAGGTAGACTTTCACTCTGTTATGGAATAAACCTGGATTAGCAATTGAAATTATGCCAATTTTTGCAGATGAAGTTGGAAAGAAAAAGGAAGAAAATATAACACTCAAAATTCCCATATTATAAAGAATAATGACCCAAGAAACTGAAGTATGTTTCAGGTGAAATTTTTATTAGAGGACCCAGAAAAAAAAAAAAATTGAATACATTTTGCCTAGCATGCTCTATGTATGATATAGATTACTTGGGTTTTTTATATTCAACGTAGATAAATAATTTCCTGGTTGGAAGATTCTGAATAATGGTGCTTTCCTCTATGCTGAGTTCCTCTATTTTTTTTCTTCTGTCAATTAAAAATAACTTGATAAAAATAACTTTATAAAGAATAACTTCATAAAAAGGTTATAGTTTAATCCTCTAATGAGAATTAGCACAAAGTACCAATTTTATTCAAGTGCATTTAAAAATCTTACCTACATGCTGCTAAAAACTGAGTTATCTGAAAGTCAAGTCAGTGTCAAACCTTTCTTTTATCTCACAACAGAAGGCTCAGGAAGATCTGAAGAGCTGCAAGATTAAGGCAGCATAACTTATAACTGACAGGAATGAAAAATCACACCTGATTTTACTTTCGGGGTACAGGGCCGAAGTGGAATTTAACTTGCACCTTGACCAAAACTTTCAAGCTCCATTAGCACTGCTGCCTATGCTAGGTCTGGAGCTGTGATCATGAAATACAGATCTTAGGAAAGCTACAATCCATATTTGTTACATGACAGTACAGATGAAATGTTTTTCCTCACTTCCATAAAAATACAGGCAGTTCTCAGACAAACTGTAGTAAAGAAAGAATTACCGTCAAGAATATGGGCTTTTACCATAATATTAATTTAATATATGATTCACAATCCATCTTGACTACTGATAACTGCATAGTGCAGCTCCAAATTTAATAAGTCATCATGCCACTTACCCTTTCTCACCTTTAACTACAACATTAGCTGCCCTTTAGTTACAATATACCCAAACAGCCTTTCAGCCATACTGGATTACTTAGTAAGGAGATAAAAATCTGCAGCAATGAAAAAACTGTCTGCCTAGGTATCAGACTTGACGTGAAGTGAGAAATTTTGCACTCCTTGCAGGTGTCTGGTTATCTGTTTCTAAGGTACAGTATTTACTTCCACAGAAGAAGCAGTTCTGAGAATAACCCAATTCTGCTAGTAATGACACATGTATTATTTTATACTTGTGAAATTGTGGCCTGTGCCAAAAAAACAAAAGGAGTCCATTTCTCAAATGAATTTATTCCTGTATATGTGCAGTGTTAAAAAAATATTATTGTTTATTTTCCATTAGATAAAAATATAGTCCAATAACAATTACTACAGTTTGTGTAGCTCCTCCTCTTTTTCCCCAGGGAAAATTACATAGAAAACCAGGCCAAATGGTAGGTGCAGTAGCAGGCAGACCAGGACTGTTCTGACTCCCTTCACTATACCCCACACTTTTATCACACTGGGGTTTTCCCTTTCTACTGTCGTCTCTCTTCCTCTCAGTGTTTGCCTCCATCCAGCTAATTCCTCAGTAAAAATAGGACTACTGAACGTCCACATGTAACTTCTATTACTCTGGTGCACCCCCCATGCTACATATGCTTTAACTGCACAGCCTGCAGACTCTTCAGCATAGGACGGGAACTCTTTACTACTTTCTGTCTGCCCAATATCTAGCATGGCAATGTTCATCCCTGGTTGCTTAATCAATGTAACAGGGAAGTTCAGGATTATGATTTATACGGGGTTAAATGATCTCTGTTACAGTAATATCTGAGTATGCAGGCATCTTTATGTATTATGTAGCCCATAAAGTAGGGAAGTGCGGAGAACTGGGGAATAGAGAAATAAAGTGTTTTAACAGCAACAACAACCACAAATAATAAATCAGATAAACATCTAGTAACGTGTCAATTGTGTCTCAACACCAAAATCCATGAGATTCATTACCTCTTCTCTCAGGATAAATTTTAACCTCTGTATTGCCAATAGCCTTTTAAGTGCTCCCATTGGTCTTGCTTTTGATGCCATAGCATCTAAAACTCTAAATACAGTACAGAGAGTGTATCAGTAGCCACTCCACCTCCAGCTATTTCAGTAACTGTCACAATGAATATGGAGAGCAGCTGAACTGACCTACATCACTACTCACTTATACAATTACTTTATATTTACAACACTGGCTCTATGAATTTGTTTGCCATATCTTAAATCTTCATTGTGTTGAAATAATGAAAATCTTTGCATTGTATTTTCATTTTACACATGTGAAAAAAATCACAGGCCTTTTTTATCAACAAAAGCTTTTAAAAATCTGCTGTGTGTTCGGTTTCCATTCTTCTCAAACCCTGAAATATGAGTTGCTATTCACATCTGAAATATCTCTCTCACTGTGTGCAAGTGAAAAACTGCTAGTATTTCAGTGTATTATTACAGTGGATTAAATTATTCATTAGGAAAATATAGTAACTAACTAGAAGTAACTGATATTGACGTGAATTTGCCATCATGAAGGAATGATCAGAGTATTTTCATAATATATTAAGAAAAATTGCCTAGAGCATGAAAAAAAAAAAATCATACACATCTTTAATGAGAATATTGATCCCTTTTCTTCTGGGTACCTGATTTTGAGAGACATAGAAGGCCAAAAATCCAAGAGGACAGACTTGAGCAGGGTTTCTTGGTAAGGTGAAAAATGAAATCGTATTATTTCAGTGTCATAATTATGCAGTAAAAAATTGGCCAATGTATTATTTATAAAAGAACATATGTTTAAACCATGGATGTTGCTTTCCACAATCTGACCCTTCAGAATCCAATATAGACCAAAACCATATAGACCAAGAATCCAACATAGACCAAAAACATGACAGCAGTTCAGATTGTGGGATACTTCGGTCGGAGATTATAAACTGGCTTTGTAAGTTTTGGTTACAATCTACCTAAATTACACTTAAGTATATTTATCTGACTAACACATGAACACTGGCAGAATGTTTATGATCCAAAACCTGTAAGTTTCTGTAATGGTAACTGATAATGGATTTTGCTATTTAAGAAGGAGTGCCATTCCCTGCCTCTCTAGGTGAACTAGCAACCGAAAGCAGTTGAGACACACAACAGAAGAAAAGAATGACTTAAAAAGTACCCCTCCCGTTCACACATACAGATCTGTAGCAAATGCCTTCTTTGCACATCAAAACCCCTAATTGTTCAAAAGCTCTTGAACAAATAACGAGAAATTGTTTAGGTCCTTTTCTTTGCCCCCATTCATCAAACCTATGAATCCATCCTTTGTAAAAAAAGATCTGGTTTTGTGTCGTAAGCAGTATGTGTAAATTTGTGTCCTAGAATTGATGACAGTGGGTCATGAAGGGGTGAAAAACTGGTCTTGACCAGGTGGACCTTCATTTGACAGGCTGCTGAGCATCACCTAAGCTTGCTATATTGTTCTTACATAACAAGTCTAAAAGATTAGTAATCGTCAAGAACCGACTGGAGTCAACTTAGCAAGGAATTTAAGCAACAGAAATTTTCAAATGCTCCCAATAAAATCCATTGTGTGATACCCTTCTCTAGCAAAAGCTATGGAACTCTTAATGGAGACGTTGATATAAGAAGTATGAGGACACCCTAAGAATGGGTAACTGCACAAGACAGCACATTCTAGCATGGCTGTAAAGGGTGACAAGATCAATTAAAGGGATCACTCTGTGCACTCTGTTAGATAATTATCCAGATAAGGTCAAGGCTCACATTCTCTTCAAGTGCTTTGATAATGGTTTATTACAGCAGCCCATTTCAAGTTACATTAGGCCGACAGCTGGTGTACAGAATACATTTCAGCACAGGTGCAATGAAACAGTCTGGAGGTTAATGGGGGGGCCTGGCAGCCCCAATGGCTGGCTGCTCCTCTCCCCACTTCCTAAAGGAGGGCTGGGGAAGCAGCACATAAAGCTGCACTTTCTGTGCAGTCCCAACAGGGTATGAAATCCAATGTGTGCTATTTCTGTAGTCACCGGAGACCTGGGCACTGAACAATCAGCTTCAGCATCCATGGGGTTTCTGCTGGTGGACACTGAAGACAAAAAGTCTCTTGTGGCATTACAGTTTCTTGTTATCTGTGGTGTTAGGCTTCTCGCTATTTGCACAAGCCCTGCATATTAAAGCAGCTATCTAGTCATTCTAATGAAGTCCTCTTTTCATCTATACTTTATTTATAAACCTGACTTTTCAGAACTATATAATAATGATTTCAATGTTCTTTAACATTGTCATTAGATATTTAATTTTAAAATTAATCATGGTGTATATGCATTTGTAAAGCTCTAGCTAAAATACAGAACTTAATAAAAAAAGATATTTTTTTCTCCCACCGATTTCAGTGAACTTTGAATTACACCTCTTGGTAATAGTCCTTGCCTTTCAGACACCTGCTGTAGCTACGCACTCTATTCATTCGATATTGTCCTGCTAATGAGAGTTTATGGCTGAAGTCTTTCAGAGAAGGGCACATTATGACTACCCTATATAATGAAAGCATTTCTTAATTTTATTAATATTCTGAGAAGCCAGGATAACCAAAGTTAACTTCTTAAGCTCATTCTTGAAACAGCTGTTTAAGTGATCTAATTTAAAACAAAACAAAAAAATAATCCAAAACCCCACAAACAGAAGACTTTGCACATTCCTCTAGAAATAAGTGACAGCTGTTGAGTACTCAGTAAAGAAAATCAAGTCACATATTCAGCTGCCTTACTTTGATTTAATTCATCGTGCCACAGCTCAGAAATCATGGTCAGATAGATTTTAAATCAAATTTTCTAATGCAGAGGTTTTTCACCTCCCAGGATTTCACTTCCTAGATTAGAAAAGGAATTTGTCTCTCTGACATCAGTGAGATTGCTCAGATAAGAAACAAATAGATTGTGCTCTCTCATGTCTTAGATTTAAGACTGTCCTATTAACTCCTCTCTTTGAAACTCCTTCTAAATGTCACCTAACGAATCTTTACAACATGGTGGGAAGAAAATACTCCATTTTACAACTGGGAGAAGAGAAGTAATGGCCACACCAGCAAAAGTAAGTGTATGACAGCAGGCATGAAAGCTCAGAAGTTCTGTCCTCAATGCACATCACTAGATTTGGACATCCTGCTGTATTGTGCACACTGGCCCCGCAGGCTGCCCTGCTCAGTCGTTTATCAAGAGCATAAAGTAAGTGGTGGCAGTGAACATGCATCAACAGTCCTGCTGTTACTGCATAATCTTTTGATTACACCACTCTGTCAAGTGTCTGAAATAGCTATCTTGAGACAGCGTGCTATCTCGCAGCACACCTTTTGAGGTCTCATAGTAATTCCCTTTGTAACAAGAAAATTACTCTCTACTTCCAGCAAAAGGACACTACCACAACAGGTAGGCCAATGAAAGGGCTGGCTTCAAATAGTTTTGTCAGCTTTTTTTTTTTCCTGTTGGGAATACATGACAGATCATGACTGTTTGTTAGTTCACAGTATGCTTTATGATTTTGCTCATGTGCCTAGAATGTCAGCTGCCTAAACTGTAAAAAAGGAGTAAATATTTATCCCAGTGCAAGAAGCTAAGATGCCTGGATACATCAGACCAGACACAGGTCCTAACCATGCAGGGCAGGCATATTCACAGGGTGGCAGAATGGTTGAGACTGGAAGTGACCTCTGGAGGTCATCTTGTTCAACCCCCCTGCTTGAGAAGGGACACTTTGAGAAGGTTGCCAAGAACTCTGTCCAGATGGGTTTTGAAAACCTCCAAGGCTGAAGACTCCACAAGTTCTCTGGGCAACTTGGGCCAGTGCTTGGTCACCCTCACAGTAACAAATTGCTTCCTGGTGTTCAGAGGCAACCTCCTATATTTTAGTTTGTGCCTGCTGCCTCTGATCCTGTCACTGGCCATCACTGAAAAGAGCCTGGTTCTGTCTTCTTTGCACCCTTCCTTGAGGTATTTATATACCCGAATGAGACCCCACCCAGAGCTTTCTCTTCTCCAGGCTGAACAGTCCTAGCTCTCCCAACCTTTACTCATAGGAGAGATGCTTCAGTTCCTTAATTGCCTTAGTGGCCCTTCTCTGGACTCTCTCTAATATATCCATGTCTATCTTGTACTGGGGAGCCAAGAATGGGTCACAGTGATCCATCCAGGTATGTCTTCATCAGTGCTGAACAGAGGGGAATGATCACCTCCCTTGACCTGCTGTCAACACTTTGCTTAGTGCTGCCCCAGATACCATTTGCCACTTTTTTTCTGCAAGGGCACAATGCTGACTCATNCCTGTTGGGAATACATGACAGATCATGACTGTTTGTTAGTTCACAGTATGCTTTATGATTTTGCTCATGTGCCTAGAATGTCAGCTGCCTAAACTGTAAAAAAGGAGTAAATATTTATCCCAGTGCAAGAAGCTAAGATGCCTGGATACATCAGACCAGACACAGGTCCTAACCATGCAGGGCAGGCATATTCACAGGGTGGCAGAATGGTTGAGACTGGAAGTGACCTCTGGAGGTCATCTTGTTCAACCCCCCTGCTTGAGAAGGGACACTTTGAGAAGGTTGCCAAGAACTCTGTCCAGATGGGTTTTGAAAACCTCCAAGGCTGAAGACTCCACAAGTTCTCTGGGCAACTTGGGCCAGTGCTTGGTCACCCTCACAGTAACAAATTGCTTCCTGGTGTTCAGAGGCAACCTCCTATATTTTAGTTTGTGCCTGCTGCCTCTGATCCTGTCACTGGCCATCACTGAAAAGAGCCTGGTTCTGTCTTCTTTGCACCCTTCCTTGAGGTATTTATATACCCGAATGAGACCCCACCCAGAGCTTTCTCTTCTCCAGGCTGAACAGTCCTAGCTCTCCCAACCTTTACTCATAGGAGAGATGCTTCAGTTCTTTAATTGCCTTAGTGGCCCTTCTCTGGACTCTCTCTAATATATCCATGTCTATCTTGTACTGGGGAGCCAAGAATGGGTCACAGTGATCCATCCAGGTATGTCTTCATCAGTGCTGAACAGAGGGGAATGATCACCTCCCTTGACCTGCTGTCAACACTTTGCTTAGTGCTGCCCCAGATACCATTTGCCACTTTTTTTCTGCAAGGGCACAATGCTGACTCATGGTCAACTTGGTGTCCACCAGGACCTTTATTTGGCATGACACTAATGCATTTGGAAAAATAAGAGTGATATACCACAGCAACATTCTGTCCAGCCTGTAATGATGATGGATATTCAGAAAAAGATGTAAAAAGCTCTTGTCAAAAAAAGCTAAAATGCATTATGCATTTGTTGGGCATAATGTCTACATTTCAATGGCTTTAATTTTTCTTAACAACTTCTTTCCCCCAAAAAAACTAACTATCTGTAAAAGGTATTTCCCAGTATTATTTTTTTCAGTGAAGTGAAATTTGAGTTTCTTTGTGAGTGCAGAAACCATTACTAAGACATTTAAGTCTACCAAAGGCAGTATTTGTTCCATCCTCTGCATCCAATAAGTAACAGTGTACAAAAGTAGAAGTTTAAAGTATATACATTTAGAGCAGATGCAGCATGAAGAGATATACATGCTGCATACCATATATATCAAGCAGAAACTTTTTTTTTTCTTGAGCTGACACCTCATCCATAGCAGGTATTTCCTTTTTTTTTTTAATTGGTTTCTCCCATTATATTTGTGACTGTTAAGCAATAGTTCCCTGTATAATTTAACAATGTTTTGAATTTGAAAGAAAGAATGCAAAGCTAAATCCTTCAGGTCCCAAGGAATAAATCCAGCTGCTGTGCACATGAGGCACCACTTTTATGATTTTACTGTACCAAAAGATCAAAGTATATTATCTATGAATGAAAATATTTAAAAATACTTAGACAACTTCTGTCTGGTATCTTATATGTGAAATGTTTGTCACTACAATGGTGAAAGAATGTGAAAGCCAGTGTTTAGAACAATCCAAACCATGACCCTTCAAAGTACCCTTTACATCAAAGTACTTCTGCTCTTCAAGGTCTCCTGCCTCACTGGTTTCAGCATGTCAAGTGTGACATATTCACATTACCGGCATTCTCCTTATAAATCATGTCTGCCCACACACCAAATACACACAAGATGAAATACCTTTAAGTGCAGCTGATCCCTACTCCAGTCAAGACCCTTTAAAGAATGGTGTACAACAAGTTAAGGTTACCTTTTAGACTTCTTGTATCTTACCCTGTATTTCACACGTAGCTTGCTCTATTTCTGTGCTTTCTTACAAAGACACTGTTACTCAGCTCCTTTCCATTTCTTTAGAGGGGGAACAGTAGAAAATAGTTCTTTTTCCTCACACTAAATTAGCTTAATGGTACAGACCTTTATCCTTATTGGAATTCAACATATTACAAAGTGTTGGAAATGGTCCAGGTTTTGAGCTGTTAAATATTTACAGTAATGATCAACACTATACATACAAAAATTTAATGAGAAACAAAGCCTAAAATTGTGTTGCATAGTAAAGGTAGGGTTGAAAATCTAGTTGAAAGCTGCTGGTATTTCACCACTGAAGCAAAAATTAAGGAAAAATATATTACCCAGTATACTTTAAACAGCATGATTATTTTTCATTCTCATAAATCTCACTCCAAATCTTTTGCACAAGTTACGACTCATTAGGACTCAGGCACTTAATGGCATCTGCTGAAATTGTCAACAAATCAATTAAATAAATGAAAGAATGAAACAGAATTAGGCTAGGACAAGTGTGAAGCTTAGATTGTTCACTTTTCAATGGACAAAATAGAACTTGAAGACACTGTAGCTAGGAAATGGAAGGATGGAAGGGTAATGCAATTTCTCTTATTTTTCTCCTGCTAAGGACTAATTGTTTCTTTGTATTTTAATAGACAGACGTTCAGGCATTCAGTGTTATGTGGATAGAAGAGAAGAGGAAAGTGAAGCACAGTTGTTTATAATTATTAACAGAACAAATCTATTTCATATTGAAATAAATTATCTAATGTTACAGAAAACATGATGTTCAATACCACTGCTGATTATCATATCCCTGGTTTAAGTGGTCATACTGGCAACACTAAGGTTTACATTCCTCTTCTAATTTCTTATTCCTTGTCTGAAATAGTTGCTGTCATAGCACACACTAAACCTATCTTTGTCTTTGGAGGGTCTATAGTACAAGAAATGCCCCACTTACATCACTTAAAAGGTCAATGCATTTCTTACTTCACAACAGAGCATACTGCAGGATAAATAAAATCCTGTTATAAAGCTAGACTGTAAGTCTGAGTTTTAGACAGGAGTCCAGCATAATTGCAGAGAGGTCAACTTAACAACAAATACCAGTCAATATAAATAGGGGTTAATCTGGATGCTAAAAACAAGCAAACAGTTCGCCCCTGTACTTGGCACTGGTGAGGTCGCACCTTGAATATTGTGTTCAGTTTTAGGCCCTCACTAGAAGGATGTCACTATGTGATGCCCATCCATAGGAAGGGCTGGAAGGAGGATTCAGAAAACAATAGGCCTGTCAGCCTGACCTCAGTGCCTGGCAATGTTATGGAGAAGATCATCCTGAGTGCCACCAATCTGCACATACAAGACAACCAGGGGCTCAGGCCCAGCCAGCCTGGGTTTCGTAAAGAAAGGTCCTGCCTAACCAGTTTGATTTCATTCTATGACTGGGTGACTTGTCTGGCAGACAAGGAGAAGGCTGTTGATCTGGTCTACCTAGACTTCAGCAAAGCTGTTGACAAAGTTTCCTACAGCATCCTCCTGGAAAAGCTGGCAGCCCATGGCTTGGACAGGTGCACCCTTCATTGGGTTCAAAACTGGCTGGATGACTGGGCACAGAGAGTGGTTGTGAATGGTGCCGCATCCAGTTGGTGTCCAGTGACCAGTGGTGTCCCCCAGGAATCAGTACTGGGCCTAGTTCTATTCAGCATCTCTACTGATGACCTGGATGAGGGGATTGAGTGTACCGTTAGTAAATTTGCAGATGACACTGAGCACCAGTGGGGGAGAGTGTCGATTTGCTGGAGGGTCAGAAGATGCTGCAGAGGGACCTAGACAGGCTGAGTTGATGGGCTGAGGCCAATAATATGAGGTTTAACAAGATCAAGTGTAGGGTCCTACACTTCGGCCACAGCACTACAGACTGGGGGATGAGTGGCTGAAGTGTCCTGGTGGAGGGACCTGGGAGTACTGGTACTTCCAAGACCTGGAAGTCCACGAATCTGGTCACTTGGGTAAGTCCAGCTACGGTTGCAACATGGCCAAAAGCTTTTGGCAAAAGAAATGTGGTGACCAAGACAGAGGTCCCAAACAAACAGGTAGGTGCCCCAGATGCAGAAGTGCCAGAACCTTGCACTTGCAACGACTGACTATGAAGATGCTACCTGTGTTCAGTGTAAGCAGATAAATGACCTACTCAGCCTTGCGGCAGAGCTGCAAGAGGAGGTTGAAGGGCTGAGGATTATTAGGGAGTGTGAGAGGGAGTTAGACTGGTGGAGTCGGACTCCATCTTCCCTGAAACTGTCCCAACAGCCACACAGAAATGAGGACACTGAGGGGTTCTTATCCTCTCACCATCTTGCTGAATGGAATGGCTTAGAAGGGAGGGGACATTGGAGACAAACTGCTGCCAGGTGCAGCAGCCATGGCACTCCAGTAGCCACTGAACCTCTCCAGCTGCCCCTGCAAAATAGATTTCGCTGCTCTGGGTGAAACAGATATTAAAGAAAATTATGTTCTGCAAGGGAAACCATACAAGGGCAGCTATGACAGCTTTCCTAGTTTGCATGATTCACAGAGGATAAGATGGAGCAAGCCTAAGATCAAAACATCAGCAGTAAAGAAAAAAAAGACAGGTCCTTGACACTGGGGACTTGCTTCTGAGGGGCATAGAAAGTCCTGTATGCAGACGTGATCCACTCTTTAGGGAAGTATGTTGCCTCTCTGGGGCCAGAGGACACACTAAAAAAACTTCCTACCCTAGTCTGTCCATCTGACTACTACTGTTAATGATTTTCCAAGTAGGCAATGATGAAATCTCAAGAAGCAACCTGAGAGCAATGAAGAAAGACTTCAGGGCCCTGGGACAAATGGTGAAGGGATTAGGAGCGCATCTATCCCACCATTAGCTATGTTTGGTGAGGGCATGAACAGAAAAAGTTAGCAGATCAATGCCTGGCTATGTGACTGGTGTCATTGGCAGGATTTGGGGTTCTTTGATCACAGGCTACCTTACAAGACCCCAGTCCTGCTGACTACAGGAAATGTTTGTCTCAAAGGGGAAAAAGAATCCTGGGGCAAGAACTAGCAGGGTTGAATGAAAGGTCTTAAATTAGATTTGAAGGGGAATGGGAACAGAATGGGGCTATGCAGAGAGAATACCAATGTGCTCGGCATGGGCAATGAACAGGGGAAACTGAAAGCTATACCAGACAGTGTCAGCTTTGGGGAGTCCAGGTACTTCATCAGGGCCCAGCTCAAATGCCTTTATGCGAATGTCCACAGCAGGGAGATGCTTGTGTGCCTGCAGCGCTATGATATGATCGGCATCAAGGAGACATTGTGGAATGGCTTCTATGTTGGGAGTGTTGGACAAGAAGTGTATAAGCTCTTCAGGAAGCACAGGTAGGGGCGACGACAATAGGGTGTTGCCCTCTATGTCAATGAACAGCTAGAATATATGGTGCTCCACCCAGTGAGTGGTGATGAAAAGTCTGAGTGCCTATGGGCCAGGGTGGAAGGAAGGGAAGGCAACATTACAATGGGGGTCTGCTACAGACCAGGTGGACCAAGTGGGTGAAGCCCTTCACAGACAGATAGGAGTTGCTGCTCTCCACAAGCCCTATTCCTCATAGGGGACTTTACCCCAATATCAGTTGGAGAGACAAAACATCAGGGCATAAGCAACCCAGAAGATTCCTGGAATACATTAATAATAAATTCCTCCTCCAAGCAGTAGAGGAACTAACGAGGAGAGATGCCATGCTAGACCTTGTTCTCACCAACAGGGAGAGGCTGGTGGGCAATGTTCAGCTCATGGGCAGCCTGACTGTAGTGACCATGAGATGGTGGAGTTGAAGATCCCAAGAGAAGCAAAGAAGGTGGTGCTCAGCAAGCTTGAAACCCTCAACTTCAGAAGAGCCAACTTTGGCATCTTCGGGAACCTTCTTGGTGGTGTACCATAGGACAAACCCTGGAGGGACTGGGAGCCCAGGAAAGCTGGTTGTCTTTCAATGATCACCTTCTCCAAGCTCAAAGGCACTGCATCCCTAAAAAGAAGAAATCGGGCAAAGATGCCAAGAGGCTCATGTGGATGAACAAGGAACTCCTGACACAAAAGGGGAATCCACAAAGGGTGGAAGCAAGGACAGGTAACCTGGGATGACTACAAGGAGATTGTTAATGAAACCAGAAACCAGCTTAGAAAGCTAAAGCCCTGATGGAGTTAAGCCTGGCCAAGGAGATTAAAAATAACAGAAAAGGATTCTACAGGTATGTCAGAGAAAAAAAGAAAAACAAGAGAGAACGTGGGGCCTCTCCAGAGGGATGCAGGTGACCTGGTTACCAAGGATATGGAGAAGGCTGAAATACTCAGTGACTGTTTTGCTTCAGTCTTCACAGGTAACCACTTGAGACACACCACCCAAGTCACAGAGGGCATTGGCTGCATCTGGGAGAGTGAAGAATTACCCAGGGTAGAAGCAGATCAAGTCTGGGAACACCTAGAGAATCTGAAGGTGCACAAGTCCATGGGACCTGATGAGATGCATCCACTGGTCCTGAAGGAACTGGTGGCTGAAGTTGCTAGGCCACTAGCCATCGTATTTGGAAGTCACGTCAGTCTGGCAAAGTTGACACAGACTGGAAAAGAGGAAATATAATCCCCATTTTTAAAAAGGGAAGCAAAGAAAACCCAGGGAACTACAGAACAGTCAGTCTCACCTCTGT
>VWZY01000005.1:56500-70441 GCA_013399075.1 Chloroceryle aenea
GTGACAGGATGAGGGGAAATGGTTTTAAACTGAGGGAAAATAGGTTTTTATTGGATCTTTGGAAAAATTACTCAGTACAAGGGTGGTGAGACTCTGAAATAGATTGCCCAGAGGGGCTGTGGATGTCCCATGCCTGGAGGTGTTCAAGGCCAGGTTGGATGAGGCCTTGGACAACCTCAGCTAGTCTAGTTGACAGGTTGAGAGGCATCCCTGACCATGGTGGGGAGGTTGGATTAGATGACCTCTAAGGTCCCTTCCAGCTTAAGCCTGTCTATGATTCTATGATACTCCTACAGGAGTTTTCACAGAATCACACAGAGTCACAGAATTGCCACAGTTGGAAAAGACCTCTAAGATCATCATATCCAACCCTCAACAAGAAAAACAACCCGAGCAACAAAACCAAACCAAACCAGAACAAACAAAAAAACACCAAACTAAACAGAAAAAAAAAAACAAAACCAAGAAAATAATTAAAAAAAATCAACAAAAAACCACCACACATGAAACGTACAAACCCCACCTCACCACCACCATGTCCTGAAGTGCCTCATCTACACTTTTTTTGAATACCTTCAATGGATGCCATCTCCCTGGGCAGCCCATTCCAGAACCTGACTATTCTTTCAGTAAAGACATTCTTCCTAATAGTTAATCTAAACCTGCCCCCCCCAGTGCAACTTCAGGCCATTTCCTCTAGTCCTGTCCTTATTTACATGAGAGAAGATATTGCACCCACCTTATTAAAACCACCTTTCAGGTATTTGTAGAGAGCAATTAAGTGTCACCTCAACCTCCTCTTCTCCAAACTAAACAATCCCAATTCCTTCAGCCTCTCCTCATAGGACTTGTTCTCCAGATCCTTCACCAGCTTGGTTGCCCTCTCGGAACTCACTCCCGCACCTCAATGTCTTGTGATGAGGAGCCCAATACTCAACGTGAGGCCTCACCAGTGTCGAGTACAGGGGCATAATCACTTCCCTTCTCTTGCTGGCCACACTATTTCTGATACAGGCCACGATAACGCTGGCCTTCTTGGCCACCTGGGCACACTGCTGGCTCATGTTCAGCCAGCTGTTGACCAGCACCCCCAGTTCCTTTTCCTCCAGGCAGCTTTCCAGCCATTCTTCCCCAAGCCTGTAGAGTTTCCTGGAGTTGTTGTGACCAAAGTGCAGGACTCAGCACTTGGTCTTGTTAAACTTCATACAATTGACCCATCAATTCAAACGGTCCAGGTCCTTGTGCAGAGCCTTCCTACCCTCAAGCAGATCGATACTCCCACCCAGTTTGGTGTCATCTTCAAACTTGTGGAGGAAGCACTCAATTCCTTCATCTAGATCATTGATAAAGATATTGAAGAAGATCAGCCCCAGCATTGAGCCCTGGGGGACACCGTTGCTGACCAGCCACCAACTGGATTTAACTTCATTTACTACAACTCTCTGGGATTGGCTGGCCAGACAGTTTTTATCCAAGCGAAGAGTACACCTGTGTAAGCTATGAGCCTCCAGCTTCTCTAGGAGAGTGCTGTGGGAGGTAGTGCCAAAGGTTTTACTGAAGTCCATGCAGACAATGTCCACAGCCTTTCCCTCTTCCACTACAAGGTTCTCCTGGTCATAGGATGAGATCAGGTTGGTCAAGCAGGACCTGCCTTTCCCAAACCCATGCAGTCTGGGGTTAATACCCCGGCTGTCCTGCACTTGCCATGTGAGCTCACTGAAGATGAAACTCTTCAGCATTTTTCTGGGTACCAAGGTCAGGCTGACAGGCCTGTAGTTCCCTGGATCCTCTTTCCAGCCCTTCTTGCAGATGGGTGTCACATTGGCAAGCTTCCAGTCATCTGAGAGCTCCCCTAGATAATTTGATCCTACCTCAGAAATGAATGGAATCCATTGAAGTAGATTAAAATTTTGACCATTAAAATAGGAATGTAGTTACTCAAAAGCAAATTAGTTGCAAAAATATTATGAATTATTTTTGTCATACTAACATATAAAAGTATGTCCTATTTATCAGGTACATTTTAATTCCAGGAAAAAAACTGCATCCAAGTAGATTACCTTAGGCTAAAATATTCTAAAAGAAAATTTCCATCTATATAGTTGCTTACAGTTCAAGCATGGTAAGGGTTAACACTATTATCACTACCTATGGCATTTCCTCACTGTAAATGCACAAAATGGATAATAGTGGTTGAAGTGGCAATAATTATAAATTTGAATGAACTTTTAAAGCGGATCTATTGCATAGATTGTTGAAATGTTAAAGCAATTAGAACAGGGTTTTTTCAGCAGATTAATTCAGGAAAAATTCCAAGCAATAGTGAAGTAGCTCTTGGGAAATAATTACTGAAATAGTAAGTGGGGTTCATAATCAACAAAGATGCTAACTTAATGAAGCACAGTTTCCTCCTGAATATATGTATGTCATGTCACCCTAACCAACCTGCAACACAGGTCACTTGAAATCATATCTTGAGAAAACAAACTGCTACAGGAACACTGGTGTACAAATCTCATCCCTGCTGGAACTGCTTGAATTTAGAGAAGCTGCAGCTGCTCATCACTGCAATTTATCCTCAAAACAAAAAAGGAGGTAGAGGTAAGAGGAAGGAAGAGGAGAGAGAGTTGGGTGCTTTCATTCTGCATATTACAGAGAGTTTTGCATCTCAACATATCCAAAAAGGGGGAGCCCAAAGTGCCAAGGCAAAAAAATACCACATCTGAAAGCTAGGTTGCAGCATTTGATTCAATACAACTGGAAGGACTGGAGGGTAGTGACCAGGCTGAATTTTACTCCCTCTCCAGTTGAGAGTGGTCCTGACAGGCAAAATCAGGTTGCATTAAGAATCTGCTCTGGTGCCAGCCCTTCTCTAGCTCAGTTGGATGCCACCATCTATGTGCTGCAGCTGGACATGCAGCAAGTGAGGGAGTTACACTCAAAATGTTGTTAGTCCATTGAAAGTTTTAACAGTTTAACAGTCTAAAGAAAATCTACTGCTTTTCTCTGGGGCCATGCTCACCCTTTCAATGTTTCTCTGCATCCTAAGGTTAACAGTTTCAGGATTCTTCAAGATGAAGGTGAAGAGAGACATATGTTATAGGCATCCTGAGGTGCTTGATGAGAGTTCACAGCAGTGTCATATCCATGACACTTATTCCTAAGTCTTTGGATCTGCTTGGGGCTATTATAAATTTTCTTAGCACAACCTGTCTCCTTCTCCCTCTCTCCCTGGCAAAGTTGGGGAGCCACATGCTGCCCTTCCCCAGCCCTGCTACCCTGGAGGGGCTGTCTGTCCCACAGTGATAAAGTAGTGGTGTGAGCCCCCTACCCCAGGCACTCCTAGGGGGATATCAGCAACCCAGGGAGACCACAGGCACGTGGCCACTAGACAATTGCTGCCATGGCCAAAACCAGCTCACACTAAGGCAGGGCCAGAAATGTCCTGAGACCTTGCACTGTCAGGTCAGCAAAAAGCCTGTGGCTTTCTACTTCTAATGCCAGAATCATATTAACTGGATTACAGAATCAGAGGGATGACGGAAAACTCAGTTCCAGCTCCTGTATTGTCTGCTTTTGGCCTATTTAGCCAAAGCAAGACTTTAAATCCTGTGCAATGCAGGATCAGTCAAAGGCAGGAAAATCATCAGTCTGATTAGTGGTTTTAATCTGAAGAGAATGGCTGGCAGCAAGTGAAAGACTGCTCCCATGGCACCTTGTCTTTTGAGCCAAGTTCTCAACAGGGACAATGATACAACAGCTGATTGTGACCTCTGATGGAGAATGTTTTTGGAGGAGAAGCCTAATAGGTTGCCTAGGAATACTGTCTAATGGGACTTGCAGAATCCAGAGCTAAGTGCAGATAATGGGTGGTTGGGTTTCCTCCCTCCCAGAGACACAGAAATACAAGGCACATTTCTGCATGGACAGCTCCTCAATGGCAGCTCTGTCAACATCTGAAAGGACTCAGTGGAGTCAACAGCAGATACTCAGATGGAAACTGCAGCTGCTACAGGGGAGGCTCAAGCACACAGAGAGGACAACTCAGCACTGTCAGATGACTCTCAAGACACAGTCACAAAGAACACAATCTCTCATACTAGACAGCACAAAGGTTGGCCAACAGTGATAGATCATGGACAACTCTTCTGTGTGCACCCACATCCTGCCACACTCTTGCTTGGGGGCCAAAAGCAGTTACAGCAGCAGCTTCTGGGAATGGAGTTCAGGTCTGGTTTCACTACTTGATAAAATCAGCTTCACTAGCCTTGATAGAGGCACAAAGGAAGATGCTTCAGGTCAACATATTCTCCATAATTCCCTGGCATGGTAAACACCAGTGATATTCATTATTCATCAATATTATTGATGACCTGGACGAGAGGACTGAGTGTACAGTTAGCAAATTTGTGGATGACACCAAGTTGGGGGGAGTTCATTCTGCTGGAGGGTCGGGAGATGTTGCAGAGGGATCTGGACAGGCTGAGTCAATGGGCTGAGGCCAATAATATGAGTTTTAACAAGACCAAGTGTTGGGTAATTCTCCCCCTGTACTCAGCACTAGTGAGGCCTCACCTCGAGTACTGTGTTCATTTCTGGGCCCCTCGCTTCCAGAAGGATACTGAGGTGCTGGAGTGGGTCCAGAGAAGAGTGACAAGTCTGGGGAAGGGACTGGAGGGAAAGTCTTATGAGGAGAGGCTGAGGGAGCTGAGGTTGTTCAGATTGGAGATGAGACTCAGGGGAGACCTTATCAGTACCTGAGGGGAAGTTGTACTCAGACGGGAGTTGGGCTCTTCTCCCAGGCAGCTAGTGACAGGATGAGAGGGCATGGCCTGAAGCTGTGCCAGGGGAGGTTTAGGTTGGATCTTAGTAAGCACTTCCTCATGAAAAGGGTGATTAGACACTGGGAGGGACTGCCCAGGGAGGTGGAGGAGTTACCCTCCCTAGAGGTGTTTAAGGAAAGACTGGACGTGGCACTTGGTGACATGGTCTAGCTGATGTCATGGTGTTGGATCACAGGCTGGATTTGATGACCTTGGAGGTCTATTCCAGCCTCAGAAATTCTGTGATTCTGTGATTCAGGTTATGAGACCCATCTTTGTGGGTGTCCAGCCCAGCTTGGCTGACTGGTGACCTTACACAAACGATCCAAAATATGCTCTTTCAAACAAAGTCCAAGTTTATGCTCTTAAAAACAGCTACATTTAGTACATTCTAACACAGGATTGAAGCTTTTTTGCTTAAGGGACTTTATCTCCCTCTTCTGAGATGAATATTAATTGCTTTTAAGGTATTTTAAGGTATGAATAAGGGGAGTAATGGCAAAGGACAGTGAGCTGCCTTAAAAAATCCCATCATATCAGTGTCCTGGGGGCACTAGTAGAGCATAATGGCCCTGATCAGCCTGACCTCGGGTCTTCACCCACACCCTTTTGTCCAGGGGCTCCATTTAAGATCAAGCTGGGGCCTTCAGACCTCAATCCCTAGTCCTGACTGGACTGCCAGTCGACCTGTTACTGTGTCCACTCTGCTTGCTGATCTCTGGCACCACGGCGTTTCACCCTGGGCGAGGGCACTGCTTGTGCAGTGCTGCAGTCACCCTTGACTTGCTAATGATTGGAGAGCAGCTCTGCTCTTGCTGCTCCCTGACACCAGAGCCCAGGTATGACAGACAGCCTTAGGTCACATAAAAGTCTTCTGTTCTGGCCTCAGTGCTACCTGAGAGAAAGTTTCAGGTCTGGGTGATTCTTGTGAGGAGAAGTAGGCTACAGGTTTTGGATGCCTCTGTGGCTAATGTACTGAAGAAAGAAAGAAGGCAAGAACTGTGGTGAGAATTGTTCCTTCAGGGACTTTCTGGTGAAATACAAAGGCTTAAAAAATATAACAGCTGATGTTGGGAATAAATGGGTGCATTTTCCATTTCAGTTGGTACAGAAACAGTAAGAGAAAAGAAAAAGCAGCATGTGACAGAACAGTATTCACAGAGACTACTGTATATTTTTGTAACTGGGCCACTACCTTTTATGTCTGTTCACATATCTGTAACTCATCAAGCTAACCAACCTGGCTATTTCATGTCTGGAGACCATCGGGATATTTTTTAACTCTTGAACGTACATTTTGATTAAGCTATGACTTTAAGTTTGGACCTATGGACTAGGAGGCAGGTTTTTTTCCACTCAAAACTAAATTTGACTGTGATATCTCCACCTTTCTAATTCCTTATTTACTGATGCTCACCCCAAATCCTTGCAGATGGGAATGTAGGGCAGTACATCCAAAGACTATAACCTCTAGTTGTGATTTTAATGAAAATACTTTCATATGTTTTCTGAGTTTTCAGATTGCTGTATAGAATGTTGAGGTCCCTATGTAATCTCTCTTTATAATGAAAGGGATAAAGGGCAGACAGAACAGGATGAGAGAGATGCGGCTCATAAACAAGATTCAGGTGACAAGGCAGGTTAGGAGGGAAGCATAAAGCTCCATACCAAGAAGACCTTTTGAAGTCTCATACTTGAGAAATGAGTATTACTGAAAAGTTCACATAGCCATGCATATATTTTTTCCTCTGTTTAAAGATCAGGTATCAGATTACCTAGAAATTTTGTCTCCTTAGAAAGCTAAGACATGAGTTGATAGGAAAAATGATGACAAGAGTTCCACAAAGAATGTTTTAGGTTCTTTTAAGATATTCAGGACTCCATAAAGTTGCCCTCATGGCAATAAGCTCACCTATCCTGGACTTGATTCTGTGGCTTAGATTGTCACCCTGAGTTCACCCCAGGTCCAGCTGGTGACAACTGACTGCTTGTAATCTAAGCAGGATCAACCCAGTTGGCTACAGTAGGTTGTTCACTAGTTTGTGATGTCATCTTCATCTTTGCAAAGGTGCTCTGTGCAGATGGTCTATCCACAGCACAGTCAATGCCAAGCACAACTTTGAGATTTGTGCCCAGCAGATCTTAAGCTTAAAGGGAAACAGGTTAAAGTCTTATGGAACCTGCCAAAACTCTTTACCCCACATGCTTCCTATTGAGACTGGGGAATGGTATTTCCCTACCTTGTCAGGAGATCTGTACCTATACAGTATTCATGACTGGATTTTTATACTGCAAGCTGTACCTTTGTTGTTGCTTTCTTGTGTCCATGACACCCTTTTGCAGAACCCTGGGACCTGTATGGTTAGCCACAGTTTTGGTTACCAATTTTTTTAGTTTTTTTTTTTTAGGAATTGCTCCAGTACAAATTTGTCCAACTGAATTCTGTATCTAGACAACTTATTATGATATGGAGGAAAGACACAATAGTTTGTGAAACTCTGGAAAATTTGGCTCATTTCTTCTTTATCATAGCACAGAACTGAAAAATTATGTGTATCCTGATTACTAGGATACAAAAGTCTGACAGATTTTGCCAGATCAGAAATGGGATATATATGAAATATCATCTCACCTAGAATGTAACCTGTTGTGGGTTTACCTAGTTTCTTTCAAATATGGATATTATTTGGTTGGAACAAAATGCCTGCACTGAAATGTATCAAAAAAAAAAAATTATCCTGCTGATTTAATGAAACTTTAATTGCAATGGTAATTGCAAAAGATTCTCTTATTTGAGAAGATGATTTTACTGATCCATTCATACAAAAATTAGAAAAGTTCATCCTAAATTACTGTAATACCTATTACTTACCTATGAAATAAATCCAGGAATAAAGAGTAAGAAATATGAAACTAACTGTAGCTTAATCCAGCCCTTAGAAAAAGTGAATGAAAAGGGTGGGTTTTTTTTACAAAGTGTAAGATGGCACCTGTATGTTCAGCTTTCTGAACCCATGGAAGGATCATTCACTTTTTTTTTTTTTTTAAGAACAGACTCTGTCATCTTCATTTATAAAGTTAATTGCTTTTCTAGGCAAGTAGTTCAAGTCTCTCTGCTAGAGCTTTAATGTGGAATAAGGTATGAGACACTGAATAAAGATGGTAGGAATGGGAACAAAGTCAGCATTTTCTTTTCCATTTGTGAGGAGACAGATTTCATTTACCATATAAATCATCAACCACTTTTTTTAATATAGTTATAAATTCCACACAGGTGTTTTTTTTTTTCTTTAAAAGCAATTGTCACTGAACAGTAAGAACTGCTGTAAAACTGATTTTAACTTAAGCATAAAGGGACTTTGTTGACACTTCTCAGCAAATCCTTTAAAAACCCACAATTCTACTGCAGAATCTGCCGTGATCTTCTAACACAATAAAAAACGAACCTAATATGCATAAATTTGGGATCAAGTTTCAGCACTGAATTCTTTCTCATTGTTCAAACTGAAGTTTTTCAAAGATGTAATCTAATGATCAAACACAATCCATCATCTAAATTCATTACAAGTTTTCATTAATATTTGTTTATTACATTTGAAGCACTCAGGTAGGGAACTGCAAGAACACTCCATTTGCAAAAGCAAAGAAGTTTTACTTGTGCCATATTTTAACCAGATGAGATAGTTTGAAATTGCATCAAATCCATTAGCTGAAATTACCCCCGCTGCTGAAGGAAATCCTATCACACACCGAGGAGACGGCATCCCTACGTGTACCGAAATGAGCTGCTGCTAGACTGACAGCTTCCGACTGGAGGCCAAGATGGAAACTGCAACTGATGAGGAAAAAAAACCCAAACCAAACCAAACCAAAACTAAACAACCAAATTACTGCTCTTCTAGCATTATCTTCAAAGCTGAAAGGGAAAACTAGGAATCTTTTCAGTACTAGCAAAATATTTTTCACTCAAATTTCTTCCTCTTCATTCTCTTTCAGAAAAGATGGCTGGTATTCACTACTGCTGTACAGTCAATCATATATATAAGGGATTTTGCTTAAAAGGCTTATAATCAAATCTTAGGTTGCAGTTAGGGATATTGAAACTCTTAAATCATGGAAATACTTCATCACATATTAGGTGAGAAAGTATTACTTTGCCATTTTCTTGCTAGGTAACAAGACGAACTCAGGAAATACCGAATCCTAGCCTGGTGCAGTAGCTTCCTTTATTATGTACCGGCTTGTGCATTATTTCCACTGAAAGAAATAAAAGACGCCATAGTACATTCTTCCACACATACAAAAATGAGTTCACCAAGTCAGTTGCCACAGCCAAAGCACTACAGTTTCTCAAAAACTGAATTAAGAACCCATTATACAGATTTTATTCCACCTAAGTGTGGTGAGTTTCCTCAGCTGGTGCATATGCACTGCCCCAGAAAAGTCCAGAAAGATGACGGACTGTGTGGATGAATTATCCCTGAAGGGAAAAACATGCTTAGACCAGCAACACTGTGACCATTTCTTGCGCCAGAAAAGTTATCAGTTCTCCTTGCTAGAAGATGCCAGGAGGTGCACTGAATATTTATTAGAACAAAACCACAAGCTGCTAGACAGGAAACCAACCTCCATGTTCTACCCTAATAGGGAAATAAAGGAAAGTAAATGCTGGTCATTTTTGAACTCAGGTTAGTATTGCTGAACCTCGTAGTGGAGCTGAAAACAAGGGAAGAATCTGCTGCTTTGTTCCGATTAAAAAAATTTTACAAGCATTCAGAAAGCCTGTCTCTATTCCTTTAGTCTTCATTGCAGCAATGCATTTAAACACATAGTTAGTTTCAATTGCCTTAATTAGGATTTAAGGGTATGTTAAAGTGCTTCTAATTATATTCTGAATTGGCATCTCATTGATTAAGAGACCAAGAATATTGTCTGTTGCCATTACTGGGAACCCAAAGGGATTTCAGACAATAGAGTGGCCTGTCACTAGGTGAGAAATTGCTTCACAACAGAGTAGAAGACATTTCAAGCATGACATTTGTAGCTCAATATCTTTAAAAGTGGTCATATGTACCAGGACATCAACACACATGGCAGTGTCTCCAGGCTTGTGAAATACCCGTTATGATACAATTATTTTTTAAATCAAATTAGAGGGTGTTATTGAACACACCATTTCATAATGGTCTCCAAGGCAGACCTTAGAGAAGGCATCTGTTACAGACCTCCAAACCAAGATGAGACCAGTGAAGTGATACTTGGGTCAGTTAAGCAAGCTTCGGGTCAATGAAACTTGGTTCTTATGGGATACATTTAACTACCTAGACAATTGCTGGAAGAACAACACAGCAGTTCACCTGTCATCTGTCAAGTTTTTGGAATGGTTAGAGGTCTCTTTCCTTGTACAAATGTCAGATGTGCCAACCAGGAATGGGGCACTGCAGTTTGCAGATGACACCAAAATGAATGGGGAAGTTGACACTCCAGAAGGGAGAGCCATCCTCCAGGAAGACCTGGACAGGCTGGAGGAGTGGGAAGCAGGAACCTTATGAATTTCAAGAGAGAAAAATGTAGGGTTTTGCACCTGGGAATACATAACCCAGGAATGCAGCTCAGTCTGGTATCCACCTGTCTGGAGAGTAGCCCTGTGGAAAGGAACCTGAGGGTCTTGGTGGACAACAACCATGAGTGAACAGTGTGAAGCAGCAGCAAAGAAAGCCAACAGGATACTGGGTTGCATTAACAAAGGCATCACCAGCAGAGATAAAGAAGTCATTATTTCACTCTACTCATTGCTGGTCAGACCACACCTTGATTACTGTGTTCAGTTTTGGCCTTCACTATAAAAAAAAGATGCAAACAGGCTAGAGAGGGAACAGAGAAGGTCCATGAGGATGATCAGAAGACTAGAAGACCTTCCATATGAGGAAAGGCTGAGAAAACAGGGTTTGTTCAGCCTTGAAAAGGGAAGGCTTAGGGAAGACATTATTACCAGTACATAAAAAGTCGCTACCAAGAAGATGGAGACTCCTTTTTTACCAGGAGTCACATGGAAAAGACAAAGGGTAATGGGTACAAGTTACTCCTGGGAAGAATCCGGTTGGAATCCAGAATGAAATTTGCCAGCATGAGAACAACTAGACATTCCTTTGGGAATAATCTCCCAAAGGAAGTGGTGGATTCCCTTACATAGTTTTAAGACAGGATGCTGGGCCATCTCATTTAAATTTTTCTTTTTTTTTTTTACCTTGAAAGTTTGGACTAGATAATCCTAGAGGTCCCTTCCAACCCTTCCAATCATTCTATGATTCTATGGTAATTTTATCTCCCTCCAAGTTAACTACTGCCATGCTCCTCAATTTATAAGATCCTGTGTAAGAGAAAAATCACCTGAGTTTTGTCTGAAAAATGAGTAATCATGTAATTAGAACTATCATCTGAGATAATTCTATCTGAAAAGGATCCATGAAAGTCTTTTTACATGAAGAAGGGACTTTACAGATTGCAGTTTTGTCTTCCAGGAGGGAAAGAAAAATAGAAATTGTCTTTAACTATTTCTTTTTCGTTAACTTAAAGAAATTAAGGTATTACCTTAAGTAAATGGTATTTCAAGTCAGGTCTATGGCCCTGGGACAGCCGACGGTATAAAACATAAAATTGCTGTTGTATAACACTGAAGGTGTTTTAAAAGGCAGTTAAGGAAGAAAATCCCTATTCAGAAGTTTACAAGATACATTAAATAAATTCCCCAGGAAAAGACAAGCTGTTATTTGAAGGGAATTCTTACTGACCAGGAAAAAAATTAATTGTGAATGACAGATGATTGATGCTTTACAGAAGTAGTCTGTAGAATCATGGAAATGCCCTATTACAGTCCGAGACTACTACATCTTAAGACCTTTCCGGTGACTTTACATGTAAGATTATCCAGTATTGCAGTAGATAGTCCAAAGCATCCATGTGTTTGCACCTTGCTCCTGTAACAGATGTAGCTTATTTATAACAACATTCATTTATTTTTAGACATTACTGCAACCTTCACCTGCAACAGTAACTCCCGTAGGTGTAAAATTAGAATCCATATTTCTACAGTCAGCACATAAGCCTCAGATTCAAGAAAGCACTTAAGTAACTTTTTTATTTGTAGCATGAGCTCAAAAGATTTTCTTCAATTGATAGTGAGCTCTGAAGCAGATTTTACAAATATCTTTTTTACTGAATGAAAAAAGCCCACCGTGTGGACATTAGCTAGCAGAAAATTAAGCACTCCTGTGGAGTGAAAACTGCTTTTACATTAAGCTCAGCAGGGAAACCCTCAGGTTCCCCATCTTGCTGGTCCATTTCTCACTTTTTGCCAATAAACTCCATACATTTGAAAAACCTGATAAAAATAGATTACCACTTCTTCATTTTTTAAAGCATGGGTGTCAAGATTTAGAGTCAGGGCCATCTGCTAGACATATAACAAATTCTCTCTGTTAACCCCTCTCCCTCTCCAAAGGAGACAAGAAAGGGAATAAGGGTGAGAGAATTCATTTGCTTAGAAAAGAAAGCTAGAACAGCTTTGATAAAAATAATAATGATAAAATGGAATATATATACCCAACCCCCCTTACGGCAATTATGTCACTGTCACCACTGATGTTTTGGAGCATGCTCTGGAGAAGTCCCAGACTGGACTCAGCAGCAGATGGGAACTGGATTCAGGAACACATAGACTGGGATCAAAGCCCTTCTTGGACTTGACCCTTGTAATCCCTCAGCTTTATACCAAATATGACATATGTGGGATGAAACAGCTCAGTGGCCAGTTTAGGGCCACCTGTCCTGTCCACTCCTCCCTGCAGATGCAGCCTTTTACTTTTTGCACCCCCCCAGTGTGGTACACAGCATTTAGCAGTGACCTAGGTCTGCACACCAATCCTTGGTAGCAACTCTAAACATTGAGCATTATCACTGCCGGAAGCAGACACTGCCTGTGAAAATCTGCCATTAACTTTAGAAAGTGCAGTTAGTTAGAAGACACTTGGATGAAAAGTAAAATTAGTTCTGTTCTAACTCAAACCAGAACAATGGGGTCACTATCAATTGTTCCTGTTCATACCAACCTCAGTCTTCGTTCTCCCTTTTCAGAGGAACTAATAATATTCAGCCAAATTCTTTCCTAACAAACATATTTGGAAATCAATATTATAATTACACTTTTCTGGAATACAGCAAAATAATTTGGTTTCCTGCCTCAGGAAGTTATTGAGCTAATAATTTTCTAAAATCAAAATGGGGACTGCTGAAAATGCCAGCTTACTTTCTGATATTCCTAAAGACTTTCTCTATTAAAAAATAAAAAATCCTCCTGGTTTCCAAAGGTTCTCTAGAAGCAAATTGTCTTCTAAACTTCAAGAAGTGTATCTTTTATAACACAAAGATGACATACTCAATAAAATGTTCCTTCTACATGCTCAAGTTCTGTTCATACATATTCCATCAAGCAGCTACAAAAATTGACTGGAGAAGACACTCTCACCTGACTGAAGTTTTCCATCTCACCAGTTTCATTGCTAAAACTCATTAAGTCTAACTATTTTACTTATTTCTAAAGAAAGAAAAAAATCCCCTCACTTTTTACTGTTTCATCCTTGAAGAGACCTTTACTGTTTAAGCTTTAGTGTCTCAGCCCCATGGGCTGCCATCATCAACCCATGTAGAAAACAACAATAAAATGAAATCACCCATAGAGGTCACTCCTTTTGTCCTGCGATAATATGAAGAACCAGAACACTACCAATGAATTTCAGAACTTTAACAACCTGAATAAATTGCTAAGTACAAACCAGAGTGAATATAGGATGTGACATTCATTTCACATGAGTCAATGCACAGGGGTGTACTATGAAATCTGAAAAGAGATCTTCCTGTTTTTACTGAGGAAAAATGACAAAGGGAGAGGGTGATTGGTTTTTATATGCATCTTTTTCAGTAAGGTAAAAATCATTTTTTTTAAGATCAGAAAACATTGTGAAAGAGTGAATTAAATACCATCTGAATGAAAGCACTCCAAAATTTCAACTGAAGACCAGTAACTGCCTCAAGCCTTCTGACTATGACAGTTTTTCTCCCT
>VWZY01000007.1:0-11536 GCA_013399075.1 Chloroceryle aenea
CTACAGCTGCTGTACCAAAGACCTATGGATACTCTTTTGGGTCCCTTCTTGAGGAAGTCTTTGCCAAGGATCCATGGAGCATCTGGACCAGTCACTATGATGTGCTCTTCCCGCTTATTCCTTGTTAGGCTCACTTCATCTTCCCTGGTTGACAGGGTGTACACAGTGTGTGCAGTTCACAGAATGTACAGTTTACAGGATTTGTTCACAGGATTTGTATGGACTACCTGAATCACATTTTCATTCCCCCTCCTCCTGTTTTGATCTGAGGTCCATGTCCTTGGACCAGAAGAATGCTCATAGAGGACTGGAGCAGCCTCCCTTCTGGAAGAATTCCCTCTTCTCTTTGTTTTGCCTTGAAAGCAGAGTACTCGTGCCTGTAGAGCAGAGGTAGGTGTCCCATCCCATCTGCTCATTTTCTCTCCAGACCCATGNAATCTGAAAAGGACTCTGCCCATTCAGCCTTTGATCCTGATCAGTGTGTTCCTGAATCCAATTCCATAATCCAGCTCCTGAAGCTGGTTCCTGTCTGCTGCTGGGCCCAGTCTGGGACACTCCTGGTGCCTGCTCCACAGCATCAGTGGTGACGGTGATGTAATTGCCATCAGGGGGAAGAGGATTGAGGGAGGGGGAGGATATTGATGCTGTTTTTCTATATATTTGTGTATATTCCATTTTTATTATTATTATTTTTATAAAGCTGTTCTAGTTCCCTTTTCTAATCACTAAGTCTCTCTCCCTTATTCCATTTCTCTTCCCCTTTGGGGAGGGAGCGGGGTTAACAGAGAGCATCTGTTACAGGTCTGAGGGGCTGACCATAAACTATGACATTGCTAATACAAGGAAACCTCAGAAAGGGGTAGATTTTCTTCCTAACTTACTAGCTGCAAATGCTGGATCTCTTTCTACCTTGCTGTTCTGACACCTTTCTTTTTGCCAGCTATGACAGAAGAAATAACATATGCTAATCTGAAATTTGAAAACAGCCATGAACTGTGTAATATCACAGAGCCTGAAGATACTAAGGAAAAAGGTGTGGTATCCATGAAGCTTTTATGTTTTATTCTTCCTAAAGCAAATGGAACAGGAAATACTTGAAGTGATGTGCTCAGGGGGACTTTGTTAGCTATGATACTATCAGAAAAGTTATACTAGTTACAAAGGGTTTTTGTTGCTGTCTTTTCTGCCTTAATTTTTTAGAGTTTGAAATGTATACCCAAACTGCTGATCTTAGTCTTCTATGGAAAAGCATATTCCTGAGGGTTATACTAATTGTCTAAACCTCAAATGCAAGCTAGCAATTTTTAAGTGTCTCAGTTCCATTTAATTTCTCCATGCATTTGCATTCAAGTTTAGAACTGAATTAGCTTGAACTGATTCACTTTATTTAATCTGAAGTTCTAATCTTAATTAAGACACTGATCTTTGAAATGGCTCTATCTGTTAAAGGGATGAAAGCATTTTAAATACTCTATTTTAAATACTAATTTTAAAGTAATTTTGCTTAATTTGTGATAAGTTGAGCTCTAGATGTGTATGGTGGAACTCATGGGTAAAAAGAACATAGGAAGTGATAGATGCTTGTGGGGTTAGGCTCTGGAGCAGAGGTTTACAAACAAGAGAATAACTTGCTAGTGATTGGGAAAAAACACCCTGAGAAATTCTCTATGAACAAGTGGTGTTTTTAAACACTGTTATGTTTTAAGTTCTGTTTTTTTTGAACATTGTTGTTTTAAGTTATGGTTTTAAGCATTGCCAAGGGGCTGATGGAACCATTTATTACCTAAAGAAACTCTTGAGGAAATACATTAATTAAAACAGCCAAAGAGAAAACTACTGCTTCTTCTATATTGCTGCCCAAAGGTTGGGGTTTGTTTGTTTATAAAATCTCAGTTTCAGTCTCCAAAGTCTTTGTCTCTTCTCCTCTAAAAGCTCAAGGAAATGTTGACCGTAATGCTGCCATTCTTCAGCTTGGGGCTGTGATTTGTAGGGATGGGAACAAATTATGTTTTCCTTTTAGCTCCTATTTATCAGCCTGCCACAGAGAGTCCCATTTCTATTACTGAAGCTCTCCAGGCACCTAATATTCAGCTTCAGAGCACATGCAGAAGCACTTTGACCTTAAAAAATCCATATGTCCCAGCATTCAGTGTATCCTTAAGTCATGTTAGAATCTATAATGTATGTGATTCTCCTGTGCAGGCTTTATCTCTGAGTTTATCTGTTGTATGTCTGTGAGATCAGACTTTGGAAATTAATGCAGAAGGCAGATGAAGGGTTTTCTGTTTCTGATTTATGCAACACCAAGCAGTTAGAGCACTTCCTTAGGCTGGGGTTGCATTCTGTGTTGAAATGCAAGTGCAGGGAAAGTGGCATTAACAAGGGTTTTGTCAGAGTCTCTTAGGGCATTGTCATTTTTAAGGCTGAGGAAGTTATGGGCTGGATGGTGGATTGAAAACTGTCTGGACTACCAGGCTCAAAGGGGACTAACTGATGGCTCAACATGTCTTTGGTGACAGATGTAAGAGTCCCTCAGGGGTTGATATTCAGCCCATATTGTTTGATACCCTCAGCAACAACCTGAACAGTTACACAAATGGTGTCTTCAGCAAATTTGTAATGATATTAAATTAGGGGCAGGAGCTGATGCTACCAAGTGGGAGAGCTTCCAAACAGAGAAACCCTGAGAAACTTGAGGACTGGATGAGCAGAAACCCCATGAAGCTCCACAAGTTGTGTGCTAAAGAGGCTGAAAAGGACTTGAGGTTTATGGTAAATGTGAGGATGAGTATAAGCCAGCAGTGATCTGTGTCCCAGCTCACAACAACATCATCAGTCTTGTGTCACCTGAATATTCATTAACTTGAGTTGCTATAGAGTGAGACCAAATTTCTATAGAGTGAAATCTTGTACAAGCAATCCTTATGCTCAGGATTCCTTCACCACAGAACAAGACCATAGGTTATTTGTAAGAGAGGCACACTGCATAGCTTCCATCAGCCCAACACGCTAAATTTCTCCACAAAGCCCATACAGTGGCAACTCTAATATTTGCCTGAGATTTAGAGCTTCCCTGACAAGCTGAATGCTTTTCACCTTCCTGTAGTGCATCTTACAAGGACATATGGAGAGGGACTTCTCACAAGGGCATGTGGTGATAGGACACCACGTAGGTAATGGCTTTAAACTGAAAGCAGATAGATTTAGATTTGATGTAAGAAGAAAATCTTCACCATGAGGGTGGTGAAGCACTGGAAGAGGTTGCCCAGGCAGGTTGTTAGTGGCCCATCCCTGAAGCATTCATCAGGTTGGATGGGGCTTTCAGCAATCTGGTTGAGTGGGAGGTGTCCCTGCCCATGGAAGCAGGGTTGGATCCAGATGATCTTTAAGGACCCTTCCAAGTCAAGCCATTCTATGATTCAATGAACCTTCCAGCTCCAATAAAGAGGATCTCTTTTGGATGATCCATATGCTTAAAATTTCCTTTGCTCAGGAAAAGATTGTTCCTTTTTCTTCTCATTGAATGCTCATTTCTGTATCTAGACTGTAACTCTTACTACAGAAGAATTCTTTATGAATTCCTAGCTGGAAATGTCTACCATGATGTACCAGAGGAGTTTATTGTAGCACTCAGATTAACCAGACCACCACAGATATATGCCACACATCACACATGACCACAACCATGCAGTGCATATCTGGTTTCAGCTTTGAGCAATCAACTTTCTAGCTTTTCCAATATCTTGCTTTCTCAGTATCTTTCTTGACACAGCCTATGACCTTTGAAAGGACCAAGGCTGTCCACACTGTCCACTGAGCTGTTGTGATTTCTCACTCTCTTACTGCGTTTGGGCAGCTTTTGCTCTGAGCAGAGACTCTGAGGCAGGAATATACAAACATAGAGTAAAAGCAATTATTTTTTTGAGCAATGAGCCACAAAGATGGCTGCAGTTTAGTGAGGACAATGTGTTCACCGTTCTCTTAGTACTGCACCTCCATTTCATGACTGAATTCCCCACAGGGCCTCCTGCTTCATCACGCTCTTCCTGCCCAGTAGCCCTGATTTTGTTGATGCTCTGCCTGGTATTGCTGATGGCACTGGTAGTCCTGGCAGTTTTACGTAAGTAACAATGCATTTCTGTTTGCTGGGGGGCTCAAGCTACTGAGTAACAACAGAGTGACATCTTCAGGTGCAGTTTCTGATTCAGCTTAGACCAGGCAACCTGTCAATCTAGATTTTCTCTTGCCACAGCATCTTTGTACTCTTCTAAATGTGATGAGGCTAGGAATGAGCATATGGCAGGGAGCTGGAAGAGGGTGGAGTAGGAGATTTACTGCTTGCTCTGGCTGCTGTTGGCTGGTCTGTGAAAACCTGGGTCCATAATCCTGCTGTACTGACCAAGAACAATCAAGTGAATTCCCCTTTAATAATGCTGAATCTGAAGGGAAGGGAAAAGCTTTGTGTCACAGTAGAGAGGTTGTGCCCATTACTTCCCACCCACAATGATTCTGCTGTGATCTGGAACTGCAGTTCACGGCTGTAGGAAAAAAACACAGACTGGAAACCAATATAAGAGAAAAAGGGAAATATATTATAAAAAGTGACACTTTAATTTTGCTGTTCACTCAAACTCAATAAGAAATACACTGTTCAGATATTCTCCATCTCAACAGCTCTTACATGCAACAGTTCAGGGATTAATAACTTGTATCCCAAGGGTTTTTTTAATTCCTAATGATCTGCTAAAACATTCCCTATCTGTGTCCCACCCTTTCTGAAGGACAGCACTGGAAAATGTCTTACTGTGACTTTTAGTTTTCCAGATTCCCAAGGACTACAGGACACAACTTAGAGTCCTCAACATGACAAAGAATGAACTGCATGAAAATTTCTCAAATATGCTGCGAGCAATAGGAAATCAGCTGTGCTTGGAAGGGGAAAAATACCTTACAAATAATGGTAAATCAGGTTTTGATGAGAGCTTATCTTTCAACATGGCAGGGAAGGAAATGAGATGGGTCTTCTGTGTCTACTCGGGTCTGCCTCCTCAGGTGAACATGTGTCTTCTCAAATAGGACCACCTACAAAGTAGGCAATAAGCATGCAGTGCCTGGAGAGAGGTTCTGATACTGGCCATATGTGCACTGCTTTGGGACCAAGAAGAGATACCAGGGTTTCAGGATTTAATTTCCATAAGAAAATGTTCTGGACATGCCAGTTCCCATCAGCACTAGTTTAGGGATCTCTACAACATGCTCATCTGCACCTAATTGACAATTTTACAGTGGTGCCTAATAATTAAATGACTTAGAGCACTCAGTGTGAACAGCAGTCCACACAGAGGACAGTGTGCTGGTTACTGACCCAGGCGAGTCAGGATTCTCCTGCAGTCACAGGTGATGTGCAGTGACACAGTGAAACCAACCTGTGGGTTTGCTCTCCATCTCCTGACTGTGTAGAGTGAAGGGGTGTTCCTGAAAGCAGTCTGCTCCAGCTCAGTTGTTTAAGTAGCATCTGACAGTGAGCCAGAGGGAGAAAGAGTTCTCTTCAGAGGCTGTACTCCGAGGAGTAGAGCACAGGGGAAAGGGATCTTCTTGTGACTGCTGGGAAAGGGGATTTCGTTTGTGCAGATATTGTTCACCTGAACCTCCTCCCAGTGCTAAAATACTGGGAGAGAAAAGGGGGTGATTCAGTTTTCTTCTCTGACATTATCTGCACCTCCTGGGACCACAGAGAGATTCTGACTGAATGAGGACCACCTCAAACATCCTTAGACCCTGTGGATCCTCTCATCGCAGGCCATCAGCGATGATCTGTGAAATACAACCTGGGAACAGAAACACAGTGATGGTTTTCCTTTTCCAGGCCAGAAATGTGTCCTCTGCCCTGCAAACTGGAAGTGGGAAGGTGGTGATACTTGTTACTACAGCTCTGACGAAAAGAGGTCGTGGGAACAGAGTGACCAATTTTGTTCCTCACAAAACTCCACGCTTCTTCTGATCAAAGACAAAACAAAGCTGGTATGGACTTGTTTCTCACTCTGTTTAGCATGACCAGCTGCTCACCTCACACACAGTTTTCTCAAATGGCTCTGTGAGCAGGAGTTTTCTACACTGATTAGGTTGTCCTTGGCAGTCCTAAGGCACAGGACTGGTCATCGCCACTCAGAGTGCAGCCTTTTGAGAGGCTGGCAATCAGAGACAGCAAATCTTGCCTTGGCTTCCCCTGGCTTCTTGCTGGGATGACTGGTGACAGTGGGCTCATGACTGCTTGGTCATGGTCAGTGTTTTCACTAATTTAATAACTATTACATATCCATATAAGGATTAGGTAAGATATTAGTGTGAAAACCTTCTTTACCTATTGGCAAACCATAGTCCTTCCCATTTTCTAGAGGTTCTTCCCACAAAAGTTGATCTCATCTTTTCCATCAGAATTAAACTACTTGGCAGCAAGTTGCTGAAATCTAGCCTAATCTTTTAGTGAATGAAAAAAAAACTGAGGTGGGAAGAGAAAATGCCAGATGCAGACTGAAATAATGCTTTTGCCTCTGGATGTCAGTAGACATATTGGAAGACTGAAGGCAGAAAAGATGTCCCAGGAGCTCGTAGTCAGGGACAGGCATGCCTGCTCTCCAGCACTCTACAAAAGCTCACTGAGCTGCAGGTTCTAAGGTTTGTCCCAAAAGTAAAGGAGAGCAGCTTTATTCTCACCCTCCCAAACTGGTGACAGCAACGATGGTGAGGTACAGTCTGCTGTAGCCATCGTGTAGCCATCACAGCATCGTGAGGCATGAGGAAAAAAGAAAACTGAGAAGTGCACTTGAAGTGACAATGTTAAATGAAGGAAGGAAAAGAACAACAGAAAACTTGAATTCACATATTTAGAGATTCCCCTCGAGTGGTAGTGGTAAAAGTGCAGCATTATTCAAGTTTTATTATTCAACCCCAACGGCTCCTTGAAGAGGCTTCCTCTTTGCTGTTGATAAATGCTAAGGACGGAGTAAAGGGGTAAGGATGCTTCATGACTAAAGGGTGGGAGGAATGATCCAGTGTTTCATTCAGAGCATTTAAACTGTGTTGGTCAGTGTGACATTGCTCGTGTATCTTCTCTCTGATTAAAACCAGCCCTACTGTCATGTCTTCTTTGATACTAGGCTTTTCTTCTAAGTGCAGAACTTGTCCTGACAGGTTAACAATTTGTGGTATGTTTTTTATGCAATCTTCATCAAAGCTTTCAACTTCTGAGCCTAAATATTTACTTTTTTTTTAATACCTTCCTGAATATCTAATTTGAATTGTCCTTACTCTTTATAGGAATTGGCAAGGAAATTTGCTAGAGCCTCATTTTGGGTTGGATTAACATTTAGAAATGAACAGAATGGCTGGTATTGGGCAGACAACACAACTCTTACAGAAGAACAAAAGACTTGGTAAGTGGGCAGCTTTCCCACACTACCTAAAGATGTCCCTCACCCACATGCAACTCCCAGTTTCTCTGATGAAAAGGGCACATTGAACAGCCAAATTTTATGCAGCTTTCTCTGTGGACTTGATGATCTTGTCTTTTCCAACCATAATGATTCTGGGATTCTGTGTTCTGGGTCTCACTTTTCCATTTCAGTTTTTTCTTGCCCTCACCCAGAACTGCTGGGAGGGCGATTTAGGCATTATTATTAGGCAAAAAAAACCAAAAAGCACCCAAAAGTTTATTTTGGTTTCAGATTGACCATAAATGTCATATAATTTTCTTGTATTTGACACGTTGTTTCAGTGAGGACACAAGGAAAAAACTGCAATGGAAAGGTGTTTCATTTCATGCTTTTGATTTTATATTCTTTTATTTTTACATAACACAGTATTTTTTTTCTGAAATCTTTTCACTTTTGGTTAACATGTTATTTCAGAAATACAATGTCTTTTTCTTCTTGCTTTCAAACATGCTTTGCCAACATTTTTTTTTCATTACTGGGCAGTCCCCTCAACATTTCTGTTGAAACAGTCACTGGCACCCTCCAGATGGTACCCTGGAGTTGGTGTTTCTTACTGTCAGGTTTACAATCCACCCTTAAGAGTCTGCTGAGGGTGCTTGTTGGAATGTTCAGGCCAGGGTCAGGCTCCTAGGAGCTGGTGCACAAAGTCACTGAATGCTTGCTTTCTTTGTTGGAGGTGTATATCCTTTGTGAAAGCCATTTAAGTAATGAGATGAGATGAGATGTAACAATGCAGATCTTTCCTTCCTAGGGTACATGTTGAAGACCCCAGGTACTGTGCAAATTTTGCTTACAATTACGTCTATACCACAGTATGTTCATACAAGCAAAGCTGTATCTGTGAAAAGTCTGCCATCCAATTACAGCGAGGTAACAACCACTGGCAGAAGGACTGGTTTGTCACACCAAAATGATTATGAAAAGCTAAAAGACATTCTGCAAGGTTGGAATTTTTTGTCTTTGAGCACTATCACGTCAGAATTTAAATATGTTGGCTCAGACCTAATACAGTTCCCTATTTTAATTCTTTTTTAGACATACTTTAAAGTGTCTTCATAGTAAGGAAGCAGGCACGGTGACATGCTCTGGGAGCAACACAAGACTTTCATTCCAGATCCAAAGCTACCAGATGATTACTCATGGACAAAATGGCCAAAAGTGATGGCCAAGAAAAAAAGTAGAATAAGAAGGGAAGCACGTGAAGATACTGCTCCTCTACGAGCATCCACTGATACAGTCCTCATAGCACTTGTCACTTCCTAACTGTACAGCTGTAAGAGAGCACACGTGATGAGGATTAAACATTCAGAGATGCTTTTGATGTCTTGTTGACTGCTTTAATAGGCTAGCAGCTGGAGTATACAACACACAGACATGGAACATGGGCCAAAGTGTTTCCCAACTGTGGTAATAACATTTGCTCTAGAGCACAGACATCCATACTCCTGGTAATGGCTTGTGCATGTATCACAGAAGATATCCTTCAGCTATGAATGCCTAATGAAACAAAATTTATCCATAATCCCCAATCCTATCCCTATACCTAAGCAAAAACCTAAGCCCTAAACCTAAGACCAGCCCTACTCCTACACCAAAACCCTAAACATATCTCATCCCCTAACACCTGATTTCTAATCTGAATCATAATGATCCTAACCCTAAACCTAACCCCAGCCTTAACCCTAACCCCAACCCCTAAAACTAACCCTAACCCTTACCCTAAAACCTAACCCTAACCGTAGCCCTAACCCTAAATGACGACTAATCCCAATCCTAACCCTAGCTCATTTCTGCAGTGCTTGGGTTTCCCAGTTAGCTCACCTATTTAGCCACACTGTCCGGATAATGGTGCCCCCCTGTGACTGGTACAGGAATATTTCAGTTACAGTTCCCTCTGTTGGATTGCAAATTTCTTTCAGGGAAAGCAATCCTGGCTTCAAAAATGTACCAAGCCACGGCATCAAACAGTGTGTATCCTTCCATACATTTGGATGCAGAGACAGAAAGTCCTCCCGGCTTCTTTTTGGCAGGAGAGAAACAGTTGCTTCCAGGATCTTGGGATTTCTCTGTTCTACCAAGATTTTTAAATACCCAGCTCCACTGGGCTAGTGGCTCTTCAGCCAAATCTCTTATGATTCTCAGATTCCCATTTTTCTAGGCTACTGATCTGCACATACTTATGTTTACTAGATGCTGTTAACACCTTCCTTGGTTTGAAAATAGGAAGTTGTTTCCCATCCTCCTTTAGTAGTATGAGTGCACAATTCTTTCTCTGTATGTACAAAAAAATATCTTCTTTGTATCAAAAATCTCCTCTATCAACAGTTTTACCTACATCCATCCAGTAAGAGAGCATTGCTAAAATGTCAGGGTTTCAATGTATTCTGAAAAAACTTCTTCCACGTGCTGTCAGCAATCCAGATTTTCCAGATTATTCTGAACACTCTGTATCACCTTGTAGGCTTCATAAATTCTCACTTTTATTGTGTGCCATACACCTCCTTTCCATCCACACCTTCCTCCTCTTTGCTGTTTTTTTTTTCTCCTGGTGGTTATACACAAGTTACCTTCAAATGCCCTGTTAGGCAGGAAAAGTTTCATCGTGTTTCTTTTCTCACAGCTACAGAACCACAGATCTTCTCCACCTTCTAAAGTTCTAGCAGAGGAATTTCTATTGACACTTTCAGTATAGCTTTCCCCTGGAGAGCTGTATTCTGATTGCTTGATTTGTGATCTGTTTAACCCATAACTTCCTCTGTTTGAGGAGTTACCATTTTGAAGTATCAGTTTTGCCTACACATCACAATTTTCAGATAAAACACACCCAGACAAATATCTGAAACACCTGCCTCATAGGCATTAACCACTTGTACCTATAGATATTTACAGATCCATAGCTGCATGTGCACCTAAATGCTGTATACCTACTTACAACAGCTACTCATACATACACATCCATATATACAGCCATACAAACACCTATACACAGTTTAATTTGCACTGAAACTGGAAGAGTCATTTCTAAAACTGATGCATGTGGCCTGTAATGCATCATCCCAGCAAAGAGCTAAGGCTATCTAGGGGCCATCCTGAAATAAAGACATGATTTGCTGTGAGTCCACCTCTGAATGATCACTCAGCTTCTCCAGCAAGGGCAGCCCTACCCTTCCCATGCTGGCCAATAGTTCTGATAATATTCAGGCAGGGTTGGCTCTCCTCAATAGGATGTGTCAAGGGACAGGAGACAATGGACTGCAGATGGGTGACAGAAGGGTTTCCTCTATTCTGAAGCCCTTACAAGTTTTTCAGACTTTGGCTTTGCTAAAAAGGAGAGAACAAAAGAAAAGAGAAGTAAGATGCAGGGAGATCAAAGCAGTGCAAAACATCACCTCATGCTGCCTTCCACCATAAGTGAGTCTCCAGCTCACCCACTGCCCACCTCTCCCTCCAGGATCCTGGGATACCCTGACCTCCATCTCTTCTGAATGAGACTGCAGGGGAGGGGAAGATGCTCCTTGCTGCATCTCACCCACAAGGGAGGTGGTTTCACATTTTCAATTCCTACCTGCTCTTCTCCTGAGCACAAGGAAGAGAACAACGATGAAAATGCCAGTAGCAATGAAAGCCCCCACCAGTCCTTCTGATCCTGTTTGCTCTGCAAAAGAAGAGGAGGATCAGTGATTTTGGATCAGCAAGTTGCCATGGTTCAATGAGCTACCCCAGCAATTGTGTGTGTGCATGGTCTTATCAGGTACAGACATAACATGAAAAATAGAGATAAAGCCACACAAACCCAAGGCCAGTTATACTGTCTGGACTGATGTAAGTTGTTAAACTGCAGTCAGGAGGAGACCCAGCAAGGTCCCATCAGCAATGAGATGGAGAACCCAAACAGCTCCAACAGGGGTGTCCTGGTTTGAGTGAGAACAGAACAAATTCTGTTCAGTAATTTCACTTTTCAGCTCAGTTCTTTGAAATAACTGCACTGTCAGAAGCCAGCAGCCTGTTCTCATGGGCAGTGTCTGCTGCTGGCAGTGATAACA
>VWZY01000007.1:11571-31766 GCA_013399075.1 Chloroceryle aenea
AAGGACTTCTTGCTGTCATGATCGAGCAACATCAGTCTCCAGCTGAACATCAAGCCCACATGGGTGTCTAACCTCTTGGGGCATGGCTGTTTACTCTGTGCCTTTCCAGTAGAGTCCAGCCCATGTGCTACAAACTTTTGCTCTGTTGCTCCACTTTCAGTCATAAAATCTCTTTTCTCCTGAAGGAAATGAGATATTTGCTCCTCCAGAAGCTTCAGAGAGTGAAATAAAGGCTGAGGAAGTGACGGTGAAGAGCAGGGTAGATAGGATGGGCACCAGAAGGATAGCAGGAAGAAACAGGCACGTGTGGTGTGACCTGGAGGCTTTGATCTCTGTGGTGAGTAGATGAGGTAGGAGGAGGTCTGGGCAGGATAAAGAACTCCCCCTTCTGCCCCTGACACATACCTGCTGCCTTAAGATGGGCACTCACAGAGATGGGTTCTGCCAGGGCCACATGTGAAACATGGCAGCTGTAGGTGGCTGGTGCCCGTGCTGTGGCTGAGCTGATGCTGAGGTAAGAGGTGATGCTGTAGGTGCCATCTTGGCTTTGCCGGTGGCTGGAGAAATGTGCATTTGAGAGAGGGACTTCCACATCATCTTCAGGAATCTTCTGTGTCCACCTCACCGAGACATCCAGAGGGTAATAGCCAGCAACACTGCAGGTCAGAGTAGTTGTCACATCTCTGTCCAACGACACCACTTCTGGAATGACATGAACTCTTGGAGGCTCTGGAGGAGATAAACAGGAATTTGACTTATTATTAGCAAAAGCCCCTGTCCACAAGAATGAGAAGACTAGCTGCCTGTGACGATGAGTGTTGGGACCAAGGGAGTAAGGATGCAGGGTAAGGTTTCATTGCCTGGGGACATGGGACTGCTGTTGCTCCCAGGAATTTCCTTTCCTCACCGGCCACGTGCAGCTGGATGATGTGCTGGGCCTGGTGCAGCAGGGTGGACACCAAACAGATGTACGTCCCTTCATCTCCCACGCTCACTCCTTGCAGGTTAAGAGATGCATCTCCAGTCTTCAGCAGCTCCACCACATCCACATGGACTCTTGGTTGGGCTGATGGTCCTGAGCTCCCCACCTGGTACTGGAAAATGCTCTGGCCACTGCCTCGGTGCTGCTTCCTCCACAGCAGGGAAGAGAGTGAGGAACTGGGAGCCAAGGCAAAGTGGCAGTCAAGGGTGACTGAGCTGCCAAGACGTGTGTACCGGGAAGTGTTGTGTGATGATGACTGAAATTCAACTAGAAACAGAAACAGGGGCAAGCAGAGAGTTAAATAGATGTGGTTAAGAAAGGCATTCTCAGGTGGGAAGGGCTGTCAGTGAATTCCCCACCCTGAGAACAAGGATCACAGGCACCCTATTTGATGCCTCAGGGGTCATATGGACTGAAGAGCTGGTAGGGTTACAGGAACACCAAGTGCATGTCATGGTCTTGAAGGTGCTTGTCATCCTCAGGGGATAGGGCATAGGAGGTAGGATGGGGGCCAATTTGCACAATCTCCTTTTCCCTAAGCACCAGCTCCTGGCTGTCCTCGGGTCTTAGTGAGAGGTGGGAAATGTGATTCATGGGGAAGCACATTCCCCTCATGTCCCTTGGTGCTGCAGGGGCATCCCAGTCCATTTGGTCACCTGTGGTCAGCAACGTCCCCTCCTTGCTCACAGGAATCCTCAGCTTTGGGTGCAGTGTTGCATCATGCTCCTTCTCCTCATGCTGGCTGCCACAGTGGGGTCCTCTGAGCACCAAGGCGATGCTGATCCCGCCGGAGAGGTGCAGGGACACCATGAACCAGGAGGTATGGCATGACTTCTCACCAGCCTGCTGGGAGCTGTACGGGGAGATCTCGCAGTTCACCTCCTCCCCATCACAGTCTGCGTGCAGCAGGGACTCTGCGTGAGGGATAGACACCAACTGGGCTGTGGGGATAGAGGAAAAGGTGCAACCATCTGAATCCAAGAGGGGCAAGAAAGTGCAAGGTAAGGAGACACATATTTTGGAGAAGCATCATGAACTGTGGGGGTCACTCAGAGCCCAGAAATGCCAGTCTGGGCTTAATAGAGGAAGGCCTTCAAAGAATACAAGAGGTTGGTCCTGACTGTGTTTCATCCCTCAGTCTGTTGATTGCATTTTATCCCATCAGATTGCACAATGTTCACACTGGGCAAAGTAAACTGTTAGGAAAGGGGAATAAACAGAAGAGATTACCTTTGGCTAGCTTGAGAAAGCAAGGCATGTCTGTGAAATGCCCAGTAAAGACCTGCAATATTTATTCTTTTTGGACCTGAATCTAGAAACAAAGGGGACACTGAAGCATCCCAGGTAAGGAAAGAAAGGCTGTCAGAAAAGCAGGAGTGGCTGGATGTAGAGAAACGCTGCATCTGTGCCTTTGATCACAGCATGGGCTCAAGCTGGGGCATAAGCATCCTAGTGACCTATCTACACTTTCCACAGACATCACTGGAAATTAACTCCATGTCTGCAGTACCTGGCTGTAGCATGTTTGAACTCGCTCATGCCAAGTCCATCCACACCCCTTGAAGGAGAGCTTGGACCCGGGCTAATGGATACTGACAGGCCTTCAGCTTCCTCTCTGGAAATGTCTCAGAGCTTCAAATAATGAGCACTGTAGGCTGGCCACAGTGAAGTACAGGTTCTAGTGAAATAATTCCCAAGCTGATTTTGACTAAGTATTTCCCAAGAGATGGGCAATCTGGGATAGCTCCAGTATGAGAGAGGTGCTTCAGCAGGGTTTGCTAACATCTTCCACAAAGCTCCTTTCTTGAAGTGTCAGTTGCTGAATTCAAGAAATCACGCAGGAAACTTCNAGCGAACCCGACACGGCTGCCGGCAGCACCTCTGCGCTCGGTTTCGCTTTCGCTCTGGCAAAGCAGAAGGGAAGAAAAAGCCCCGTCCTTTAAAGCAGTTAACTCCTGCTTTGCCACACACAGGAGACCGGAGGCAGCAGGGAAGTAGGGTGCGATCAGGAGCATCCTGCATCCTGCCGACTGTGTCCAGTTCTGGGCTCCCCAGTTCAAGAGGAGAGAGTCCAAGGAGGCTACGAGGATGCTGAAGGGGCTGGAGCACGTGTCTTATGAGGAAGGGGTGAGGGGCCTGGGGCGTTTANCTTTCCACAGACATCACTGGAAATTAACTCCATGTCTGCAGTACCTGGCTGTAGCATGTTTGAACTCGCTCATGCCAAGTCCATCCACACCCCTTGAAGGAGAGCTTGGACCCGGGCTAATGGATACTGACAGGCCTTCAGCTTCCTCTCTGGAAATGTCTCAGAGCTTCAAATAATGAGCACTGTAGGCTGGCCACAGTGAAGTACAGGTTCTAGTGAAATAATTCCCAAGCTGATTTTGACTAAGTATTTCCCAAGAGATGGGCAATCTGGGATAGCTCCAGTATGAGAGAGGTGCTTCAGCAGGGTTTGCTAACATCTTCCACAAAGCTCCTTTCTTGAAGTGTCAGTTGCTGAATTCAAGAAATCACGCAGGAAACTTCAGCAACGATTCAAAAATTGTCTAAACTCAGCTAAAGAAAAACCTTGCAGAAGCTCAGTGCATGTAAGTGGCCTAAACCCCAGTGGCAGCTCTCCCACCCCAGCTTTCCCACTCACCTGAGACTTCAAAGACGATGGGAGAAGAGGAGTCAGGATATCCCTTTGGAACTTTGTACTCAGTTTCATCATACAAGTTCCCATCATCTCTGACGCTGATACCCCTCAGCACGAGGACAGCAGGATGCTCGGAGGACAAGCTGCCAGGGTCTCTTACATCATCCCCTACATAGGAGCAGGGCAGGGCGATATCCACCCTGAGAAATGGAGGTACAGGTGTGGGAGCTTCTGTTGGCCCTGTAGGGAGGGCAAGGAACTGGTTGAATGCATGAACCCCATGACCAATAAAGAGGGGATGATTTTCTCTGGGATGAGGAGGCTGGGGACTGGCTGCCACTTTGAGGTTCTCCCAGCCCTGATGTCAGCAAACCCCTCCAGCTCCCCAAAACCCTCTTCTGGCAACAGCATTAACCTTCAGGTAAAGCCAAGTTTTCATCAGGAGATCTTCACTGAAGGTGAGGANCTGTGGAGTTTCCTTCTCTGGAGACTCTCAAGAGCTTTGTGGATGCATTTCTGAGTGCTCTGCCCTAGTTTTGGTCCTGCTCTGGCAGGGGGTTTGGACTTGATGATCTTCGGAGGTCCCTTCCAACAGCTAATATTCTGTGATTCTGTGCCTCCTGAACCTGCTGCTGGGCTGTCTTTGCCTCTTAAGTCAATATTACATCAGCCTTTCCCACCGTGCTTCTGCATGCAAGCTCATCTCCTCCAGACCTGCTGAGCAGCCTCTGAAAGCAGTCACATCTCTGCTTGCTTTTCAGAAGACTGTCCTTGTGAAAGACCTGAAGCTTGGTTTTTGTTTTGGTTTGTTAGTTTTATTTTTTCCTGGACCCTGGAAAAAGGCATCCATTAATTAATGCAAGTATTATTTCTTCCTGCTGAAGCTATGCTTAGGAACCCTGAGCTGTCAGACATGGGCAGCCACTCTGATGAGCTCTCCCACTGCCTCACCAGGGTAATATCACACACCTGCCAGCACAGTCTCTGAGTCCCTGCATCCCTCTTCAATCTCAGATGCACTCATCTTTGCTCCCCTGGCCCTATACTTGCTATTACCTGGCATTATCTGTGTTCTCATAAGACACACACATATTCCCATCAGCCAGGGAAGCAGAGCACAATCATCTCTGCAACTCCTTCACCCCAGGCAAATGCAGAAGGTGTCTTCTAAGGCAAAGCTCCTTTCTCTGATTTGTTTCTCTACCTGCTCCAGTGAAGCCAAAAGTGCCTTTCAGCAGATTTTCCCATTAGCAGAGCTGGGGAATGTCTGCAGCCTGTGTGGTGGCTGTGAAACAAGTTATGGTTTAGTGCAGAGAGGATCCAACACATGTAAGGAGAGAGCTAATACTAAAAGAGATCAATACCAGCAAGAACTCTGCTGCCATGGGGAAACTAACTTCAGAGTTATGGATCAGAGAGCAAACTGTCACAATCATAACGGGTGTTAGTTCCACAGTGGCTGTGGAATTTGCACCCCAAGAATTAAAATCCCTCTGTAGATACCTGGATAAACAGCCACAAGGTGAAGAGTAAGGAGGGAGACTGGCAAAGAAAACACATCTTCAAATGCTTGTAGATATAATGTAATGTCAAACCAGAAAATGAAGTTTTAAAAGGAGAGAAAGTTTTTCTTGTAAGTAAATAACTGAAGCAAAAAGGAGAAAGTAGATAGGCAAAGAGAATGGGTCAGAAATAAAAATAATTGTTAAAATTACATAAATACAAAATAAATCTAAATAATACATACCAATAATAGCCTTTGACCAGGAAAGGTATGGTGAAGAGTGGAGCAGAGGAAAGAAGAGTAATGCATGTGAGGGTACAGGAGGTAACATATCTGATCTGAAAGCAAAGCAAACATTAATGTGATGAAACTAAGAAAACAAGATAAGACTTGGATTTTACTGTTTTTTTTTTTAAACCATAACTTTTTTATTCTTAAGAGAACAACAAAAAGTTACAGAGCTTTGCAAACAACAAATGCTGTTCAGATAAAACTTCACCTCATTTCTGCTCACACAGTGTGGGGAGTTAGAAACCTGGCAAGTAAATTCTTCCTCCAACATGGACTTGTTGGACATGCCAGGAGGTGACCGACTCTTTCACCACTTAAGAGTTATCATCTGCCCCATGTTGCTGTATAACACTGATTGGGAATTCCCTATGACACTGATTGGGAATTTCCAGCCCCCTCCTCAAGGAGATGCATTTATCCAAGAAGTTTGTTGTTGGCAGCAAATGATGAGCAGACAGGAATACCAAAATTTGTGACTCTTTGTGGGTTTTACTGTGGCCTCTCAGCAACCCACTGGCTGAATAACCCAGAACAGGAGTTGTTCCTCAGAGGGAGGTCCACTGTATAAATTACAATTCAAAACAGAGTTGGCATTTCCCTGAGTTCAGCAGGCTCATCCAAATATCTTTCTTTGTCACTAGCAACCAAATAAAATAAAGTGTCCATTCTCCTTATGTCTCTGCTCTCCTAAATGCCACTCCTATTCTCCTAGTGTCCGAACAATTTCATCCTAGAACATTTGCAGCTGGGTAACCTTTTCTGCATCCCACTTCCTTTCCTTCCTGTGCCCTTTTGCTGTTCTTCACTTGCCTTTCCCCATGACACCTACAATCAGGCAGGTCTCCTCTATCCAAACCCATTACCTTTCATGTTTCCCATCTTTCTGCTCTCTTGTCCTGAGCATTTTGCCCTGCTCTGACCTCTCTGATTTCTGTAATGCCATCGGCTCAGCTCCCATTCTTCCAACAAGAGGGAACAGTGCATAACTTGTGGGCAATAGAGATAGGATCAAAGCCATGAAGGTCCAGAGTGTGGGATCCGACTGAGAGCAACCTCAATACTCTTCTGGACTTGGATGCCCTTTTCCAGTTCAGACACCACCACCACAAAATAAATGTTTTGGAAAAAGCACCAAATACCCAATTTCTTCCTATCAAATCCCTCAAGCTGAAATTTAGGAGATAGTTTTAACTTTCCAGCAGTTGAGCCTGAGGACTTGCTGAACCCAAACAAACACCTTTCAAACAAGCCAGCTCACCAAGATAAACAGGGCAGGCAAATTTGGTTCCTTGCAGCTCTCCAGAGCTTCCACCAGCTCTGCTAATGAGTGGGACCATCAAGACTGAGCTAGCTAGGCATGATTCCTCTGGTTAATTAAACTGCATCCTGCACCAGCCCACCACTCTCTACTGGTGTTAAATGTGAGATAAAGCAAAGTGGCTACCAGCTGGCACTGGGATAAGGGTGATCTCCAATTCCCTGTGTAGCTCTCCCTCTTCCAGGTCTGAGTTAACCAGACTAATCTGAAGTTGACTGTGGATTTTCAGCTGCCATTGTATATGCTGAAGATTACTTAACCAAATTTAAAGCTTACAGAAGTATATTTCACAGGTTCAAATTTGTTTCTTTGTGAATTAACCTCCTGTGTCTTTCCTATAGCAGTATGAGAAGGCAAATGATCCAGTCTCCTAGACATACGTGCACCCTGGATGATCACAAGAGGTAGAGTTTGTGAAATTCCTTTCTCCAACCTGCACCCTGAACCACCACATTTACAAAGGTTGCATCCTCCCTATTCCGACTCCAGCACTTCCTGCACAAGGAAGAAGCAGGATCAGTGGTAATGAGACAGGAACAGAAGTCATGCAGTCTCCAGGTGCAGGAAGATACAAGAACAAAATCCTCTGGCATCGACAGGAGGAGGTCGGAAGCAGAATAGCAGCACCTCTGCCAATTTCCCTGTGTAAAACAGGGAGACAATATTGGCCAGTTTATGTTATCTGAGATGTTCTGAGAACAGGTGAGTTTTTGTAAGCAACTTTAAAGGATGGCCAGTCTGGTTTTGTGCAGTGGCTTAAGATACAGGAGGAAGGATCAAAGCACCCAGGTTTAACTGCTCCTGGCCCAGCTTAGGTTCCCTGTGTTCATTTGCTTCAGTTTTCTCTGCATAAAACTAGGATGCTGCTTGTGTTTTCCACAGACATGTTTATTCTCATGTGTAATGCATTATGAGACTTCCCCAGAAAGAATCTCTTAATCACCTTTGTAGCTCTCCATTGGACTCTCTCCAGTATTTCCCTGTCCCTCTTGAACTGAGGAGACCAGAACTGAACACAATCCTCCAGATAACTCAGATGATACACTCCCGAGGGTGTGTCTCTGAAGAAGAAAAACATCCTTCTGTGATTACAAATCTCACAGAGACCACTTAAGCTGCTAGTGTAGACAAGGATGAGCTGCACTCAGCGTGGTTTTGTCACCACACAGCTCATGCCTTCGATCACCAAGCGCTCAGCTCAAGTTCATCAGGAATATTTTTGTGTTAGAGAGGGCTCCTTCTTTACATAGCTGCCTCATCCCGGATCTGCACTGAGACTGGGGCTGGCAAGTGCAGCCTGCATCCATTCACCCAGGCCAGTCTGTTTTCACCTGGCCTCTCCAGGTCAGGAGAGCAGTGGTCCAGACCAGCAGATGACACAGCTCTCAGCAAGGTCTTTCTGCCCAACACAGTGAGACAGAAGTTGCACCTCGTGTCCTGAGCTCCCACTTCTGGCCATAAGCTTAAAAAGAAAGGGGTGTGCAGTGGCTGTAACCTGTCAAACTGGTCTACAGCCATTTCAGAGCAATCCCACCCCCACAACTATGCCATTTCTAAGTAGCACCTCTGAAATGGGTTTAACTAGCATAAAAAGAGAGGCATTGTTGGTAACATGCCTGCTTTCTCTTATCTGCTGCCTCAACAAGCACATTCTGGTATTAGTGTATTTATTAAAAAATAAGACAAATTCTAATCACTCTTCTACTCTGTAAAAAAAGAAAGAAATCTTGTACTCCAGTCCATATAACATAAGCAAACATTATCTGTACCATTACTGAGTGGGCTGCTGAATGCCTTTTTTTTACAGAAAAGAATATTATTTCTTTGATGCATGGTTTACATTTGTTTACAATTACAATTTGCAACTGCAAAACTGAGTAGGTAAGGCATTCTAAAAAAAAAAATTAAACAGAGAAAGCTATTAACTGAGAAATATATAGTCAATTGAGCCCCTAAAATAGTTTGCTACTTGGGTATTTCTAACAAAGAACAAGTTTGTTTGCTTTGGTTTGAGTGTTCCCATGAGGTCAGCTTTAGGTGTGCACTCAGCTAGGTTTGCTTGCCTGAACTGGGCTCCTAAGATTCCTGCTCTGCACAGTGAATTCCTGAGTCCTCACTGAGGTTCTAGTTCACTTAAATTGGGGGACTTTGTTCCATGTCTCAGAAGAGATTAGCAGCCCCTAGGTCTGCCAGGCAGGAAGGCATCTGCCCATGCTCTGAGAACTTGGCCTTCCAGCCAAAACGAAGGTGTTTCAGACCTTGCTGAACTAGGTACATTAACTGCTCTTGCTTCTCCCAGGGATATGGGATGGGAACAGCAGCCTACCCTCAAGGTTGCAAAGATGCTATTTTCAGATAAGATCCTTATTACTTTTCTTCAGGAGGTTGTATTAAGCAAGGAAGATGAACATCAACAAAAAGCATGTGATATCAGTGAGCAGTGGATGAAGTCTTAACAATCAAAGTAATGCACGAAAACCCAAAAAGGCAGGATGTTTTAAATTCAGCTGGGGAGAAGCCAGTTTGGTACATCCAAGCTGGAAGCAACAATCTTTACACCCCAACTCCCCTGTCTTCTTTTCAAGGGTCCTGACAGGAGTGTGGTGGAGAGGGGAGCCAGGTTGTTCAGATTCTGCGCTTGAAAGTAGAAACCAAAGTCGTTTGAGTCTGCTCTCGGGATTCACACATGCCTGTCAGCAGCACAGGGTCTGTCTTGCGCTCCACTTGGTAGAAGGGACAATTCTTCAGGTGCTCTGACATGCACGTGATGTCATTGCACTGCCATTTGTTAACTCTGGAGAACAGGCTGCTGAACTGCCAGATCTAATACAGGAAAGGGGAGAGGAATTGGGGAGAGAAAATGGGAATATTAGTAAAAATAAAAGAGGATTAAAAAACCCTACATATGCTTATAGAAGGTGTGCATTAGCCCAGAACGAGCCTGGGAAATCTATCACAGGTATCACAGGTGTCACAGGGTGTCAGGGGTTGGAAGGGACCTTGGAGACCTTTGAGTCCAACCCCCCTGCCAGAGCAGGACCATAGAATCCAGCACAGGTCACACAGGAACAGATCCAGGTGGGTCTTGAAAGTCCCAGAGAAGGAGACTCCACAACCTCTCTGGAGAGCCCGTTCCAGGCTCTGTGAATATTACAGTAAAGAAATTCCTCCTCGTGTTAAGGTGGAACCTGAGGATGAGGAGGAACTTCTTTACTGCTAAGGTAATGTTAAATGAGACCTAAAAGAGGACATACAACCTTGTAAAAAATAGAAACAATTTTCAGATCCTCTTTGCAGTGATACCGTGTGCTGTTTGGTGATATGCTTGACTGTAGTGATAAGACTTGACTGTAGTGATAAGACTGTGANGTTCCAGGCTCTGTGAATATTACAGTAAAGAAATTCCTCCTCGTGTTAAGGTGGAACCTGAGGATGAGGAGGAACTTCTTTACTGCTAAGGTAATGTTAAATGAGACCTAAAAGAGGACATACAACCTTGTAAAAAATAGAAACAATTTTCAGATCCTCTTTGCAGTGATACCGTGTGCTGTTTGGTGATATGCTTGACTGTAGTGATAAGACTTGACTGTAGTGATAAGACTGTGACTAAGTCACTTTAATAAGATTCCTGTGTGCTCAGTAGAAAGAACTGACATGAAAAGGGTTAAATTCAGTGCTGCTGGTTTGAAATTGCACTACAATAACTGAAGTTAATTGCTGTATGATAACTCAGACACAAATTCTTCCTCCTACCTACAGAAGCCATGACCTCCAGTAAACTATCTCAGTGGCTAATTCCTGGTTTGGGCTGGGCTAATTCAACTTGCAGCCACCAAACTTTGTTACACAGATTTTGAATTCAAAGCTCTTAATAAAGAGTACTCTCTTTGTAAAGAGTCACAAACTGCTAAGCTTCCATCTTCTAGGAATCAACAAGTGGAGATCTTCAGGGGTCTCCTTGAAAGTCAAGCCCTTACTAGTCACCTTCCCTGAGTCTTTAAATTAGTTCTCCTGAAATCTGTCGTGTCTGCTTGGTCATACTGGAGTCTTTCATGTTATTCTTTCAAATGGTTTTATGTTAGAGCAGCTGCAAGGTTATCAGCTAGAAAAAATCAACAAACAAAACCAAAACACACAAAAAAACCACAAGCAAACCCCAAAACTGTAGTTAACTATAGATCAACTAGAACTTAGACCAAACTGTGTTTACATATTTCTTTCAGACTCCCCAACAGCCAATAAGGGTGGTAATGTTGCAGTACAAACAGCAGGAGACCAGCTCTGCAGAAGACAGCTTCCTATCCCCATGCTGCTCCCTCAGGTACTCACAACCCAGCCAACGTTCATGGCAGCTCCTGTGAACTAGAAACCATGAAATTCCTCGAAGGCTTGTCCAAAACAAATGCCTGAGCTCCTTTCTCAGCCACATCTCCTGGTTTGTTACCTTTTTGGTGTTACAAAGCATATTTTAGTTTTGAAATATCCTAGATTGACTTGAAATGAACAAAAAGTAAAACGTATGAACTTCAAGTTCTTCAAAAGTCCATGTGTAATCCTTAAATATCAGGAATTCTCAGTTCCCAATGCTTAAAAAAGGGTGTACATGTAAACAGGTTACCCAAGACTAGCGTGGGTGAGGAGCTCCTGCTAGTCACATGTCCTTTTACACTCTTGCTAGATGTACTGCATTTTGCAGCCCTGACCCCTGACAATCATGCTTCAGATTCACAACCTCCTGTATCTTCCCCACACCTGCACACTTATAGGCAGCATCCCTTGCTATGCCTGTGCTTTATCTGGAGATAACCCATGTCTGTCTGTTTGCCAGCATCACAGTCACTTGCCTTTTTGCGAGCTTTCCACGAAGTACCACCATGGGAGTATCTTTTTTTCTCCCAGACCAGCAGGACCATTCCCCTCTCCTGAAGAAGAGTGGCACAGATGTCTCTCATCAGTACTGACACTTGCGAGAGCTGAGATAAACTGAAGCTGTCAAGGAACCCAGCAATGTACTTGAGCAATTCCAGTGGGAGGCTGCTCAGCAAGTCCTTGTTTCTCCCGTAATTAGCCACTGTGGAATTGCACTTCCCTGGTTCAGCAAGGAGGGTGTCCACTTCTGGCTTAATAGCAAATGTCTTGAGAGGCTTGCTGTATATAACCTTGGCCTTAAGTCCATCGGGGCGGAAGTGATTTTGAACAAAAGTACATCCCAAGTAGGCCAGTGGGCAGCGATGCTGGAACCATCCATCCAGACATGACTGTATATCAGCGTGCACATTCTTGAAGTGGGACGGGAACTCATCCCTCCTGAAGAAATGACTGCAAGTGAATGTGAAAGCTGAACTGCTTTTGTTGTGTCTTCTGGTTACGCATTCAGGGTAGAGCTCCATGTAGAGTTCTGCGGGGTTTTGTTCATTCAAAATATCTGACAGAACAGCACTGGAGGAGAAGGGTTCCAGAGGAAAGTTGTAAGTCTGTGTTGCAAAATCCACAAATAGTCCATCAATACCCCTTGCCTCAGAGATCTCATGGCCTTTCAGCTCTTTTTCCAGTGCACACAGCAGTGTGGCTTCAACTATATTTGTCTTAGGTAATTCTTCTAGGTTTATTCCCAGTTCTGACGTGTCTACTGACTTGTCTGAAGTCGGTATCCTGTGGCCCAATGCATCTCCTAGTCGTGCTCTTTTGCCACAGTAACTAACTGGCACTTTGAAGGTGTAGACAGTTTTTACCTCCTGAGCTTCCAAGTTCCCATAGACAAAGTCTTTTTCTTTGGGAGTGCAAGCAGCTAGCTGGCCAAAGCGGATAAGCATTCCCCCGTGATGTACCAGATACATGTTGTAATCACCTACACCAACTTCCTTCTTGAGCCTCTCCAGGACCCCTTCTTGCCAGGGAGCCAGTCCTGTCATTTCTGTATTTGGTGTTACTCGTTCAGACTTTTGGTCCTTTGCTGCTTCTGCACCGCCAGATACTTCCTTTGTCTCCTTTGTGGAGCTAGCGGAATGAGGGGCTGATGCTGTTTTCTCGGAAGCCTCTTCCTTTCTTTGTCCTGCATTGGCTGCTGAGTCAGTTACCTTGCAAGCCAGTAGCTCTTTGCTGAAAATGTTCTCCCAGGTTTGGTAACTCCCCAGGTCCATTCCCTCCTTGTCCTTTGCCAAATCTTCACGCTCACGTTGGCTGAGCTCGGGCAACTGGTTGTCACCCTCTTGGGAACCACAGGCTATTCCTCCCACAGCACCTTCTTCTCCACCCATAGCTTCATCCATTAGCTCTTCCACTTCATCCTTTTTCCTCCACTCTGGAAAGAAGCTGGCTATTTTCAAAGTCCTGAAAAGAATGTTCTGGTCTCTGAGAGCCAAGGCTGTGTCCAGACACTCTTCATTCAAAGTCTCCTTCATAATGTTCTTGTGGAGGGTTGTGTCTGAATCCACATTTGGCCAGCGATTCCACTCCATTGAGCAGCAGACAACACTGGCTGGACAGACCTGGAGGTGCTTCGCCAGCTTAAAGCGGGCCATGGAAAAAGGGCAGCCATAAGCTGAGTTGAGACAGGAGACTTGCTCTAAGGGGCAGAGCAATTGGTGCTCCTCCTCCTTGCACATGTGGAAGGTGGCCCCGCAGTGGAAGCGGCAGCTGATCATCATGCAGGAGATGGAGAGCTCGATCGGTGCACGGCAGTGCCGGTTGAAACATTTCTCACAGTGCCTGTGCTGCCCAGGGGGAGGTTTCTGAGCCCGGTGCTGTGTGTAGCAAAGACAAGAAGAGAAGAGTTATTGCCCAAAAGAGCAAGGATGGCCACAGACCTTCTGTGCCTATACTTGGTTTCTGTGCAAAAGGTGCTTACATGCACTTCTAGGAGGATGAAGGCTGTGAGCAAATGACTGTCAGGTCCATACATTGAATCACAGAATGATACAGTCACCTGTCAGCACTGGTCCCCATGGTACAGCCTGACAGCAGCACAGATAGAGATAAGGTCCTTACTAGTTAGCCTGGGTAAAGGCTCATTTGCCTGACCTTCTTTACTCTGCTTTCCTGATTTGTGCTTACACTCCTCAGTGACACCAAAATGTTGTGGAAGAGACTGTGGGTCACTTTCCTTCAGGCAGGTTATTTACTACATCTACTTTCTTGTGTCAAAACCTGGAATAAGGTGATGACTCGGTCTGTGTTTTGGAGAGAAGGTCCAGAGTGCAATGGAGGCTTTGTTGCAGGATTATACACACCCAGTTAAATCCATTTTCTTTCACTTCTATATTAATGAGGTTTCAAAATATATACACATTTTTCCTCTCCTTCCCTTAAAAAGCTTTGATATAGAAAGGACATACTATCTTCCTGAGGAAAGCAGAAGTACAAGAACACGAGGATCTTCAATCCTTCTAATTCCAAAAGTTCTCACTTCCTCTTGCTCATAATATCACTAACCTTGCAATAATTCCCTGTTAATCCTTCCTAAAAATGGGAAAACAGAAGAAGAGTCTCACAGCAAGTAAATGGAGACAGTGATTAGCACGAGGCATGTCTTTTGTAAAAGAATCTAAGAATATAATAAATGATATTGTGAATTAGACCACTAGTCCACCCAGGCCAGCAGTCTGCTTTAACAATGTTCATGCTGTTTAGAGGGAACACGTAGGGCCTACCTGTGGTCCTTTCCCCTCAGTTGTTGGATTAGAGAACTAGAAGGTGCTCAGTCACTACCTGGAGCTACTTGCCCAGATACTTTCAATTTCTATCAGTAATTTGGTCCAAAGAATCACTGCTCCAAGTAGAAAACTCTTGAATTCTGACTTTCTGCTCCTTGCTGTAAGGGCTGTGTTTCAGCTTGGTTCGGCCTACAGTGAATCTTCCTGGAAGGGAAAAAGCTAATGATATGGAAGAAATCCTAGAATCATAGAATGCTTTGGGTTGGAAGAGGCCTTTCAAGGTCATCCAGTCCAACCCCTCTGCAATGATCAGGGACATCTTCAACTAGATCAGGTTGCTCAGAGTCCCATCCAGCCTGACCTTCAATGTTTCCAGGGATGAGGCTTCTGCTACCACTCTGGGCAACCTGTGCCAGTGTTTTGCCAACCTCATTGTAAGAACATTCTTCTTTATATCTAGTCTAAATCTATCCTCTTTTAGTTTAAAATCATAACCCCTTGTCCTATCACAAAAGGCCCTCCTAAAAAGATTGTTTCCATCTTTCTTATAGGCCCTCTTAAATATTGAGAGTCCACCATAAGGTCTCCCCAGAGCATTCTCTTCTCCAGGAACTGGAGTCCTGTTTCCAAATAGGACTCAGGGCACTTTTTATTTTGTGTGTGAAAATGAGAAAAAGATTTTTTACAGGTCTTCCCACCACACCTTCTATGCAGTAGGAACTACCATAGGCCCAGTAGGCTCTCATTTGGCTCTGGGAAAAAAGTAGACATTGTCAGTAAAACAATTTAGACTTTCTTGTTGTGTTGTTTTTGTTGTTGGTTTTTTTTTTTTCTAAGGTTAAAGAAAATACAGTAGTGTCATTTATGCTTTTGCAACCCCAGGCTTAAGTGACCTAGCTCTGAGGAGAGCTGTGCTGCAGAGGTAGTAGGCTCAGGCTCAAGGGTAAGAGATGATACATGAAGCTGCTTCCCCTCTCTTTCTTGAAGGTACTGTCTTAACTACTCATCTTTCACACTTTCACACCCCGGCAACGGAAATCATGAACAACACTGGAGAAGAAAAGATGTCTTGTGGGTTCCTGCAGTCGCTCATGTTTGAATCTGATGAGCATTAATTGCTCAACACAACCTTGTTCCATCCTTTGTAACTTCTAATGCTGACCAATACCTGTTTAAACCTCCTAATGAATCAACCTCGTTCCCCCTTGGTCCTGCAGAGTAAAGGAACACATCTTGGTGGTCGTTTTACCCAGGGAAGAACTTACACTCTGAACTATAAATACTACATGATATTGCCTTTTTTTTGCATGGAAAGAGCTTGAGACAGCAATGCAAAAATAAAAGTTTTTCTTGACTACTCATTATAAGTCTCCCTGCCTTGTCTTGGGAAGCACTGGCTTCTGCACAGGAGCGACATCAGGTTGCCAGCCAGGGTGTCCCCAGCCCCAGCCAGCCCTTAAATGCATGTGTGTTAGGGTCACATCTGTCCTGCTTTAGGCTGTTTAGTTACATCTACTTTTATGCTGCTCAGAGAAGCAGGAGATACAGACGGATTTATTTCACGTTGGCAGTATCCTTGCTGCTCTCATTCTTTTAACATTTTGCTGCAAATATAATCTCTAAAAATAGTCCCAGCTATGACTTGCATAAGGTCAGAGGAAGCCTGGATACATTACATGGCAATAAAACCATGAGGTGTGAACAATACTTTCCACTGCAAAAGTAACTCTCGGAGAGAAATAATTGATAAATAGAAATATATCAGAGGTTCTCCAAAACACAGAAAGGCAGAAAGGACTGCTTGCAAAGTTTCTGGAGAGGAGGCTTCTTTCACACTGCTGCATGCTGAAACAAACCCCATCCGAAGCACGTGTAGAAAAAGAAATTACATGCTTTGTTTATGAAAAGTGACCGTGTCAGAGCATTTGGCTCCAGAATTCACCTTTATTCTGGTATATTTTGGTTGAGTTTACCTCATTTTTAACATCTATATGCCATTCTTTTCAGACAGATGATTTCTCTGCCTCTCTTCTCATTGTCAAATCTGTGAAGCTAGAGGACAGGAAGAAGAGGTAGAGAATTTTTTCTGGTATTTATCAAGGTTTAAATGCTCATATTCTGACATGCCAGTAACCACTATCTCTCTATCTTAACTGGTGATCTGTTTAGCTCTGTGGTTTAGTTGATGGTGTTATTGTCAGTACAAAAACTACAACTTTCAAAGCCCTGAGCAGAGAGTTTACAAATTATTGCCTTAGTAAATCTAATCCATAATATTCAGAGGCAGGTGATACACAGATATGTCAGCTGACGAAACATTTCTCTATACCTGTACATTTTTTATTTCCCTGCAACTTGCAAAACTTCCTAAGAGTAGGGTTAGGAAAAAAAAATCAAACCAGAAATGCTTCCTTGAATCACGTTAAAACTACTGTGGAAAGAAAGGATGCAAATTATAGTCCCCAGTTGGTCCACTTCGGTAAATCTTTATTTTTAGACCATCATGACAGCAAATCAAGTAAGGTTTAAAAATATACAGCTGCTATTTTAACTGCAGATATGTGTCTGGAGCAGATCTGTTCAGTGACAGAAATTTTCAGTTTATAAAACAATTACAATTTCTTTTCAGTAAATATATATTTAATTCTGTCACAGTCAATGAGCCACAAGACAGCTAGTTTCTTGTTTGCTCCGTGTGACTGTGTTTACTACATATGACATATATCTGAGAGCTCTTCACACAGAACCAAGGGATGCCTCCCATTCTAAGGAGCCATCCAGAAAGGCCATGAGAAACCTCAGATAACCACCTTAAAGAGTGCCTCTGAGATGAGATTGCAAACAAACATAAACCAATCTTTCTAAGATTTACTACATGATAAGGACCTCTTAAGAAAATCTTTTGGGGTGCTTCATCCAAATGCTGGAGCCAAGAATGTTAAAGTTGTATACAATATCACAACAACAACAAAATTCTTTTCAAGGAATGTGAATACTTTTGAAGTGTATAGGGCAGAGAGGAGATATTCTCTATTTCTTTTAACCCTTGTTACCCAGTAGAATCATAGAATTTTGGGGTTGGAAGGGACTTCTAGAGGTCATTGGTATATGGTGTTTACCTCATTTTTATCATAACAGTTAAATCTTGAAGTGAATACAGAGTTATTAACTTCCTTACAGAGTTTTTCAGTATATTTGCTTAGTTCACAACAAATAATTATTTTGTCTTTGCAGTACTAGAGGTGCACTTGAGATTAAAAGATACTGTGACTTCTGTCTGGCAGATGTAAAATTAGAAAATATATAGAGTTAAATAGAATATATTCTATGAATAATCATATTTATACTTCAAGTGTGGAGATGCTCAGGTTCTGATGTTTCACTTGCAGTAAGTAGCGTGCCTCCTACATATAAATCCTGGCAGACCCAGCTGTAGGATCACACTTTCTAGAAGGACATTTAAGTCTCCTTAAAATAAAGATTTTCTTCTCTTTCCACATAGCACTATTCCTCAGTCACTAGGTGCTTAACTTCAGCAAGAAATCACACTTGGGCTTACTTTTGCTGAACGGATGTATTTATTTCTTGGAGCTGAGAAAGAAAACATTGTGCCATTGGAAACTGTTCTGTACCACATCTGTGTATGATTCTTGGGAGTCCTCTGCGTTCATATGAAACAAAAAAAGCAAATCCAAGAATGCCACCACCTGGAATCACAGCAACCTCTAAGTGAATCAAGCCCCACATCTCAACACCCACAGCTACAGCTCGAGTGACCACCTTGGCATTAGGCATAGCAGGTCACTGTCCTTTGTGTCACGCCTGCTCTGTGGTTGTCATCCAGACTGATCTTGCATGTATGTGTCACCAGCCAAGCTTTAAATGAGTCAGGCAGTGAATATGGGACAGCTCCAAGTAGGTGGAAAGGGTGAATAAAAGATGTAGATGAAATCTTCATCAATAATACTAATAACCTTCTAGTGAGCACGGGCAAGACAACTCCTTTGAGGCTCAGACCTTGAACAAGTTCACATGGATTTTATAGGGGCACTTTGATTCCAGGGCAACCCTTCTGCTCAGTATAAGACATGTGGAGCAAAAAGGTTTTCTGTGTGACAACTGATCTGTTAGATAAGCCCAAAGATGTAAGGATGAAGCTGTGACAGGGAGCTCCTCTCTGTATTTTCTAGCTGGGGATCAGCTGGCTGAGGCTGTGGTGTTTCATGACAATAACCACTAGTTCAGAGGTACTGAATGGGTTGGAATTGCTCTATATTGAAAAAAAAAAAAAGTGCTTTAAAATGACAGGCTGAGCAAGTCCACAATGTAGAGCATCAGTCTGGCAAAGACTTCAATTCATGTTCCTTGCTTTTCTTCCTGAGCATTGCTGCTGCTTAGGTTCTCATAGCAGCATGCTGGCTTCCCTTCAGCTCCCTAAACCTAGCGTGCAGGACCATGGAGCTCAAGAGAAGCTGTGGCACCATTAGGCCTCCCCTTCACTTGGTAAATCCGAGCTGCACACAGGCTGTAAAGTGGCACCAAAACTTGCCTGGGTCATTTTTATCCAGTGAAATGCACTAGGTGCTGCCATGGGAGGCACAAGGGAGAGCTCAGAGCAGTGAGATGTGGGTAACACAGGGCATTGCTGGTAGAAACCCCACACTGTACTCCTCCCTATGACACCCGGAGGGCAATATTTCTCCTCCCTACCTGGCTCTAGGTAGCCATAGCTCACCTGAGACAAAACTCCAGGTGCTGCAGTGGTTCCCTGGGCTGTCGGTATGGTGCAGGGCATGTTGGGGAGTCATGTGGGACACAGGCAGGACAGGGGGACAGGGGAGGCTGTGGTATGGAGCTGCTCTGCTGCTCATTGTGTATTCGAGGCGTCCCTGTGCTGTCCTGGGAGACACAGGCAAACTCTCACTTTGCTTTCATAACTGGGAAGTGGGTTTGGTTTTTCTTTGAGTTCAGCAAGTGCTTTAAATTAACAGGTTCTGGTTTAGTTGCAGTTTGAGGAAAAAAAAAAAAGAAAAAGAAGAAGAATGGTCCAAACTGTGTTTTTTTTTCTTCAGGCTCAGGTTATACTTTATGCCCTGGTAATGATCTCATTAACATACTTTTCCAAAAATGTCTTTAGAGTGCCAAGTGAATGGTTTTAAGCAAAACAAAAGAAACCCAGCCCAAGGCAGGTGCCCAGTATAGAGAATTTCAGAACTACTGGTTACAGACTAAGTCACAAACACCAAAAAAAGAGCTAAGATTCCTGAATTAAAATTGCTAAGCAGCCACAACTCTAAATGGTACAGTAGCACCTCTTGCAATTCTTATTTCATCATCATTTGCTCAGTATGGATTACCAACATGAGGTTTGCTCTCTGAATATACAAAACTCACCCGATTTTAAGTCTTAGCATTTTGGCCACAAGATTACTAAGGCTGTTTAAAGACATCTCTATTTTCATAGCTCAATACAGCAACCACTGCACCAGAGAAGGTTTCACCAATAAAGACTCCAACTCTATTTGAAAAGCCTTACCTTAATCATAGAGTCCCTGTGTGTACCAAACACTTGCTCTCCTGGTTGTGCTCAGCTGGGTTGAAGTGAGGGGGGTAAGGGAGAACCGCAAGCAAAGAAAGAGGAGAGAATGGGAGGACACAGAGCAAGCCCAGGAAGAAACATCAAATAGTTTTGGAATGTTAAAAATAAAACCCGTGCATGTGACCGTGTAGCTCAGCTTACAAAGCAGTCTCTTCCACTGTTATTTGTTAACACTGTCACTTCTGGAGTGATACTTCACATGTGA
>VWZY01000007.1:37676-62559 GCA_013399075.1 Chloroceryle aenea
CTGCTCTTTGGCGGGGCGGGCTGTGAGGAGAGGCAGCGTCTGCTCGAGGAAGGGAAGGGAAACTTTCTTCTGGATCTTTCAAGCTTGTATTTCCCTCCTGATCTTAGCCGGCGTTACAAAAGCTACCCTCTCCCCGCAAACATCACCTCGTAGCTTCACATTATCCCAGCCACAACACTTCCCCTCCATGTGAGGAAGAGTTGGTGTGTTCTCTGTAGCCGTGCTGGCCCTTTCTTATCCTTAGGTCTCCGGAGACCTTCTAAGCAGCAGAAACTCATCCCATTCATAATCCTTACATTTGTATTGCTCGTACACGCGATGATGGTTTTAAACTTTGCCTCTTGAGGGCGTTTCATGAAAACTGAAACTCCAAGCTGAAAAGATAATGTCATGAGCTGTGAAAATACTGGGCTGCTGTTTCTGCAGAATTCCCAAATGGTGCTGAATGGTTTTGTTTAATACTCTCTTTATCCTTTATTCAAGCTGCCGTTCCTCTGGATTTTTTTTGTTGTTTGTTTGCTGGCGTATTTTTGGCTCTGAGTGCTTAATGTCAGGGATGTTTGTTAGCTATCTGGAAATGGAATTGCAACTTTATCCCTAGAAACTAGTTATTGTGAAGCTGGTTTGTGGCATTAATAGTTAGGCTAGAACAGTTAAGAGAACTCTGTGTAAATGAATAGCTTGAATCAAACCAATCTTTGGTGTATCTGCCCTGATTTTTATTGTAACTTCCCGATGTTCCTCTCCTGGCATGATTACCATGTTCGTTGACAGGTGAAGTAGCTCATTCAAAACAAGTTTGTTTCTGCTTGAACTGTGGTTGCACCTTTTAATTACCCTTTAGACATAGCCTGAGGCACGAGGCGTGCTAACAGCAGATGACATGCAAGGTAAAGGTTTTTCTCAGAAGGGGGTTTCCTTGCCATGATCTTTCAGACAGGTGCAGTGATGCTTCGCTTCAAAGAAACGAGACTGTTTGGGAGGTTTGGGGTTTCCACACACCCTCCTCCCCCCCAGTTCTAAGCCAAGTCTTGTGTTACACCCCGTCTCTAATTGTAACAGGGTACCAGGATGTGTACCTTTCACCACTGGTGTGCCATCCACTGATTTTTTTTTCCTGATACTACATTCTGTCTGTTGACATCTTCAGAGCTAGCTTGCTCCTGTGTGTTCAGCTGGCTGCTGACTCCTGGAGAAGTCAGAGTTTAGCACCCTCAGAAAGGTACTACAGTCAGACCTTGTAGCAGTTTCTGAAAGGCTCTTTATGGAGACTTTTAAGTGTAAATGTTTATTTAACCAAATAGTTTGATAGTTGTATTTCAACCTCAGTGTTTCAATACACTGAGCTTTCCCCATCCCTTCCCTGGAATAAGCTGAAGTGAATAGAAACATTTTGGTTCAGACTGTTATGTATCTGGCAGGTTTGCTTTGATATCTTTCTGTTTGACTCTTCACAAGATTGTGGAATTTTTCCTCTGAAGTGTTTTACAAGTCCTGGAGGGGGAAATGCAGGGGCTTAACTCATATTCTTAAGAACACAAAAGGAAACTACCTTTAAAGGCAAGAGGTGAGAAGTTAATAGACAGAAATTAGTGCCCTGCAGGAAAAAAGGAAATCAAATCTGTATGAAAAAGCACAAAGTATAGGAGATAAAAAGAAGGGGAAAAAAGTGATGCTAATTAGCATTAGGGGTTTTAATGTCAATGGGAAACATAAGGGGAAGTAGAAAAGCAGCAGCAAATAGCTAAATTTAATGTGTTCATTTAAGTACTTCTGAAGGCCAAAGGGAATATGGGGTGTGAGATAGCTTAGTAGGCTATGAGCAAGGCAAGAAAAATAAAAGACATTAAAGGAATTACTCACTTGAAATGTTGTGAGTGCCTGAAATATCTAAACAGGAGGTTCTGGAATGATGTAATGGGCAAACAGCAAGTTAGAAAGACCAGAACACCCCTTTTATTTATTTTCTTTTTTCAGATAACAAGACTGGAGGCTGAGCTGATGTGAAAATTACCCAGCTTTATACTAAGAAGCTAAAGCCTAATAAAAATCTTTAATTAAATAATGTAATAATAGTAATGAAAAAATGCTGATGTAAATTGCAGAGATAAGGGGTCAGCAGTGTGATAGCCAGGCAAGTTTTTTTCTTCTCTGAAGAAAGAAATTCCATCCTTAGTCTGCTACAGTTTTTGAAGTCTGTCAAGCATACAACGGATGAAACTTCTCTGCCTCATATCCCAGAACAAATGTGGTGTTTTCAAGATCCAAGATGCCAGCAGTAGGATGCAAGGCTTGTAGAAATACCAATTCTTTTAAATTATTTTGCAGAGGGTAGAAGAAATCTGGAAAAAAGTACAAAGATAAGTTTAAACAACATAACTGAGTGAAAACCTCTGCTAAATATGAAATCAGTAGGACTGAAAATCACAATATCCCACCTCATGAATGTCTTGGACTGTATCAATACTGCAACCAACTTAATGATTCATTTTGAGATTAAAAAGCAGACATAGTCTAAGGTGACAGACAGTAAGCATCCTTCCACCAGATTTGGTTTAAAAAAGAAGCTAGGAGGGTGTGTAAAAGTGGTAGGAGGAAATGGTAGATTGGACATCGTGTTCACTTGTGTTGATCCAGTCATTTAAGACAGGAGTAGATGGGAGTTCAGTGGCAAAGAAGAAATTGGGATAAAGCAAATGCTTTATTTAAACATTATTAATGCTTAATGTCAGGAGGCAGAACCCAAAGGCATTAGGATAGAAAGAAATGTAACTGATCCTGGATATATGGAGTAACAGACTCCAAGTTTTAAGAGTATGCCATAAGATTTGGCTATCAGCAGCTGCTGAAATTTTCCTTATGATCTAGAGAATTCCTTTTTTTTCTTATTTTTTTCATTTTATTTGGTAGTTCAGACCACTAGCCAGGCTCAGCAGGAGGCTTGTTAGGTTCTATAAGAAACATATTTTGCCAAACAAGCCACTTCTTGTTGGCACGCAGACCACAGTGTGCCTTTAAGTAAAGTCAGATAACAATGTTGTGATTAGGATTAGTTTGTTGTGTATTTTGCCTGTGTGGTTTTTTAACCTTTTTTTTGTACTGAGAAATGATCAGAAAGGAAAAGAAGTGTCTTTGTCAATGTGCTGTGTGTTGGATTCAAGAGCTTTTGGTAGGAGGGTACTAAGTGTAGACAGGAGGAGGGAGAAAGAGTGAGTGTGATCAGCCTTTAAAGTTCCTGTGGGTGTTGGCTTGTTAGGGCTGATAGATCAGTGTTAGGTGCCTCGTTTGGTTGTTGACTGCCAAAGCTAGAGTGAAATCAGTAGAATTTTGACTTACTGGTATTTTGTGCTGAGTCACAGCAACCAATAAATGTATTGAAAGCAAATTTGTCACCAAGGGAAGCGTGAGGTAGGTTCGTGTTCAGTACCTCCTGATATTCCCAGTGCCAAATGATGGTTGCATCAAACTACAAAGTTAATTAATAATTGAGTTTATTTTTAACCTAGTTTGCTAGGTTAATGTCTGGGATTTCTATTTTCATGTTATGAAATGCTGAAAGGTGCACTCTTGTTCGTTCCCTTGTAAAGAATGTTTAGGGCATGTTTGGATGGTGGAAATGTTAGGTGAATTTTTTTTTTCCTGACAGATGATGACTGTCAAATGACAGAGATGTAAACCACCCTGCTTTTCAGATAGGACCTTACAAAAAAATACACTGTGAGTCAGCTTGTTCCATAAGTGCAGGGAGGATGTGCTTTAACCTTAATCCAAACCCAAATCTGAAAGAAAAACGGATTACATTTTAGTTTGGCACACAGGAATAATCACTTCTGCTATTTTGTGTAGCTGAGCACATTAAAGTGAAGTTATTTTTGTTGTGGTTTTTTTTTTAATGTTGGTGTAAGTCCGTGAGGCTGAGAAGTTTCTTTCCCCATCACTAGCTGCTTTGTTCTATGACTTGTGGGAACTTTTTGGTTTCAGGTTGAGTGTTTACTATGGGGTTAGAGAAATAAGGATGAGGGTTTGGGGTTTTTGTTCTCATTTGAACAGAAACGTTGCACCACTTTGTCTCTAGTAAAGGAATTTTGTGTTTGCAACTCAAATCACAAAGTTACAATTTTGCAGATGTTTTCCTTTTAAGTTAACCTGTCTTTGAGAGTCATTATTGTTGGTTTTTTTTTTTCCTTTTGCTCAATTTAGAAGCTTTCTGGAACTTTAAGCTCTATCTGCTGCATCCTTCAGTCAAAATGGACCTTTAAAAAAAAATGGAATTCAAACCAACTTGGAAATACCTCAGTGATAGTAATGTATAGTGAAGTGTAAAATGAAGTTGTAAATGCACTACTAAATCTCTTCAGTGGTGTTTCTTAAGTAAATTTTTTAAAAATTTAAGGATTATGCCTTTTAAGTGCCTCCTTGTGTGGCTGTGCTATGTCATATCAGTTCCTGACACAGCACCAAGTGCCAAGTAATTCTATTTCTGTGAGTGTTTGGGTTTTTTTTTGTTGTTGTTTTTCTGCAACCAGAAATATACTTCCTTGATTTTGTTTTTGTGTTTGTTTTACAGCTTTCTGTGTATTTTTTACTGTACAAAAGGAGGACCAGGGGCCTGGCAAGCTGGTGTTGGCCTGATTTTAGGCACGTCTCTTAAAAAAAAACCTACTTATTGTAAGCACAGAAGATCTTTCTGAATGTTACTGGGGTATACTCAACTGACTTCTCAAAATTCCCTTTGATATGGTGCTTGTTTCTGTTTATTTTACCCACCTTTTCAGCCCTTTTCCCTTTTGTACAAGCTGAGACCATGTCGTAGAAATGTGACATCCTTCCAGACTTGACAAGAGGTGTCCTCAACATCGTCCAGATAATTCAGTCTATTTTCTTCTCTCTTTGCTTTTGAGCAGTAGGCAAGATTGAGGTTTTTAACTTGTCTGCAATAACTGTATTCCTTATTGTGCAAAATTGTATGTCTTTTCAGGCCTGGCATGAATTGAAGTTTTAAGGTTGTTCTCATTTTTAAGCGAGCGCCAGCTCATCTTGCCAAGTGGCCTAGAACTAGAACAGGCCAATCTTATTTAGATTAGGTGGATTAGTACTTGGTTTGCCATTTCACAGGTTTATGAAGGTTCTAGAATACAAACAATCGTGAGTTAAGGCCTAGGGAAAAAAAAAAACAGGAAGAATTACTCTCAAAAACAGGTCCAGGAAGTGTCCAAAATAAAACGCGTTTGAGAGATTCAGAGATGGGCAGCAATTCCTTGAAGACAACCCCTTCTTATTGCAGTTTTTGACAGAAAGTCCCTAAAAAGTGAATCATTTTTCAAAACTATATGTTCTATCCATGTGTGAGGATTGCCCTGGGAGCGTGGGTCCCTGCTAATTCTGCTCAGCCTGGTCTGTCATTGCTGCTAGTGAAGAGCAGGCGTGCTTGTTGCTGCTTCAGCCTTCCCAAGGCACAGAAAATGACATTTATGTGCAGAGTTTTATTTCCACACCAGTGCTAGGTTTTGATATATCATCAGCAAACCTTACTTTGCAGCTCTTTACAAACACTGTAACTGTTACTTTCATAGTGCCCATGAGACAAGTTTCCCAATCCCATTTTACAGCTAGAGAAAGTTAAGCAACTTTAGAATTAGAAATGGGCCGTGTTGTGCTTGAACAATAGCTTTTTGTAGTTGAGGTGATTAAATATCCTCTCCTCTAGATGTCCTGAACTTGCAGAGTCTGAAAACATTTAAAATTGGGAAGTAACACCCCCATCCCTCAGTGATATGGATGTTTCTGCTGATGGACATTCCCATAGACCCCTGTAATCCATTCTGCTTTGCCCAGTACATTTGCAACAGGAGGTGGCATTGAAGGGAGAAATCAGTCTGCTCATTTTCTTTCTCTGTGTGTGTGTGTCCCCAACCAACACTGTCAGCAGTGTAGTGACTTGGTGGATGTGTTTTCATCTCTCTGGGATGATGGTAAATGTGGGATGTTGCTCCAGAGTTTTTTCCAGGGAAGCAGCATGAATCCCAGTTGATAGTTTTTATCATTCTATTCATGATTTTATTATGAAGACCTTTCATTGTCTGTCATCTCCAAAGAAGCTGACAATTCACTTCCACAAGATTTAAATACTTCTGTTAGCATCCTGAATTTGTCACCTTGGAATTGCCAAAAGCAAATTGGAAGAGCTTGACAAAATCTCCACTTAATTGGATAAAAACCCAAACACGTGCAGCCAAAATGTTGGGTTCGTAAGGAGTGTGTTGAGATTAATGAATGACCAAGTGTTGCTTCAGGGTAGTTTTAAAATTGGACAGGTTTTCTAGTCTCACCAAGTGTCAGATGATGATGTGTCCTGTAATCAGAGCTCAGTGAATTGCTCAAACATCTGTCCAAGCTGTGCTGTAGGTATTTGGCATGATGTCAGCAAGTGTGATTGTGAGGAAACTTAATTCTCTAAGAGGTCTACAGTCCTTTTTATGGCAGAGCCAATAAACAAACAAAACTCTTATTGGAAGTAAAGGTTTTGTAGTGAAGCTGAACCATGTCTTACCTTAAAAAAAATCCATCTTCTCTCATTGCTTGGAGTTCTGTCTTGACAGTGCCATTTACAGCACAGGCTGGCCTTTCAGGGCCAGCAGTGCCTCTCCTAGCTTTTCACTGTCTTTCTGGCAGCAACCTAAAGGAGAGACAGAAGTTTGAGAGTACAGTAGAGCTCCTGAGTATGTCCAGTGAGTCCTTTCTGACTGACAGCTGCCTCAGTTAGGAAGCACAGACTGATACTATGTCAGGTGGTCAAGAGAACTTTTTTATCACTTACCCCGTTTCTCTTAAACTCCTTGTTTGGCTTCATTGCCAAGTCTTCCTCTTCCAACATATTTCCATGGAAGGCAGAATTTCTCCTACTGGTCTGCATTTCTGAAATAACAATTATTTATTTTTTCCTTATTTCCACTTCTGATTCCAAAGCAGAAAAGTTTGTCTCTACCAGTCTCTAATATCAACAGTGCACGTGGTAATCTCAGCTTCAGTTGTCTGTGTTTCTAGATAAACCACAATGCAGGTCATGGTTTTTGTAACTTCATTTTTATGTCTGGATACATCTGACTTGTGGAATATCCCAGAGTGTTAGTCACATGGCATTCCTTCTGGCAAAGCTCCTTAAGTCTAGTGATATCTGATTGAAGAAGGCAGGGACTTCACTTTTGTTCTTGTCAAGATGATCAGCTGGGACAAGGTAGGTCACTGCAGTAAGTGATTCTGCCTTGCCCCGTGCGTCCAAAGTTGACTCGATGAGCAAGGAGGAATGCAGTACTTTCCCTTTCCTCTAGAAATGTGTCCTTAGAATGCATCCACATTTGGTACTGTACTTGTCTTGATCAGCAAAAATTGGGGGTGTGTGTGTCATAATTTCCTTAGTGAAATGCAGACATTCAGGAATAGACAGTGGTTTAAATTCTACTAAAAATCATTTTTCCGTGGCAGCCAAACCGAGGAGAAAGTGTCATATGTGGTTTGAGTGCTGCTGCACAAAAATCCCCAAAGAATACACCATGAAAACTTCTCAGCAGCATGCCAGAGGTTTTTATCTGTAGACAGGAGTATGCAAAAAATGTGGAAAATGCTATGCTATCTTTAGGAAAGAAAAGATGGGTAGAACATTTCCATGACAACCACCACAGATTTTCACCAGAAGTAGCATTAATTTTGATAGTGCAGAGAAGATCCAAGGTTTGCTGTTTGCTATGAAGAAATTACCAGGGGTGAATTTAAAAGTGACCACTGGAAGATTTTCAGTTTAAGCCCCAACAAAGCTGCTAAAGGCAATTTGAAGTTGTTTTGCCTCTGGGGTTTAGTCTGGGGAAAAGGTTACATCTCTAAAATTGAAGAGAAGATTTACAGCAGACAGTCCTTGGATGACTGTAACAACTCGGATGGGATTGTTGTATTTTCAGTTGTAAAAAAAAATAACTTCTGTGCTCCCACTGAATAGGTTTAAAGATGCTAGCAGCTGATGCAGGCCAGATCAGATCCTGACTGGGGTCAGTGAACCGTGGTCACCAGTAACTGAGGAACCAGTAAAAGAAAGACAAAGAAACCATGTCTGTTTGGAGACCTTACAAGAACTGCTTTGACTGACAGCCAGTGGATTTAATAGTTCTACAGGTGTAACTATTACAGTTATACAGGTGTGACTCCAGCAGGTATTTAAAATGGATATGTGGCTGTGGGTTAACAAATACCTGTCCAGCCAGACCCAGAATGTTGTAGTAAACAGAGTTAAATCCAGCTGACAGCCAGTCACCAGTGGTGTCCCCCAAGGCTCAGTTTTGGGGCTGGTCTTGCTCAATAACATTATCAATGAGAGGAATGGGTGTTTCCTCAGCAAGATTGCAGATGACAACAAATTGGGTGGGAGTGTTGATCTGCTTGAGGGTTGGAGAGCTCTGCAGAAGGGTCTGGACAGGCTGGATAGATGGGCCAAGACCAACTGGATGAAGTTCAACAAGGCCAAGTGCCAGGTCCTGCATTTTGGTCACAACAACCCCAGGCAATGCTACAGGCTTGGGGAGGAGTGGTGGGAAAGCTGCTTGACAGAAAAGGACCTGGGCCAATGCTGGTCCACTGCAGTCTGAATGTGAGCCAGCAGTGTGGCCAGGTGGCCAAGAAGGCCAAAGGCATCCTGACCTGTATCAGAAGTGGTGTGACCACCAGGAGAAGGGAGGTGATCGTGCCCCTGTACTGGTCACTGGCGAGGCCACACCTTGAGTAGTGTGTTCAGTTCTGGGCCCATCACACAAGAAAGACACTGAGTTGCTGGAGTGAGTTCAGAGAAGGGTGATGAAGCTGGTGCAGGGTCTGGAGAACGAGTCCTGTGAGAAGAGGCTGAGGGAATTGGGATTGTTTAGTTTGTAGAAGAGAGTGCCAAGGGGAGACCTTAATCACTCTGTACAACTACCTAAATGAGGTTGTAGTGAGGTGGTTGCCAGCAGTAAATGGCCTGAAGTTGCACCAGGGGAGGTTTAGATTAGATATAAGGAAGAGTTTCTTCACTGAAAGAGTAGTCAGGTGCTGGATCAGGCTGCCCAGGAGGTGGTGGGGTCACCATCCCTGGAGGTGTTCAAAAAAAGTGTAGATGAGCCACTTCAGGACATGATCTAGAGGGATGGTGAGGTGGTTTAGTTTGTTTTTGTCAATTTTGTTTTGTTACTGATTGGACACAGTGATTTGAGAGGTCTTTTCCAACTGTGGCAATGCTGTGGTGGCATTTACTGCCAGTAAGGGACTACTATGAAATAAATAACTGAACTCATTACTAGTTTAGTTGGTGACTTCTGAGTGATGAAGGGAGCTTATATTTTTCAGCTTTAATAGAAGAAACTGTCTTAGTGGTCATTTGGTGGTAGGAATTTGTAGGAGGGCTTTACTCCCAGGTGAAAAACAATGCCCTATTTTGAAGGGATTTCAAGTGTATAAATCACAGAAAATAGAAGGGGTTAGTCAGCAAAGTGAGCTGTGTTGGAAGTTAGAAACGAGCGTAGCTGAAAGTTGCAGATAAAGCTTGTAAAGGGTGTGATAAGTGGAAGATAATTCTTGGGAAGAGATTAGGTAGAGGGTTTGAGGTAAAGTCAGAGAATTCAAGTAAGTCCTCTGTCTCTCTTTTCAATAAATGGTGATGTAAAGTACAGCAAAGAGAGCTCTGAGAGGAAAATGAAAATTATTACCTTTAAGTGAGAAGGAAAATGAATCTGAAGAAATTAATACACAGGTTGTGAGGGGAAAGTAGGTAAATAAATAAAAGAAGGAAGAATACACTGGGAAAACTTGCTGATGATATCATGGTTGTATAGAAACATTCTAACAGGCTGTGTAATAGAAATGAGGTGAAATTCACTCTTAAGAAATGCAGATGTTCCCTGTCAAAGATTTCTTTACATTAAGAACATGTAGGGATTGAAAGTGAAGCTATTAAATGACCACATCAGCTATTGAAAGTCCTGAAATCCCAAATAAGCCAAATGCCATCTTGTGAGTTTGAGAAGTGTTTCAGACAAAACTGGAGAATTATTACTAATGTCACAGAAGAACTTTAGGAAGAATTTCTTCCCCATGAGGGGTTGAGACCCTGGAACAGGTTGCCCAGAGAGGTGGGGGAAGCCCCATCCTTGGAGGTTTTTAAGGCCAGGCTGGATGGGGCTCTGAGCAACCTGCTCCAGTGGGAGGTGTCCCTGCCATGGCAGGGGGGTTGGAACCAGAGCATCTTTAAGCTCCCTTCCAACCCTGACAGTTCTATGATTGTATTGACTGAGCTCTTATCTGGACTATTGTGTCTGCACGTGTTTGTTCACCTTCAAGAGCAGATTGACTAGAGTGACTGCAAAGCCATGTTCCTGTTAAGCATCTCCTTTTAGCTCATGGTTGACCATCTGGTGTTTGAGTTCATTTTGCTAATTGAAAAACATACCAAATATTTCTTTCAAAATATTTTAGAAACAAAAGAAATTTTGTATGCTGAGTATTTTTTAGCCCAAACTTCTTTTTGCAATTAAAATCCATTTAATAATAATAATTATATATAATAATTTAATAGCATTTGGCTTCCCCAAAGAGTTTGTATGCTTAATATGCTGGTATTCTGAGAGACATCTTTTTGTAGAACCTTTATTTTACAAAAGTAATTTCAGGAAGAGCCTTTTCTACAGAGTTAGGCTGATGCAGTGCTTACCTGTATGCTTTTGTCACACTCAGTGCCATCTGTGACCAACTGATCTTGGATACGGTAGTTTTGTGACCCTTAACAGGTTTTTAAATCTCCACTGGGAGAAACACTTGAAGTGATGCTTGAAATGTCTTCTGGGAAAGTCAGTTCCAGGCATCAGAATTCTTATAAGTGGTTGTCAGGTAGCAGCAACTTAAAAAGAGGCTCTAATAAGAAGCACATTTGGGTATCCTATTTTTTAATCTCTTTGTGCTCACTGAAAGAGGAGAGGTTAGATAGGCTCAGTTGTATATTTGATGTGTCTTAAATGGGAAATCTAAGACCTTGAGAGTCTGTAGACCTTTGTGTTGCTCCATTTTCAAGTAAAAAGTGCCCAGGAGATCACCTGGTGATTCTGTGCCTGTGGAATCTGAAGTAGGTAGTGGATTTAATACAGTTTGAGAGAGACCTTTAAAAGCCATGTGGCATAAATTTTTATACCGTGTAGTTTCCTACATTTTGTGTTACAGTCTTGCAGGTATTTACAACCTGTTGGAGATTCTGCATCTGTATGAATATGCATGGAAATACTGAGGTGGTGAAAATTTAGATCCCAACCTTATTTTTGGAGTTAGAGGGGGCTGTAAGGAGAGAAGCAGGAGGAGATCCCCATCCCATTGCACACAGTATTATAGCTATTGTTTTATGCTCAGTAACTCCAAAGTGCAGCATTATACATGTGAAAATCATCATGGGGTGCTATAAATGATGATCCAGTGAGTAACCTAAGACAGTGCTTGGAAATCACAGACTGAAAAAGGACCCTCAGCATAAACAGACCTGGGGGTGTGGAGAGGGGGAAGAATAGCATTGCTTTCTTTGCAGGAGTGAGCATTTTCAGTGGTTAAACTGCCCTCACCTAAAATTTCTTTCTCCATTTCACTTTTCTTGCAGACTTGATCTGGATAAAAACAAGACAGGATTGTGGTGAATTAACTTAAAATGTGGATTGGAGTGGGGGAAAAAAAATAAATTATTCATGCCTTGCAACTTCAGAGTAAAATAAAAGTTTGTTGGTCTGATGTGACAATTCTCTTACATTTTACTTTACACCTTCTGAGTTACTGGAAGTTGGGTGATGAGTCCAGGGAGGCAGTGGCTGGAAGTGCATGGTTACAGAGATTAAGGATTGGAGACAGAATATAAAATGCTGTGTTAAGATTTTCTGACTTCTCTTTTTAATTACATTTTAAAGCAATCATGACGACAGTGTCAAAAGAGAATTTCCGACTGAAGAGCTACAAGAACAAGTCTCTAAACCCTGACGAGATGCGTCGCAGGCGGGAGGAAGAGGGGCTTCAGCTACGAAAGCAAAAGAGGGAGGAGCAGGTACTGTACTGCAGTTGCTTAACTGTCACCAGTCCTTAAAAAGTCTTGTCTTGCACAGTGTCGGGCTCTTTGCTTCTCCCAAGTCCCTTTTAGTTGTTTCTGCCCTGTCCAATAGAGTCTGAAATCAGAGTCACTTGCAGACTTTGCTGCCTCTACAAACCTTGGTGAGTGCTGCTCATTCATCCAGATGTAAGATTGGTCAGAACAGCCTAAAGATGATTTAAACAAAGCTGCCTGACCTTGCACTGAAGGTGATTGGGGAACTCCTGGTTTTGTTTTTTTGTTTATGGTGGGCTTTTAGTTTTTCTTTATTTTGTTGTTTTGCTTGGTGGTTGGTTTTTTTCTACCTGAGTTGGAGTGGCAAGCTAGAGTGAAATGGAAGGACATACTGCAGCTAGAATTATGCTCATAAGGCTAGTACCTTGAGTAGTGGATTCATTATATGTTGTAAGCAAAATTATTGACCAAAATCCTTGGTAAAGAAGCTTCTCTACCTGCCCAAGTCTTGCTAGTTCTTACTACTTCATTCACTTTGCAAAGTGGCAGGTTCTCTGCAGGTTTAATTGGGAAACAACAGCAGTGACAAGACATGGTGAAAATCCATCTTCTCATTAACAACAGGTAGCACCCAACAGCTCTTTTTGTTCTTAGTTGTGTTCGTTGGAAGCTTTAAGAGACTATCTCAATTTCAAAGTTATAATGAAGCCTTCATCAGTGTGGAGGTTTCAGGAATTAGAGTGAAGATAGTGATATGCATCAGTTTGGAATGGTAGATCTGGTCTGTAGGCTGTTCTGTTTAATAGTTTTCACAGTGTCCATACCAGATGCTTCAAGATGAGGCAGGGAAGAGTTCTGAGAGGAAATAGAAAATGAAGGAGAACTATTGCTCAGGAGCTGCAGGTAGCATTTCCAGACTGCTGGTAGCACAGAGCATCATCCTGTTTGTAAAGCCATTGCTAAGTTTGGAAGGTGATGAGTCATTTTCTCTCCTATCTGTACCTCTGACCTCTCCTGAACCTGATTACTGCAGGTTGGCTAAATAAAGTGTGTGGCAGTATTTCCTTCTGTTAAGGAAAATTGTTAGGCCTGTGACTGACTTAGAGTTGCCAGACTTAGTTTTGTTTCTTCCCCATCTTCTCTGGAGAGAAGAGTCACAGCAGGTGTGTGTCAGGGCTTTGTCTTGCCTGTCTGCAGTAGTGCAGATCTGACATGGCTCAGTGCTGGAGTCTTGCTCCCTGACCTCCACGGGCCAAGCAGCATCCCCAAAGCCACCTTGGCCTTGCTAATGTTTCTTCCAAGGAGAAGACTGGATAAAGGGGGGAAGCTCTAGCCTCTCTAGCTCTCCTCATGATATCTCAAACTGGGCACCTTCTCGAAGCAGTTCCTGATCTTCCTAGTAAAATTTCAGTGCTGTCTGATCATCCTCCATCTCTCTGCCACCATCACTCCATTATCCCGACCTCTGCAGATGTTGTACAACACAGACATGTTTCAGTTCTTTGAGTCCCAGCATCCTCTGCAAGACAGCAATTGTCTGGAAGCTAGAAATAGCTTGTAGATGGAGGGGCACAGTGAAGAGAAGGGAATATTCTGTTGGGAACCAATACTGTGACACCTTGCTGTTTCCATTGACCAAACTTTCTCCTTTTGCTGTCAGGATCATTTCCCATAGTCCATATACTAGCTCATTTCAGGTGAGAGCATGTGTCACTTTTACTGCAGCCTAACATGGCATGCTGTGTCTGTTTGCTAATATATGTTAAATACTTTCTTCAGTTGTTTAAACGTCGAAATGTTGCAACAGCTGAGGAAGAAACGGAGGAGGAAGTGATGTCAGATGGTGGCTTCCACGAGGCACAGATGAACAACATGGAGATGACTTCTGTAAGTGATGAGAACGTTTTTTGTTCAAGAAAAATAAATAATGTCATTGTTCCAGGCAGGCTCTTTACTCCCTGGCTTTGAGTTCACCATTACAGATTATTTTTTTAATCTGAAATACATAATGTATGAAACATGAAAATATATGGCAGGCAGTGTGTTACTGCAATTTGCAAAGTAAAAAGGGGCTCAGTGGAATGGATTTCATAGTGGATTTTCAAGTGGCATCATTTTTAGCCATAGTGTTGGAAACACAGCTAGACCCAGTTTATCTGCAAAGGTCCTTAAGCTCCTTTCCAAGCTGGAATTTCATCCTACAGGAAAAAAAACAGACTTTTCTGCTTTCTCTGCTGCTTTACCTCTCCCTGGAAAGAAGAATGGTAGAGGATTCAGGCTATAATGGACACGTTTAAGGACAGTACAGTCCTTCCTTACAAGTCTGACACTGATCTTCACACTCATGTCTGAATTCAGAGTATGCAAGTGATGTTTTCAAGCAATCAGGCTGGGCTTGGTTTCTATTGATAGTTATACAAGCCTCAAAAGTAACTGAGAAACAGAAATGCCTAAAAAAATATGATAAATCACTGACAGAATATATTATTTTACCCTTCAGGATAGTCTATAATGTCAGACAAGTCCTAAATACCATTTAATCATTTGTGTGAAAGCCTGTATGAAATTGATAGATAATAAAAAGTAAGGAAAGAAGCCTAACTGAGACAGGTACTCCCATTCTACAGCTTACTGTTATAAATACAATTCATTTTAGGGTCTTAACAGTTGGAGCTGTTACAGACAAAGCTTAATTAGTTACAGCATTGTCATCTATCTCCCCATCTAGTTGTTTTTTGATCTTAAGGATTTAGACCAGAAGTGGAAGAAGAAAAATCTGACTTTCCTGATACTACTTTACGTGGGTTTGCTTGTGCAGTGAACAGAATGTCAGATTTTACCTGGTTTAAGAAAGGTTGCTGATTTAATTTAGCTGGATTGGTGGAAACCATCAGTATTATGGAATATTTAATACTCTCACTTGATTATGATGACAAACATTAGGTTTGTTAACTCTTCTAGGAAGGACAGATCCTATACATGTAAGTGTATGGTCAAAATGGACATATAGAAATCTAAACAACCACATAATTAAAGGGGTGATCTTGCACCACTCTAATTGCTATTCCAATTGTTGAAGGTGATAATTTTCTTTTAGAGGAGGGCAGATAGAAGGTAAATATAAAAATAGAAAGGGCAGAGAACACTGGTGTGAGATTCTGAAGAGTAACTTTTATGCTGTGTCTTAGATAAAATTTGAATTTTGGCTTCCAGAAAAGAAAGATTACACTTCAGTAACATCATTCTTACGTAGATGTACACGTATGATGACTTCTTTGTTGTCTGTAATGGTCTTAGCTAGGTTTTTACCTGATAAGAAATAAACTTGATAGCAGTTTACCAAATACTGTAAACTTTTTACCACTGATACCTGCTCTTTTCCCTCTTGCTTTCTACCACTCTCATTCTGTCTCCTCCACCCGAATCCTAGAGCGCAGTCATCACCTCCGATATGATTGAGATGATTTTCTCCAATAGTCCAGAGCAGCAACTTTCAGCCACCCAGAAGTTCAGGAAACTTCTTTCTAAAGGTGAGAGCAGAACTGATTTGGTGAAAAGTGCAGAAACATTCCTGACACATTTTAACTTTGACAGCAGTAAAGATTACATGTCATACACAAATTGCTGGATGAAGCTTGCTCTGTAAAACGTCAGCCAGATGTATGGTACTTCTTTTTGTGAAGTCTGTATAAACTACTAGTGATGCAGATGTGTTGCAGACTCCTGAATGGAAGTTTAGATAATTTAGACAGCATCTCTACAGCTCAAATACACTGATAGACCAGGTTCTGAGTGTGCATGCCAGAGGGACTTCACTGAGCTGGTGCTGTGAAGTTGGTCTGCCTAAATTACTAAATAAGTCTTTTGAATCATGTTACCTTCTTACCTCAAATTCAGGCTGGAGTCTTATGGTGACAGAAAGGAATCTGTTGGTAAAGCACTATAGTAGAAAAAGGACACACTTGCAGGAAAAATGAGTTGGTATGATATTATTTTGATGCAGTAATTTGAGGATTTCCTTACAAAGTATCTAACTTTGCTTGAATGTATCTAACTTTGCTTTTTTATTTTAAATTGAAGGCAATCCTCCAATAGATGAAGTCATAAGCACACCAGGAGTGGTGGCCAGGTTTGTGGAGTTCCTCAAACGAAAAGAAAACTGTACATTACAGGTATACAACTATAAATATATCTGTCTTCTTATGTTATGAAGGCATTTGGTGATGCAAATTAGGAAAGAAAAACAGATTCAGTGATTTCGTTACACTTCCTCTCTTCTCATATACTAGGTTAAAAAAGCTATTTTATCTTCAGGGTTTCTAGCAAGACCTCTGGGGATGAGAGAGAGAGATGTCTGAGTTGCATTGTGTGATTACTAGGATGGGGTCTTTACACTTTGTCATCTAACAAAACCAGAGTTTGAAACTTGGACCTCAACAGATGAAAAGTCGTTGAACTAAACTTTAATGTTTTTCCTTTTTGTACCAACTGAAGATAGTTTTAGCTCTTTGGAATAATGACTTAACATTTTTGATGAAATATTAAATGTTTAGGATTACAGTCCACAATGGTAAACATGGAAACCTTAAAACTTGTTTACTTTGGTTTGAAAAACTAAATTGTGTCTCTTATGATTTTGGTTAATTTCTCTTGGACTTGCTTCCTGTAGCTTTGTCTCATTTCCAGCAGTCTTTTCTTCTGGTCAGAGTTTCTTTCTTTTGGGCTAATAGGAAATAAAAGAAAACTAATCATCTAGTAAAAGAAAAAAATACTAGCAGATGGCCATTAAACACAATCTGTAGACTGGGATCGATGCTCTTTCAAAATGCATAAGGCAGCAGGTTTGTTAATGCCACGTGAAATCCAGATTTTGGTGGAATAGCAATTCCTTTTCAAATTCAGCAATTCTCTCCAGCAGGTTGAGGGAGGTTCTCCTACCCATCTGCTCTGCCCTAGTGAGACCACAGCTGGAGTATTGTGTCCAGTTCTGGGCTCCCCAGTTCAAGAGGGACAGGGAAATACTGGAGAGAGTCCAAGGGAGGCTCTGAGGGTGATGAAAGGGCTGGAACACGTGTTGTGTGAGGAAAGCCTGAGAGCCATGGGGCACTTCAGTCTGGAGAAGAGAAGCCTGAGAGGGGATTTGATCAATGTTTATAAACATCTGAGGGCTGAGTGTCAAGAGGAAAGGGACAGCCTCTTCTCACTCCTGCCCTGTGACAGCACAAGGGGAAATGGATGTAAGCTGGAGCACAGGAGGTTTCACCTCAACATGAGGAGGAACTTCTTTACTGCAAGGGTCACAGTAAGTGTTCCACTGGACACGTTTTCCAGTCCCTTCAGCATCCTCGTAGCCTCCCTTGGATTCTCTCGAGCAGATCCCTGTCTCTCTTGAACTGGGGAGCCCAGCACTGGATGCAGTACTCCAGGTGAGGTCTCACCAGGGCAGAGTAGAGTCTCACCAGAGAGAGGGCGAGTCTCTGAGCTGTGAATAGCTCAACCTGGATACAGCCATTAGGAAGCCAAAGAGCAAGTTCTAAAATATGAGTAAGAAACCTCCTTGGTTGAAAGATGACTAATAATCCTCTTACACTGCAGCACAAAACGCTGCATGCTCACTTCAGAGAAAGTAAAATTACAGCAAAGCATTTACATTTATGTTGGCCTTAAGCTCTGCCTGAATGTTTTGCTTCTGGTTCATTAATGATGAGCCTGGCAGTTTTGACATTGTGTGTTTCTGCTTTATTGCAGCCCATACCCTTTGTGTATTACAACAATGTACTTTGGAATTGTTCATTCTGCTCACATCTTACTGGAAGATAATTTCTCCTTTAGCTGGTCAGGAGGGTGGGATTCATTGATTTTTAAAACTGAAGGCTTTAATAACACCTAAAAATAAAGAACCTTACAAGCCTTGGCTTAATTGTTGAGTTCTTAATTCAGGCCCATTTCAGGATTCTCTGCATCTCCTTAGCAGCTTTTATGATTTAATCCTAAGTGTAAGTCCTGCTGCTCTTCAGAGATAGCTAGTCTTGGAAAGTATATCAGGATTTTCCCTGGAATGTTGCTGAACCAACATCAGTTTAATAAAATGGATTAGTAATGTCAAAACCAGTTCAGAGCATACAGATTCCCATTTTTGTTGTTGTTTTTTTGCCTTTTCATTCAACTCTTAGTAGCGTTTTTTCTCTATATTCTGGTAGGATTTTAATTTATTAGTGTGTTGTATTAATTTTTGGACCAAAAAGCACATAGAAATCTACAAAAATCTAGATTTCCTAGAGTCTGTATTTTCTGAGGTCTGCATCAGGTAGTGTTAACATTTGCATTTTGCCTAAAAAGTTAATGCTTACTCAGATTGAGATTAAAAGAAAAATAAACTCTTAACTCCAACTTTGCAAATTGTCTTAGTTTGTAGTATCTCATACTTTCCCTACACCATTTCCTTCTGTCTTTAAAAGCCATTTGCTCTTCATTTTCAGTGTGGCACAGAAGACTCCTACCAAACTGTCTTTTGCATTCTGTTTTCCAGTTTGAAGCTGCATGGGTGCTGACAAATATTGCCTCGGGAAATTCCCTTCAGACTCGAATAGTGATCCAAGCAGGAGCTGTCCCCATCTTCATTGAGCTGCTTAGTTCAGAGTTTGAAGATGTACAGGAACAGGTAAAGAGGAAGAATGACCTTATTTTTTTTGTGTGAGTGGTGGTGTATGGGGTTGGGATTTGGGAAATTTGTTTGTGTTTGTTTTGGTTTAGGGTTGCTTTTTTTTTCCTTCCTTAGAAAGGAAAAAGGCTATCATATCAGAAAGCCTTTAAAGGAAACAAAGGAACAACAGTTCCTTTCTACCTACTGTGTGTAAAGATATCTAAGCAAATATTGTTTGGGGTTTTTTTCTGCAAATGATATATTTAGCCCCAGCCAATGGGTTAATATTTTTCTGTACATTGAGGTTAATACTCTTGGGTTTAATGATTAATACTTTTCTATGTATTGAGGGAGTCAAGAAGCCTTGTTTAAAAAATTGCTTTAGAGAGGAAAAGTTCACACTTGTTTCTCCTGAAGATAAAACATGAGTAGAAATGATAGTTTGTTCTCTACAGAGAAAATGATGGTTTATTCTCTGCATTCCTTATGGAGTAGATGACTGTTCTTGAAGGCCCAAAGGGATCAGGGTAAAGCACAGACCAAACATTTGACTCAATAATTTCCACATGAGGTCCATAACTTGTGTTTGAACAAGGATGTATTTCAAACATATAATCTTGCTTTGAAGACTTAGGGTGATGAAATATTAATCATGTTACCAAAGTTTCAGTTAATCTTAATCCTAACTTTAAAGTATGTACCTTTACTGTACAAATTTGACTAGCTTTGGGGCCATGTGTTTACTTTTGTTTCATTTTCTACTCAATTAGTCAGCTCTCTGATTTTTTCCTGTAGCCATAGCTTAAGCTTTTCTGGAGCAAATAAAATTTAAGCTCTGAATTCTCATTATGAAGGTATTTCTCTGGCAGTTGGTTTGTGACTTTTCAGAACGTTTCTTTGTTTCATTACCTTTGTGGTGGTGAAATTATAAGCACTGGATATTCCAGCAACACTCTTAGAATCATAGAACACTCTTCCAGCAATGCTGTTTGCAGAGATAGTACCTCATTTTAATTTCTACCTGATACTTTGCTGTGTATATGTATGTCCAAGATGTCCTTGCATCGTCTTTGCCAGAGAAGCTGGCTGCTAGTTCAGGTTAAGCTGATTATCCTGCGTGATCCACTGTTCATTTCAGAGTCACTGATTTCCAGGGTTCAGTTCTTCATCCTCCAAGTGTGAGTTTATTCCCCATTCCTAGATGCCTGACTTTGCATTTGGCTGTGTTGCAGTGCATGACTGGAGGAGTCCTGACCCATAAATGTTGGATCACACTGTGTAACTTGGCTTGCTTTCTTTCAGCTGACTCAGAATCTATCACCTGTACTTAAGGTTGTTTAACATTTTCCACAAGGAAATAAATTTTTTCTTCTTCTTAGTTGCCTATAGCTTTCTAGTTCTTCCACTCTGTACCTTTCTGGTTTCAGTGGCCTGTCACAGGATGAATTGTGTCTAAAAAGGTTTTTTTTAAGAGAAATTCAATTCTCAATTGCATTAAAAAAATATTAGAGGAAATAAGGGTTGAGTTTTTTTGATCCATTTTCTAGCTTTCAGGAGGTGAGTGGCTAGTATAGAAACTGGGAATTTGATAGGGAGCTTACCAAAATGGCAGGATGTGAAAATCCACCCAGACTTAGTTACAGGATGCTTTTTCAAGTATATGTTTTGGGGGTTGAAATTGGTAGCATAACTTTCCAAGTTCAGCCATCAACACAGCAAGCACTGTTCCTGCAGAATAACTGATGCTCTGAGTGTGGTAGGGGCTACTCCAGATTTTGCTCCTGATCATATTTTGTGCCAGAGCTAACTTATTTTTCTATTAGGTGGTTGTTGTTACCATCCCTGCTGATGCTCAGAGAGGAGGTGGGAAGAGCCAGGTGTGTTCAGAATGAGTTGTGCAGCCTTCAGCCTTAAGATGAGGGAGGAAAGGGAAGAGATTCTTGTGATTAAGGCAATTGTAGATTTGCTTACATCAGTTTTCAGTAAGTGGATCCTAGTTCTGTGGGTTTTTTGATACTCAGTATGAATTATGGCCACTTTGGTTTGTAGTTAAAGACAACAATTTTGCAAGTGACTTTTGTAGTTAGATCTGTGTTTTGAACAGATCTGTTCCTAGACTTGTCAAGCTGAATTTCTGAAACTGGAAAACATAATTTTCTCCCCTGTAAAATGATGATTCTTTACTTCTTCTACATTAGTACTGCAAAGATTAAAATTTGCAACCAACAAATCACAAAAATAGAGAAAAACACAGAGCATACAACTACATTTTCAGGGCAGATGGGCCAGAAGCTAGCTCCACAAGCTAGACCATAGGCTGAAGGATGTAGAGAAAAAGAAATATTGAAGGTTGTGTTTAGTAAGCCATTCTTTGGGCTAAGTGGGATAGTAAGTCTGTAGAAGGAAAAGTTAGTGGTAATAAAATTTGGAATATGTAGAATAGTGTACACTTATACAAAATAATCCTATGTAATATTTTAATTTGACTTACTGGCTAATCATTAGTCAGTGGTTTTGTCTTTCAGTCAGTCCTACAGACTTACACCACTGAATTTGTCTCATATTTCAAACTTCCCTTAGCAGTGGCTCAGGAACATACACCAATTTACCTTAACTCATCATGATTTTCCCAACAGGCATTTTTCATATTTACAAGCCAGTTTTAATCTTCTGTGTTGCACTGTTTTTTTTTGCATATGCTACTTTCTGAGTGTAGTGGGTTTCTAAATCAGTGATTTTCTAGAAGCATGTGTGAGGGAATCTTTATAACCATGTTTATTTAACAACATGTATTTTGATGAAGTCACATCTGGTGTCTTTTTACAAGATCTATTTCCCACTGAGCTATGCAGGCTCACATTTAATTACCATCCTTTAACACTTTCATTGTTGCATTCTATACTCCTCTTTCTCAGATTGTAAGTCTCTGTGATCAGTGGTCAAACCACTTGGCATCCATTTTTTCCAGTCAAAGAAAGTTTATTACAGAAGCTACATCTCCATTGTTTATGAAAACACTTTGGCTACATCTCCCCATATCTGTTTTTGGTGTATGGATGTTTAGATTTAGTCAGTGGCATAAGTACTACCCTTCTTCCACCTATCACAATATTTTCTTCCAGAAGACATCTAGAAATATAGATATGCCAACCTGAAATTATTTATATTGAAGGACTCCATCAAAACCCTTTTGACTTGCTTAAGGTTGATCTAGCTTCAGCAGTGTCTTAGCTGCAGTTTTTCCCTGAGTTCCCTTGCTGAGGTATTTAAAACCCAGATGTCAACTTTGGTTTCCTTGATGAATATTGAATTTCCTTCAAAAACCATGCAGAGCATTATGCTCCCTGTATGAGATGACTGCAAATGTCTCACAGTGACAGATGTATGTCATTGTGCTCTGCCAGACAGCCAGTGGCAGGAGCATCCCCAGCTGCCCTGTTCTCCTTTGGGAATGTTTGTGTTTTCAGCTAAAGAAAATGGGTTTTCCCTCCAGTATTTTTCCATTTCTGGTTGCATTGCTGTTCCTTTTGGTAATCACTGTCCGTTTGGCAGAGGTGACCTAGGAGTCTGGTGTAGAAGTTCTGTTTGTTTTTTACATCAGCACTCCTATTAACTGGGTCTTAGTTAGCAAAAGCAGAAAAAAACAGTTGAGGCATGAGGATCAGCTACTCTCTCTGGTTGGGTGGATGAGATGTGAGAAATCAGGAGCTATGACCAGCCTAGGCACTGAAAGAGAGGTGTCTTCTGTGGTGGAAGTTCTCTCCCAGGAATTTCAGCCTTTGGGTGTCTACCCTTCCTTGTGTCCACTTACCCAGTCACACTTCTGTGCAAGCTCATCTTGAAATTACAAGTTCTTTTCACCTTCAGGTCTGGATGTAGATATTGGAAAGTACTGAAATGGATTTGTTTATTTTTTTACAGCCAAGTGTTTTTTATTGATTTAATAAACTGAAGTTTAATGGAAGTAAATATCCTTTTACCCCTGCAACCATCCAGAAAAGATGATGATAAACATTCAGGAGGCACAGAACAAAGCCAGAATGTTATGGCAAGGAAGCCTTTTACATCTTGAGGAGTGTGCAAAAGTAGCTATGGAAATCTTTAAACGTTAGTCAGGCAAATCCTCAAGACACTTGTCATTGTTCACATGTCTGTGGAAACCATGACAGAGCTTTGTATTTATAGCTGTGTGATGAGGAGAGGTCAAATGAGCTTGTCTTGTGTTCCTCACTCATCCTAAGAGCTGAAGTAATGCCCTAAGGAAAGACACTCTTCCTTCTTGAATGAAACTTTCCATGTTTTTCTAAAGACAATTCAATTTCTTTGCATCTTGTGTATTATCAGTCATTAGCATTGCAATGATTTCTTGCAACATCCTCTCTTACCAGGTTCTGTGATATCAGACTGCTTGGTCAGACTTCTCTTGCCATAAAAAACCTCAAGAGTGGGAAAGCTGTCGAGATGCTGTTTGACCTCTCTGGGCAGACTTCTTCGTGTGAGATTTGCTGTTGCAAAACCAGTCTATCAGTCAGGGTCAGAACGGATTCTTGGATTAAGTGATTAGCACTGTTGTCAAGCCTAAAAATAGATACTGCTATAATGGCAGGAAAAAAAAAGTCCACAGATGAGTGAGGTATGGCTTCCATAGGTGTCTTAGCACGTGGAAGGGTGTCCAGGCAAGGGGATTGCATCTTCCTTCATACAAAGTTACCCACGTGTTCAATCAAAGAAAGCTATTGCAAATTCTAACTTTTTTTCACCCCTAAGTGTTTTTTAGAAGATCCACAAGTTTACTGAGAGCTAACTGAAGATTTTAATTCGTTCCTCAGGCTTCTTATTGCTGCAGAAATACAGACATTGCAGTGAGCAACAAGGGTGGCTTCTTACAGTTTGCATACGAATGACTCTTTGCAGGAGGTGATGTGTTCTGTCTCTTAAGCTCAATTTTTCCAATAGCTGCTTTTGTCTTGAGGCCATGAGGCTCCCAGACCCAAGATGATGCTTCAAATTCAGACAAACTGCTGTCAAAACAGTAGTAAACCAACAAGAATTGTAATGAAAAATAATTTTCCTGATGAAGATCCCTTTGAGGTGGACATGGTGCTGTTTCACAGCAAAGGTGCCTGGTACCCTGTCTGCCAGCAGAGGCCTGGAAAACAGCAGAACCAAACAAATCCTTCTCTAGAGTAGTCTCCTAGTCCCTTAACTCACAGTTTAAGGACTTCCAGTCCATCTCTCTGTGGTGTTATTGGCAATACAGGCACAGAGGAGACATGTTTTTTGTTTTTTTATCCATATTTTGTGTCTACATCTGGTTTCAATCGTATTAATTTCACAGGATGCTCTAGTGGCTTGGGGCCTCTAGGGTGACTGGAATCTGGTTTTTAAAGTAGCATCTTTTTGCCACTGTTTAAAAATGTTACAGTGGAAATCTAATGAAACATATCAGTTGACATTATTAATAATGAAGACATGAATTTATTTCAGATTATCCAAAATTTTCCTTTGAGTAACAAGTTTGGCTTATTCTGTTTGGGTTTTTTTTAGGGGAGTAATTCATTTCAAGTAAAGATCTGGAGAGAAAAACATGTTTATTTTGTGTGGGAAACTTATGTATGTTCAGCTGAAGAAATAGTTATGCACTGTAACACATTTTACTGCAAAAACAGCTGAAGAGAAATTTGGGGTGGACATCCAGATGCTGTCCTTGAAAAATAGGATTGCTTTTGTCCTCTGTGTGCAGAACTGGAAATGTTTCTAATGCTTGTGTGGATGTTGTATGGATCTTATCAAATAAGGAGATAAATGTGAGTTTCATACTCTTACTTGTGTGTCAAAATATTGTCTGTAGGTGGCATGGGATTCATCCAGATCTCATACCCGTCACAGTGGCATCAAAAAAAACACTTGACCCAAATATATAAATCAAACCCAATTAAATATTTTATTCTCATCATATTGCAGAATATGGATTTCATGCTTCTTTAATTAGCTTCTGGTATTTTAGATCTTTTCTTCTCAAAATAAAGGTTTACAGTAGTACTGATGTCCAAGGAAAAAAATACCTGGCCTTGCATTTTGCTGTGCATAGAACCATAGCAATGTCTGGGCTGGAAGGGGCCTCTGGAGGCCATCCAGTCCAACCCCTGCTGAGGGCA
>VWZY01000007.1:69556-87206 GCA_013399075.1 Chloroceryle aenea
AGTTTGTGCCCATTGCCCCTCGTCCTACCCCAGGGCACCACTGACAAGAGCCTGGCCCCTTCTCCTTGGCCCCCACCCTGCAGAGATCTGTAAACATTGATCAGATCCCCTCTCAGGCTTCTCTTCTCCAGACTAAACACTCCCAGGTCTCTCAGCCTTCCCTCATAAGACAGATGTCCCTTCAGCATCCTCATAACCTCTGTTGGTCTCTCTTGAACTGGTGAGTCCAGAACTGGACACAATACTCCAGATGTGGTCACATTAGGGCAGAGTAGAGGGGAATTGTTCACAGTGATGTAAATAAAAAAGACTATTAATTCTTTTAAGATGAAAGCAACTCTTTTTGCCTCTCAAGAACCCCTATACTCTGAAGTACTTGTATTCTTTTAATCTCATGTGATATATTTTTTTTTTATGCTGCAGAATGAGATCCAAAGGCCTAAATACTTCGAAACCCTAGAAAGACTATTGCTTTAAAGGCAGAGAGTGTTTTGGTTCCCAGAGTGAAAGTTTAGCAAAGAAGTTTTCCCCTGACTGATGGATGTTCCTTCCTTGAGTATGTAAAGATGGAGATGCCTCAGAATGGTTAACACTTAGATCTTTCCTTGGTAATTTTAGGCACAACGACTACAAAGTTGTATCTCCTGCCTTACGAGCTGTTGGGAACATCGTCACAGGAGATGATATCCAGACCCAGGTATGGATTCCCTTTCTCTTGCATCATACTGTAGCTCAGCCTTCTGCTAGTTGTGGTAACCTATTCACGAGCACCTCCTCCTCTTCTTGCTGAAGTTTGAAAGGGGAGGATTAGCAACACTCATTGCCTCAAAACATTTGGTGGTTGTCATATTTTTTCTGTTTGGTCCTGAACTGCTGGTGATTCTTACATAGCTCTGTCTGGGGTTTGCATATAACTGTGCAATGCCCTTTGAGGTTTGTTTTATGTTGGGTTTTTTTGTTCAGTCTGCCTCTTAGGCTGAATTTTGATGCTGAATGATGTGCCATAGTAGGGCCATTGTCACATTTGAACTAAAAGGCAAGTCTGTGTGGTACAGAGCTGCCTGACAGGGTGCAACTGAGTCAGCTTGAAGTGACAGGCTCAAAGAGGCTTGGTGTGCTTGGCTGTTAACTCGACTAAAACTGGTGGCAGAAGTGGCAGGAGCTGTGTCTGGGGAGGTGTGTGCAGTGCAGGCAGGGGAATGAACATCCAGGAAGCACTGGGAACAGTTAGAGGTGTGAGATGACATGAAGAGAAAGATGCTTTCAGGGAGGTGTAGATGCACAAAGCTTATGCTTGCCCATTCTGAGTGTTACATTATTCCTTCCATGGAAACTATGCCAAGTTAAATCAAGATTCCTAGTCTTGAGGTATCTTTCAATGCTTATTTTGTGGTTTGCAGAAATAGATGCTTTGGAATCCTGTAGTTGTGTGACAATGAGATCAGAGAGAAAGATGAGTTAGCAGTATTAAAAAATGTATTAATTTTATAAAACTATTAAAAAATAAATACATTTTTCAGTAATTGAATCTTGTTATGCCCTTTAAAGGGTCCAAATGCCCTTCACTGTCACACATGATGCAATCAAGTATTCTGTCTTGTAACATCCAGTTCTGGGGTGTTTTCTCTTGTGCTTTGGGCACTTAATATTTTGAGTTTGGAAATGCAGATTTTCCTGCAACTGTTCTGCTCTGTAAAATAGCAATTGTTGGTTTTTAATAAGAATTGCCCATTTGTAAAGTGACTGGACATGACACTGGCAACAGTCTACTGCACTGTGCCAGCAGACACAGGAAACAGAACTACTGGGAGCTTCCAAGTGCACCAGAATACAGAGAATAAGATCATGGGAAAACACTGGCATCTTATTTTTGTTTGGTCATAACAGGCCTAGTATCTTGTGGTGTTCAGGTCACTGAAATCATAAGGAAGGCATGGTCACTTACCTGAATTAGTCAGTTGTTTCCCTCTTTAGCTTTCCTACAGTCATTTATTTCATAGTTCTTACTGATTTGGGCTTTTTTTGTTATGGCTTTTTGGTTGGTTTTGCTTTGTTTGTTTGTGGTTTTTTTTCTTTGTTTTCCTTTTTTATTAAGTTTTTGGCATGATCTGATGGGATTTTTAAAAGACATTGTATTACTTCTTCCTGTGATTCTTTATCCTAAATTTCCTCTAAGGTGTTTTGTGTTGTTTCTTGTTGTTTTGTTTGGTTTTTTTTTGTTTATTTGTTTGTTTTTCTTTTGTATTCAGGTAATTCTGAATTGTTCAGCCCTGCAGAGTTTGCTGCACTTGCTCAGCAGCCCAAAAGAATCTATCAAAAAGGAAGCATGCTGGACAATATCTAATATAACAGCTGGAAACAGAGCACAGATCCAGGTAATCCTTTCAGCTATGATCAGTAATCTTTGTTTTACAGGCTAGAAGAAACACACAGCAGGCACTACAGTGGTGTTTTGTATAAGGTGCATATTTGTGTGTCTACACAGTCACACTTCTGCTTACATGTAGTTATGTATGTTCTAGAGTCTGTGCATAACTAGAGTATTTCAACAGCCCAGTTGTCTCTCATATTCAAATTCTTCAATTTTATAATCATCTATAAGGGGGAGGTCGTGCTAGAGAGTGACAAAATAAAGCTAAGCTCAAGAAAACTTCATGCCTTTGACAATCACTACAATATATGAATTCTCAAGTATGAAAACAGTAAGCTACAGAGTTTTTGAGGATCAAATAGCTTTGCATGTGTCTTGATTTCACCATCAGATACAGACACCTCCATTGTCAGGTATTTTCTTTATTGGTGTTTACATTGGTTTATAATTCCCAGTGACAGGCAGTTGTGTTTAGCCAAATCCTAAACTGCCATTTATCCAACAGAACAATAATGAGGAATATCTAACACGTTGCATTGGGATTCATCCTTCCTGATTATACTGAATTTTGTGGTATCTTTATGTTAAGTGATAGCACATAGAAGCAAAAAGGCTTGCTCCCTTATGTCAGACTTTGATAATTAGACCTCCAAAAGGCCACATCTTTGTTCAGAGTCTGGACTCAGTGTCAGACATCAGGAAGCATTCCCAGGATGTGATTCCGGGTGGTATAAGTGAGAGATTGACTATCTGTTCCCTGGAGAAAAGGTTTTGTTTGACTTGATATAGAAGAAACTGCTAAATATATTTTGTTTTCCCTGGATATGGAGTTATTTTCAGAACAGCACTACTAGGGGAATTTTTTGCTTGGCTTTCAAGGACATTCCTTCATTCCTTCTCTTTTTCAGAAGCGATGGAAAATGGGATTGTAGTGCAAACAGGCTTTATCTGATAAAGGTACACTGTTCCCATCAAGGCAGTTAAATGAAAGTCTCCTGCTGTAAATCAAATTTAATTCTTCTGAAGCTACTTATCTCAGTGCTCTTTTCCCTTTTCAGAGATTGCAGAGGATGTGTGGAAGTCCAGCTGGAGATAGCTATTCTTTGAGGACTAGAAATATTAGACAACAGAAATACTTGCCTCCCTAACCAGGCAGAAACCATGCATGGTTGCACAAAGTAAACCAAGTCCCCTAGTATGCTGGTAAAAGCAGCCAGTGAGTGCTCCTTCCTACCCTTTTCTTTGGAAGGCAGCCTGACATTTGCTAATCTTAAATCTGATGGCTCTGGATTATTCATTCTGTATGTTCAGAACTAGCATGAAGTGCTCTCCACCTAAGGAATGGAATTCTCTTTTTGCAGAAACCTTCCAGGAGATTACAAAAAGTGTCTCATGTTTTTTCCTGAGGAAAAAGTGTGTTAGATTCTTTTCAGGTGTCACTTGCAATCTTTTGGTTATGCCTTCTCCCTTGCAAAGAACATTCAGCTGATGAGGGGGCAGCATTGAAGCCTTAGTAGCCTGAATGAGGTCTTCACCTCAGAACACCCAGGAAATGAAGTTAATGCTTTTGTGGAAGATAACTCAGTCTCTAAGCTTCCTGGAGTGAAGAGCAAACTCTCATCTAACTTCAGAGATGCTTATGTTAGGAAATGAGTAAGCAAGACAGCAAAACTTCCAAAGGTGGAAAGCTCTTGTCTGGTGTAAGGGTGTAACTAAGACAGAAGTGGAACTGCAAGCCAAGAAACCTACCACTGTATTCGCTCCAGCTTTCTCAGTCAAGATTTTACTTGGGGGATCATGTTTTGGTCAGACACAGAGAAAGATGGGGTTACTTCATCCAACCTTGGTAGCGCTCCAGGAATATTGATTCTGCCTTTATTGTGGCTCGTGTGTTAATCTGTGGATTAGCTGAATTTCTAACAAAAAGGGCTGTGTAAAATCAGCAACTTTACCACCGTTTCTTCCTGCATCAGCAATTGGAATTGCTGGGCAATTAGCAGTGCAGAAAAGATAGTTACTACTGCTTGTAATGAGGTAAAAATGTTTTTTGACTTTGCTTTTCTTGCAATGAAGAATTTTTTGGCTGCTTTATCAATGCTGCTACCAACTTAGAAATGGGGAAGAGCAGTATTTTCTCTATTTAAGGTCATTTCTGCCTTTCCTGGGAAGTCTTAAGAGTATTTCCTGGTGACAGTGCAGCCCAATGCATTTTCTTAACTTTGTAGTTTTCCCCAAATCTATCAGAGAGATGCTTCAGGATGCACAACCATCTAGAAATGTTCCAGACTTCAGAGAAAGAAGAGCTTTAGAAAATGGTGATACCTGTACAAGTCATTCCATAAAGAAAGAACTATTAGAGGTGGCAGTAGAAAGTAAAGTTTGATATTAGGGCATTTTTCCAAACTTCAGAATCTCTTTATTTTCACATTCTTGATCTACTGGAGATGTAGTTTTGAAGAGTCCCACAAGTAACTTCAGTTCTAGTGCACCAAAAGCTATTTCAACAGTGTGCTCACTTCTGTGATGTCTAAATGAGTATTCCCTGTGCCATGGTGTCCTGCTCAAGTGAAGGAGTGAGTGCCTGTCCTTGTTCACACAGATTCTTAACCTGCAGTCTGATACACAGACACGTAAAAGTCAGGCTTTAAGTGGAGAATCTTAACTCTTTCTAATCCTCTGTCATCTAAACTGTTGTGACATCTTCATTTGAAAACAAGTAAGAAGAAAATAATCTCTCATTTCATGAAACAAAATTTGCCAAAACTTACTGAACAGAATTGTTAGGGACTTCTACACGTGTGTGTTTTTAAAGGGTTTGGGGTGTCCTATCACCTGTTTAGATCAGCCTCTTTTCTACTGAAACAGCTTAGAATTGCTTTGTGACTTGGAAAGGTGAGGTGGGAAGACATGAGCAGCTAATATCACACCTTCATTTCTAGCAGGTGATTCTTTAGAGGTACAAATAACCCTCTTGATTCTGCGTAGCAAAATAGTTGTGGTTGTGTGGGTAGAAGCTTGATTTCCCAGGATTTCTGCATCAGGAAGAAAACAGTGTCAACCAAATCACCAAAATACATGCAGGTTTAAAAGAACCCAGCTTAAAGCAGCTGCCATAGGATGTGTCACAGGCAAAGCTGGAAGCATGTTGGTGTATTACTCAAGTCCAGGGAAAAAAAAGATGTGAGAAGCATCTTCTCAAAACTGAAAACTGTATTTCATTTTAAGAATAGGCCCCATTCAGATTAATTGAGCTGCTTTCAATCTCCAAACACAAATGTGCTACACAGTGAAACACTGCCTGCCCTATGTGCATGCCAAATTTAGATTAATCTACACTGGGAGTTATAAAAATGAGATTGAAAAGTTAGTGTTTCTGATTCTGAGCACGAGGTAACAATCCTGTTAATTATGACACTTTGAAAATCACGTCCATGGTGAGGCTTAGATTTGGAACTGCAGAAGGAGGCCAGTTAGGGGAAAGTTAGAGGCTATCTGCATCATGCTTGATCTGAGATCTTTACATTATTATCTCATCTTGAAGGGAAAGACTCATCACATGTGTGCCACATTCCAGAAAGTCTGTAATTCTTTAGTTTCTAGTCTCAACCTAGAGAATTTCTCATGTGGGATACAAGGTGTCATGAGATCTCTTTTCAGCTCCAGAGCTTACAGGTCTGCTTTTTGCAGAACTAACTTCTCTGAGGGATTACTTCAGACAACTCCTCCTCAATGTCAAAAATCATTGTAAACATTTGAGCTGAAAAACACTCTTTTAAAACACTATTTGACAGTGGGAAATGTTGTTTGATAAAGTGTTTCTTGAAGATGGTCATATGCTAAAATGAAGGAAGAAAGTCTAGCCTGTTTTTAGTAGCTGTGAGAACACAGGATAATTCCCATCTGGGAAGAATATTTGATTTAACTAAGTTCATGGATGAACCTATTTCATCTCTGAGTTAAAGTATTACTTTTTTTTCTCCTCTAAATATATTGTGATAAATTAAAACATTGCTTCTTGAGAATTGGTCTTCCTTCCAGAAGGAATTCTAAAATATTAGATGCAGCTCTAAACTAAATGTGTTCTTTTCTTTTCTCCTCAATGCCTCCAAGCTGCTCAGTAGTTCCTATTAGAGGTCACAAACTGTAGCAGGATCTGTTCTGATCTCTGTAATGCTAATTGAAATTCCATCCCTAGCCAGAAATCAGACAGGAATCATTTCAGCACATGGTATTTTCTTTTTTCCTTAAACATCTGCCTGGCTTAGTAAACCACATTCTTGCAAGTTACCAGCTGATCTGACTTGTGGGTTGTTGCTCCACAGTAGTCGGGAACTTAAAATACTGTGGAAACTGGGTAGTGCTCAAGACAGAATCTAGAAGAAAATGAAGCATTTAGGTAAATTGAGTAGGTATTTTACCTACCCAGCATTAACAGACAGAGCTATATTTAGTGTTGAGATTGCATTGGGTTACATTCCCTCCATCCACCCACCCACTCTAAAGTATAGAAATAAAAAGTTCGAGGGAAGGACTTCTCTATTCAGTTCCACTTTCATACTGCCTACAATGCTGTTTGGTAGCACACTCCAAAGGCTTTCACTGCCATTTCTCCCAGATAAGGCAGCAGCCTAGCACCATTAGATCTGCACTCAAACACAGTCGAGCAAACCCTCTCTCCTGTTAAGGCAGTGTAAGTTAACGTGCATGAAATGTGTCAAAGTGCCTGCTGAACTTTCTTTTGTAGCTCATATGAAAGCAGAGGAGGTCTGGGGTTATTTTTTTCCCCACCAGAGGTGGAAGTGAAAGCCTTTCAGAGTGTGTTATCAACACTGCCTAGGCCAGAGAAAAAGCGTGGTGGAATACAGCAGTCTTTCCCCTCTTTATTTCTGTGCTTTTAAGGTTTGGGTTGGATGTGTATATCCTGATGCAGTCGTGATTGTCACTAAGTATAGTTTTTGTCTGTTAATTTCCTAGTTTGTATACAGCTTTGCTGTACTTCAGTGGATAGCTTCCCCAGTCAGGGCGAAGGGGAACTACATCTTCCCGGGAGGCAGAAGGAGAACTGCACAACTGAAGCTAAATCCTGACTGTCGACCCTTCTGAAGGGTATGAAAGGCTGTCACATACCTCAGAAAATGGTCTGTGTCTAACTTCGCAACCCGTTGAAAAGCTATGAAAGGCAGTGCATCAGACACAACCTTCTCTATCTGACAGTGAAGACATCATAGGAGTTCTCTCCTGTTGCCAGGTTAAGAAACTTATCACTTCTTTTCTAATATACCTTAAATTCTCAGAAGAGCAGCTGGAAACCTGAGTATGGCTAGGCATGGTAGCAACAGGGTCTCGGCCATGTTTGTCCTCCTTAAGGGTTTCCTGTCCTTGCTGAACTGTGACCTGAGCAAGTGTAGCTAATGATACATTGCCTGTCAGTTTTACAAACTCTGGAATGAAATACATTTTTCCAAAGGGGGTTAAAGATGTAAGAAAGAATTGTCAGAGATTCTTCTCCAAAAAGACCACAGTAACACTGGGAACGTGGAAAAGGAATGACCTATTTCACACAGAGTTGTGAAATTACTTTATTACAAAGTGTGTTTGGTTTATGCCAGAGTTTGCACAAGTGGTCTGAAAACATGTGCTGTTTGTGGTGGCAGGACTTCAAAAAGTGTCTCAATTAGGAGCAAAATATGGCAATTGCGATCGAGCTCCTCCTGATAGTCAGGAGAACTTTGTGTAGACTGGCCAGAATTTGCTTTATACACAGTTTGGAGTATATAAGCTTAGGTGTCTGTGTCAACAACATAAAAGTCCATTAGAACTGAGATCTAAAGTGCTTTATTCCTGGCTCTCAGATGGCAGTGGTTTTGTACTTCATGTTAAGTAGCTTTGGCTTGCAAATATTTGCTCTGTTATTTACAAAGCAGTTGTAAATTGACTCAGTAAACAAAGGTAACTGCAACAGGAGTAACTAAGGAGGCTCTGTGAACTGAAACATTCAGCCAGGAGGAGATGATAGTAGGTGTGTAGGTAGGTCATAGTAGGTATCATAGATGGTAGTACTCACAACTGCCAGCTAGGGAGCTGACTGTAATCTTGATCTGTTAGATGTCATGAGAGCACTTGCATGAGCAGGAAAACAGTTACTCTGTAAGACTTTGGTTGCTTGCACATTTATGTGATGACTCGTGTAGACACACGATGTCAGCACTTGCATACTGAATGTATAGGTGTATTTTTGCATACCATAAGTGATTTCTTTGTGGGAACCCAAAGGAAGAGGAAAAAAAAATCATCACTTGGTATTGACCAGCTCAAAATACAAATGTAATATATGGCTGCTGAAGACCTGGTCACCAGCAGTGACTACAGTGTATTTAGGTTGAACATCCATGCAGATGTGATAGAACTCTGAAAATTCAATTTGATCTAGCTTCAGTCTTTAAAAATCAAATACTACAAAGTGAAGAAGCTTGATTAAAATGAATAAGTAGTATAAAATGTTTCCAAGAGACAAGCACAAGAGTAATTTGGATTGGAGAAATCCATACAAAGCTGCTAAATACGATACAGGTTTTGAAATATTTCTTTAAGTACATGTTTTTAAAGTTGTTGAACTGAAATACCTTAATTTTGTTTGAAAGCTGGGATTATCTTTAGCATTTTATATACTCCACATTACTTTAGTCATAAAATCTTGGAATTGTTTTGGATCGAGTCCAACCATGAACCCAGTACTCCCAGGTCACCACTAAACCATATCCCTCAGCTTCATGTTTACCCATCTTTTAAATACCTCCAAGGATAGTGATGCCACCACTTCCCTGGGCAGCATGTTCCACTGCTGCCTCTTGACCCTTCTTGTAGATGCACATCATATTTGCAAACCTCCAGTCCACTGGAGCCTTCCCAGTTAGCCAGGACTGCTGATGAATGATGGAATGTGGCTTGGTGAGCACTTGTGCCAGCTCCCTCAGTACCCTTGGGTGGATCCCATCCAGCCCCATACACTTGTGTGTATCTAAGTGGTGCAGTAGGTCACTTATTTCCTCTTGGACTATGGGGTCCTCATTCTGCTCCCCATCCCTTTCATATTGTTTAGGGGGCTGGGCACTCAGAGGACATCTGGTCTTACTACTAAAGACTGAACCAAAGAAGGCATTTTAGGTGGGGAGAGAGACTGATTCCTACCTGACCATTCTCAGGTGCTGCTGTGATTTCTAGCCCATCAATATACCTTCTGTCTTTGCTATCATGTGACACTGTCCCCTAACTCCACCAGGGTGGCAGACTGAAGGACCTCTCTAGCACACCATCCCACAAACATGGATTTGTCACCCCGAGGCTCACCTCTAGGGAGTCTGGTTTTGTCTCTTTTCTGCCTTCAAAACTTGCTTAAAGCTCTTTTGATGAGCCCTGACAACTCCTGAGCAGTAATCCTTTTTCTCCTCTGAGACAGTGTAGCCCATCTGTCACCAGCATGTCACCAAGCCATGATCAAAAATCCTTAAGTTCTGCTGGTGCCACCAGGCTTGGAGACATTGATCTGCTGGGTCTTCCTGTGTCTTCCTTCATTATTTCCTGCAGCTGGAAGTGACAGTGACCTGTCTTTCTGTGGAGGAGCAGTTTTGATGCAGGGCATAGGCCAACTTAATCTTGGCAACACTTCTAAGCTAGTTGAGCCATCCTCCTTGTTGTGGTTACCTTCCACCTGCAGGACCTCCTACCTGTTGTGCAAGGGCACCTGGGAAAGTGGGGATGTTGCAGAGTTGATGCACCTGCTGTGCCAGCTTCTCACCATTGCTGCCTCTCCTGGTCACTGCGTTCAGTCAGGAGGAGAGGGGAAGGGGAATCCTCTGTGTTACGTGTCTTGTCCGGCCATTGGATCTGGCCCGGGGAAGGCAGGATGCAGTTCCAGTGGTCCATCTCCCTCTCACACTCCCTGATGATCCTCAACCTCTTAACCTCCTCCTGAAGCTGTCTCCAGGCAGAGAGGTTCCTCTAGCTGGGCACACCTCCCACAGATGTGCTCACGGCTGCCACCTTGTTCCAGTGTGAGAGCTGCACCCTGACCTGGGGGTGGTGGATGTTCCCACTGGAACTCCAGGGAAGCTGCATCAGTGGTGGTGGAAGCTGCATCAGTGGTGGTGGGTGCTCACCTGACTTACATCAGTTCGGTGAGCTAAGCAGTTGACCATACTGCCAAACCATCACTGCTCTGTCTTCTCACCAGGAGAGAATATAATGATGCTTGCTTGTTTTGAGGAGTTCTTGGAATACGTTCTCTCATCCCCTGTTGCCTTACCCAGTGGAAATGCAGGATGACATACAGGCTTAGGACTTTCTTTTTCTTCTCTATTTAGGGGATCTTAATGACTTAATAGTAGACTGAGTAGCTGAGTGGGTCACTGAAAACTGATTTTTGCACCTCGATAAGTAACGTTTTATTGTTTAATGTGTTGTGCAGAGCACAGCTAGCTTAGGATAAGGAAGTTATTTCTGATTTTTATGATAACCATGTTGTGCCAATTCTTTTTGCAGACAGTCATAGATGCCCATATCTTTCCAGCTCTTATAAATATTTTGCAAACGGCTGAGTTTCGGACAAGAAAGGAAGCTGCTTGGGCAATCACAAATGCAACATCTGGAGGCTCTGCTGAACAGATCAAGTATGAAGTAGTTTAAATCTTTCAATGGAATTGAGTGACTTACTTAGTGTTCGTGCCAGAAAACAAACTAATAACCTAGAAACTGGAAAACCTTTGTGCTTCCAGTGTTGCATCCAGAGACCATGTCTTCGTACCAAGCTGTAAATGAACTATTCTTTCCTTTAGGGATAAATCCCATAAATATTTCTTAGCTGTAATATTTATTTAAATAATTGAACCATTTCTCTTCATACTAAGTTGTGAATGAGCTAGCCTTTCCTTTAGGGATAAGTCACATCAGTATTTCTCAGCTGTAATATTGATTTCATTAATTGAACCATTTCTCTTAGGAGGAATAAACCAAATGCAACTCTTAAATTAATTTCTTACTGGTGCATTATCAGTCTGGAGAGGAGTAGCTCAGCCCCCCAGACAAGGCCATCGTGTGCATTGTTTTTCCTGTTTAACTTCTCCTGTTACATTATTCTTGGATGCAATTTTGTATAAAATAAAAACATAAATGCATAAATACTTTAAATTAGAGTTTCTATTAATAGAAATACATTTCTAAAATACAGAATTACAATTTTTTTTACAAAATAAAATTATTATTTCAGAGACAGAGAATGTATTTTCAAGTTATTTTTGTTGTTTCAGGAGAATTGAGCAGATACAAAAAGCTGTCTATAATTTCTCCAGTCAAGCTGATATTTTATCTGATTGGTTTTGTTCTCAGACCTTCATGCTAAGTGCTTAAATGACTACACCAATTACAATTTTGCAAGCAATTTATTGGTTTCCATGTGGTGTTTTTCAGGTATTTAGTAGAACTGGGATGCATCAAACCACTCTGCGACCTCCTTACAGTAATGGACTCGAAGATTGTGCAAGTAGCACTGAATGGGCTGGAGAACATCCTGAGGGTTGGAGAGCAGGAATCCAAACGCAGTGGCACTGGCATTAATCCTTACTGTGCTCTTATTGAAGAAGCCTATGGTATGAACACACATCTGTGGAACTGAGGGGTTAAAGCAGTGATCACAAAACCATTACAGTTTCAGCAGACCCAATTCTATTCATTTTCTTACCACTATTATCAGAAAATCAACTCTTCAGTGACAGGTTTCCCTTTACCAGTGTTGTCCATCTTTCACATTTTCTTCATGTGTACGTAGATTGGAGACAGTGTGTGCAGATCCTCTTTTCTTCATTTCTTTGGACCATGACAGAGCCTTCTGGGTGTCGTTCAGCCTCAGTATCTTCCCTTCACAGCAGATAAAAGTTCAGGTGCACTGCTTTGTCACTCAGGTGTCAAACCCTTCCCTTCCCTCTTTGCTGTCCTGTGGTATTATGGCAGCAGGAGCAACTTTGCCTTTTCTGTGCTGGGTTTCTGGCATCCACCAGCATGATTTCATCCCAGTTCTGAGGCAGTGCTGCTCTTAAGGTTAAGTTTCCTTGGCTATTGGCAAGTACTTATTAAGAAAAATAAGAACAGGTTATTAAGAGCATTATAGAGGAGTATTACTGAACATGACTTCTTGACTCATGGTTCCATTCACAGTTACCTTGACTTCCAGGGAAGGTTTGTAGCTGAATAGGACTTTTTCCTGCCAGCTTCTAGGTTTTAACTTCCCTTTTCATGTCAGTGTTGCAGAAATGTCTACAGAGTATCAGCAAATTGTTTCCTCCAGTCTGGTAAAAGGAACAGACAAAGAAAGCCACTACAATTCCCAATAATAGAGATTTACTGGAGTGCCTAAGAAATGGATTTCATGATAGCATCATTCTTAGGTATCAAAGATAGGTTAGCTTGCTGTATCATTGTCATTTGTTTCTGAGTACAAGGCCTGAGTTTGCCCATCTGCTTAGTGACTGCTCGAGAGCTGGTTGCATGAGTTTAACTGCATTGTATGTGGACACAATACAGATTAGGTCATGGAGTCACTACCCCTGGACACTCTGAAGGCTTGAACCAGACCTGTTGTTGGTAGTGCTGGGCTGGGCTAGATGATTACCAGAAGTCTCCTCTTATTTGCAGTTACGTTGTCTGGTCACGGTCCTTGTAAACAAAGCAGTGTGAATGCCCTGTCAGGAAATATGGCCCTAAAAGTCTCTTCAGGAAGTCTTTGAGGCCTTGCTCATTATTGTCATGGAACTCAAAGCTTACAACAGACTGAAAATTACCATGGCCATATGTTTGAACCAAGCTATAACTTTCATGTTCTTCTTTTCTCTGCAGGCCTGGACAAGATTGAATTCCTGCAGAGCCATGAGAATCAAGAGATTTATCAGAAGGCCTTCGATCTGATTGAGCACTACTTTGGAACAGAGGATGAAGACAGCAGCATTGCCCCACAGGTGGATCTCAGCCAACAACAGTACATCTTCCAGCAGTGTGAGGCTCCCATGGAAGGCTTCCAGCTCTGAGGTGCCCCTGTGCTGTGTGCTCCTCTACCTAGCCAATCCTGTTGTCGAGCCACAAGCCACCCGTGGAGTGATTCTCAGTGTTTTCCATAACCCTGTTTGCGCTCATTTGCTTGCCTTGTGCACATGCTCTTACATACATCTGGAAAACTTTTGGCTCTCCATGGCAGGATGCCCTCTCCTTGGCAAGGGTTCACCAGAATCCCCCTTCTCTAGATTCTGAACCTCTCCGCTGTCTTCTGCGTGGAGTTGAGGCACCTTTCTACACTTTGAGATATTCCCTGCTTCTATTACAGGAAAATAATCCTTCCTCCACTAGCCCCCACACTCCAGGCATCCAAGGTAAGGCTGCCTTTTTCTTGCATTTGCTGCAGTGTGTGCCTGCAGTCCAGGGAGACGTTCAGACTTTCCGAAAACGTAGCTGAATTCATTCCCCATATTTTTTCCCTGGATGCCTCTTTGGATGTCTGTGGGAGATGCGTTAAATCTTCACACGCAACGTACCTACTTTGCTGTATGTGCCAGCTGGAGTTATTGGCATACAGAACATGTTACAAATAATGGAGTAAGTTCTCTATCCTGCACAACGACAGGCTGCAATGGATGTGTTTTCTGGTTAAGAGAACCAAACACGTCTGGCCCCATCCCTTCTCAACACTGAGCTCCCAAGATGGATTGCAGACCACTGTGGAGATTTCTATACCACCTTCCTAGTCCTTCCTTTCCATCCACAAAAAAAAAAAGAGCCTCTGAGTAGGTCACTCTTACCACCTCCCCAGAGATGACTTTCCAAACGAGCTTCTAGAATGGAGAAACTATCCCTACTCCTGCTTGCCAGCACAGTATGATCCAGCCGGGCCTTCCTTAGAAATCAAAGCCCTTTCTGACTTCATGCTCCAGTCTGGTCCTTGGTATTATAGTTATGGCTGAAAAATTCCTGTCTGCCTCTTCACACTTTTACACAGCGTGACTTGAACAGATTGATCTTCTGAATACAGAAATCTTAATTTGTAATACTTAGCACAAGGAGCGTACGGTCTCCTTTTCATTTTCACAAGGTAAGAGCTTCCTCTCCAGCTCACCCGATAAGAGTCCTCCTGCTCAAGCCCCTTATTTAACACCTAAAATGACACTACATTCAAAGGATAGTAATTTTACACCTGGCCCTTTCATTTCATTCTTCCCTTTTGCCGTCGACGGGACTTTGGGTGAATTAGCACGGAACGCACGGTTCCTACGGGTGACATCTGTAAGGCACTGCTGACTGCATGGCAGCTGTCACCCGCAGCTGTAGACTGCCCTTCTGCTAGCAGCATGTTCTTGGCTCTGCAGCCTGCTTGGATCACAGACGTCTGATGCAAAGGCCAGCCACTCCTCACTGGGTTCAGCTGCCACTGACACCAAACTTCACACGACTGGGGAGATGCCACGTGATCGAAAGTCGTGGTTCCATTTCTGTAAATGCAATGGGTCCTCCAAGCCGTCCGCTTCCCCCTGCATCGGGCTATGTTCTTTCAAGCCATTTTGTAAGCTTGGAACACACATTTTTGTCCAGTGTAAACATTTCAAAATCGCCACTGACGACTGCAGCGTCGTGTACCTGTGGGAAATGGTGGTGGCAAAACTGTCTGCAAGATCCTCCTTACGACTCTTCTCAGTGACGAGCCACTGCAAAAGCAAAAAGAGCCCATTGGATACAAAGAGAGCTAAATCACTTGTCAAACTGCTGAAAGAAGCTAGGCAAAGGCCTCAACATCAGCTCTGTGTGACCATTTATTTAAATACAGTCTTCAGTTCTGCCTGTGCTTTCAGGATGGAGACTCTGACCTGTGTGGCCACTGCAGAAGCCACCTGCTGCCTCCCTAGCTAAGCCAGTTGGCCTCCACCTTCCCTCTCCTGGTTATTTTCTCTAGTGCTGCTTTGTGCTGAAGGAACATTTAGTTTACTGCACTTGATCTGTAAATGGACTTCGATTCTTTGTAATTTTAGGGGGTTAAATTTGATGGTTAATTTAAAAAAAAAAAAAAAAAAGGCAAAAAAAACCCCTCAATGTTGCCTTTACATCACATATAAATAACTGTGTTTCTCTTTCTTGAAGGGTGATAGAAGCACTGATTAGTAGCAAAATCTTGTTTTAGCTTTTGGATTTTTTTGTGCTGGATTTTTTTACGTGTAAATTTCCAATAACATGTCATTTCTATAAGATTTGTTTAAAATCATGTACCTCTTCTTGGATGGTATAAAAAAAATGCTACATATTTTGTAAACAAATCTCAGCAAAGTGTGTGTGCATATATTCTGTATATTCATATATGTATATTCTGTGTATATATACACGTGTGTGTATATATACATATATATACACACACACCTCTCTATATATATACACACATGCATATGTGTGTATATATATACATATCTATATATCTATATATCTATATAAGTGTTTTCTCTTCCAGGCTAGTGAAAACAATGTGGTGCATTGGCGTTTCCCTCCCCTGCCCCTCTCCCCCCAAGAAAATAATGACAATTGCCTCTAAATGAGTGAATTAAAAAGAGAAAAAGAGTCCAGTGAAGCTGACTGGTGTGCCTTCCTGTGTAAGGAGCCTGGCCAGTGTTTGTTACTTTTGCTGTGGATATGTGAATTCAGAGCAGATAAGTAGAAATCTTTAAACTTGGTATGTTTGTTTGAAGTGACAGGCCTGGTTGACACAAGTAATATTGTTGTCATATATACTTAGACTGTGTAAGGCATTTGACTGGTACTGCATAATATTTTGACTGAAAACTAAAACAACACAAAAATCAACATGGCACATTAACATTAAATGGTTTACAATGTGGCTAAACTCCTAGGTCTCTAATTTAATTTTAAAGGGTGCTTAACTGAGTGTATTTCCATCAGGATCTTCCAGCCACCAGTTCTTGGCCGTGATTTACTCAGCCTTACAGTTTGAAAAGAAACAAAAACTCCATCTACCAAAGGCTGTGAATTCTAAGACGATGGAAGGGAGAGCAGACTTGTGAGTTATGAAAGGAAGAGCTCCCCAATACAGACTGAGCAGAATTAGGGCAAGTAAACTATTTGCATTTTAATAAAGCCAACTGTGTAACTTTACCCAGCTCATAAATAACACTCAGGCCACGGGTGAGGGATTCTGCTTTGGAGGAAGAGTGCTGCTGAGAAGGTTATCAGGCTCATGGTGTTATCACTTGCACACTGCTGCTGTGATTCTGTGTGGCTGGTGTCATGAGTGTAGGCACAAACAGAAATCTTCAGTAGAAATGGGGAATTCATATTAAGGTTATGTTTGGCATTGGGAAACGTTTGGGTTTTTTTCAGGAATATTCTCAATATTGCCATCAGAGCAGTTGAAAAGGGAATGCTGAGAAACTGGGAACAGAGATGACTGTAAAAATGCTGTAAGTTCCACTTAAAGGGGAAACGAGGCACTATTTTAGCCAGAGGAATGAGTTACATCCCTTGCTAGAAGCACTGAAACCAGGATTCCCTGCTTCCCTGAAGGATATACTCAGTTCTGCTCTGAGTGCACGAGGAGGTGCTTGTTGGAAGGGGGATATTAAGATGCATGGGTTTAATCTCTGCCATCACTAAGCATAAATCACATCACAACTTTTTATTCATGGTAACCCATAATACTGTCTCAATTGCATGGTCTCCCTTTTGGTATCAATATATGAGCACAGGCAACCTGGGAAGATCTTCTTTGGTTCCCATCTGTGTGCTTCCTGGTGTGGTAAGGAATCTGTGCTGGCAAGGATCTGTTCAAGCACCTGCTGTGGAATTAAGTGTGATTTGCTAATTAAGTGTGCTAAATGAGTGGACGAGCCTGGGGAAGCCTGCTCTGCTTGACCAAGGATACACTTGAGATAATTGTCTGAGAGAATCTGGTGGAAGGTCATGACATCAGCTGAAGGTTGTGACTTCTACAGTGGAGTGACTGTACAGCTTCTTTGACTGGTGACACCTCATCAGCATCCAGAGGAGAGCAATGAAGCTGCTGGAGGGCCTGGAGAGCAAGTCTTCGAAGGAGCAGCTGAGGGAACTGGGATTAGTTAGTCTGAAGGAAAGGAGGCTGAGGGGAGACCTGAACCTCCTGAAAGGAGGTTGGGTAATCAGTGACAGAACCAAAGGGAATGGCCTCAAGCTGCACCAGGGGAGGTTTAGGTTGGACATTAGGAAAAAATT
>VWZY01000007.1:101452-122114 GCA_013399075.1 Chloroceryle aenea
AATGCACCCCAGGAGACCATTGGCCTCCCTGGCCTAAAGGCTCATTGCTGTCCCATGGAGAACTTGTTGTCCACCAGGACTCCCAGGTCCTTCTGCACAGGGCTACTTCCCAGCAGATCACCTCCCAGCCTGTACTGGTGATTGTACAGTTGGAATTGGACAGTTTCCTTCTATGACCTAGCTGATCTCAGACCTTTACATACTCTTAACTCTGTCAGAGCTGTCCACATGGTATCATGGGACAGGCTGTGTGCATGAGAAGGAAACTATTGTGCAGCTTCAGTTTTCTGCATTATGAAGCAGTTTCTAATACGTGTCTGTTTCTGAAAGCAAATTAAATCTGGAAATAAGTTGAAAATTACTCGGAAGTTAAGAATCGATGCTAAAACCATTGTGGGCTTCAAACATCACTTTTGGTGAAGTTGACAGGTTCTGAACTCTTGAGTAAGGAGATCAGCTGTAGAAGATTCTAGGAGGTTTAAAATCACATATGTATTTGAAGTGAGGCATGACTTCCCCAAAATGACAAGACCAGTCACTTTGGATATGACGCCAATGGCAGCAGTCACAAAACCTGACATCCTGAAGATCACTGAGAAATCCCTGAAGAGCTTGGAAAATTTGCTCTTCCAGGAGTGCTGGTGGGGGAACTAACAACTGCCAGTGCCTCAGCTCAGTGCTAGGTGGTGCTCGTGTCACTTTTCGGGATGTAAGCTGGACAAAGTGTGGAGCTAAAGCCCATAGAAACTAAATGGCTTGTAAAGAGCACCAGTAACTTTGGTTACCCTGCCAGAGCAGGGTCACCCAGGGCAGCCCACACAGGAACAGATCCAGGTGGGGTTGGAAAGTCTCCAGAGAAGGAGACTCCACCAGCTCTCTGGGCAGCCTGGGCCAGGCTCTGTCACCCTCAGAGTAGAGAATTTTTTCCTCATGTTGAGGTGGAACTTCCCAAGTTCCAGTTTGTGCCCATTACCCCTCGTCCTATCCCAGGGCACCACTGACAACAGCCTGGCCCCTTCTCCTTGACCCCCACCCTNCCCACCCTGCAGAGATCTGTAAACATTGATAAGATCCCTTCTCAGGCTTCTCTTCTCCAGACTGAACAGCCCCAGGGCTCTCAGCCTCTCCTCATCCTGAGGAGAGGGAGGTAGGAGCAGTGTGTCCTTTGCAGTAGGAAGTCTGGCAGCATCAGCACCTGTAGTAAGGTATCTAGAAGTGTGAGCATGGCATCCAAGAGCCATTGCACATCTTCTTGACTGTTGCAATAATGTAAAATTCATTTGCTCAAGAGACTGCTACAGTGTCCAAATTTGAATGCCAGATTGAATTTAACACAACACAGCCACTCAGGAGCCTTCCACTGATAATTTCCCCTCTCCTTTAAAAAAAAAAAAAGGCATCAGCATCTATGATGACAACAGACCACCAGGATTATGAGCCTGCCTTACCTGCAGGAGAACACTTTTAGTGCTTTGCAGTCCCCCAGCACCAACAGGCTGCAAACTTTGGATTCACTAAAGCCAGGAGAGTAGGTGAACAGAGAGGGATACCAAGGTAGGTACCATTTATTGGTCCAGCAAGGCTGGGCAGCTTGAGATGGGTTCTAAATGAAGTGATAGCTGTGTCTGAGCTAGCTCTGAAGCTCATCTCCTGCTTGAGGGCTGACTGGCTTTTGCATTTCTGTTTTGGTATCTCAGGTATTTAACGAGCGTTGCCGAATTCACTACAAGCCTCCGAAGAGTCAATGATGTGGAGTGTTTTCCATCAAGGTGGTCCAAGAGAGCCAAACTGGAAAGAGACCTTGGGTGAGCTGTATTGGCACCCTCCAGAGCCAGTAGAACCCAGTCTTGTTTTGTTTTGGACCTACTTAGCTGAAATCTTAAGGTTGAAATGATTCTCCTGTAATTAAGAGAAAACGATTCATCTTTTGTACAAAATATGTGAACAAATGAGTTTTATAGTATTAAAATAATTTTCAAATGGAATGAGAAACTGGCATTTTTCTTGACCTTCTACAGCTTCAGCAGTCCTAGAGGGGAAGAAACAGTAAAAACCAGCTCTGAGCAGGGAGGACAGGGCTCCCTGTACTGGTGCTTGCCAAACTATCAGGGAACATGATGTGTTTGTGTGAATAATCTGCTAAAATCTGAAAGGAAAAGACTGCAGAATTATCAGCAAGTGTAGGTTCAGTGTCCTGAAGGTAAGAAGCTACCAGCATTGTTTCAAACTGCTCAACACTAACAGCATTGGTTCAGAGTCACGTGTGGATACAGGTTTGCTATTGTTCCCAAAATGCTGATGGGCAGCATCTCTTGCATCCTGTCCTTTGGTCAGGGTCTGGATTTATTTGTTCAACAGGGAACGTGGTGTCAATTGAAACCTCTTTGGGTTGGAGATGAAGATGAGTCTCATTCAAGAATCAGATGGTTAACTATCTGGTGACCTTATTTTGTCCCTCCTTTGGAACTGTTGAAATTAATTCTGTAGGTGAATTACATGTGAATGGAGAAGATTATTGTGTGTACCTGATCCTGTTGATTCTGGCCATGGGGTTGTGTTTAGAAAGCTTTCATGCCAAGCTCAGGTAGTAGCATGGCACTTAAAAGCAGCTAAGTATGAGAAGAGCAGAACTGCTTTAATAAAGCTGTCATTGTTTACTAACACTAATTATCTGATGGTCACATGGTTACAAGCTGGTTTTATTGTTTAGTGCTAAGTCTTTAAGAGCTGTTGAACTTTAACAGAGCCTTAAAAATACAGGCCCCATCTTGCAAACCCTTTGGAATTCAGTAACAGCACCAAAATGATGCTATACTCTTGTATCCCTTAAAGCTGAACATATGTGGGAGGTGGAAAGGAACTGGAATGTACCTGTGTTACTGAAAGCTGGCAAAAACCTGTACAGCATCATCTGCTTTATGGTTGTTTGTCCAGTCAAATTACTTTGTGGCCTTTATTTTTAGGCAGCAGACTCATTTCATCTCAATTTTTTTTGAGGCTGAGGCAAAAATGTGTTTTAAGTCTTTGAGGATGCAAATCCTAGTGTTCAAATTTCACCTTTTTTTCCCCCCTCTTTCTTTCCCAAGGTGCTGCAACTGCCCTAAGCAGAACTTTACTCCAGTTGGAGCGTTCCCTCTTGAAGTATTCTGATTGTTTTTCTGCAAAACTGAAAGCAGAAAGCATGTTTTTTCTTCACAATTGCTTATTGTCAAAGTGGAAATCAGTGCTCAGAACCGTGGGGTGAATTGCCAGTGACCCCTTTTCCACAGGAGATGGTCACTAATGAGATGCTGAGATTTTGCAACTGGTACTCCAATACTGACCTCTGAGACAGGCAGCTAAAATATTTGTTCTCTCTGGGGCTTGGATCTACAACTGCAGGGACAAATTCTCCTTTTAAGCCAGTTGTATGAAAGAAATTCCTGCCAGGGTGCATGAAGCTGGAATCAATGCTCTTGAAATTTAAGCTTGGATTGTGTTCCTGTAGAAACTAGAGATTGTACTGACAGTTCATCACTGCCCTCCTCCATCTGTCCAGATGTTTGCTCAGTTGTTGTGGAAAACTTCACTTAAACAGATGCTGTGAAATGGATGTGACACATAGGTGGATTTTTTTCTTGATTTTTCAGTAGCCCATCTTAGCATTTATTGTGAGAAAGCAATGTAAAAAAAGAAACCAACCCCAACATAGCACTATTTTTCATTTTAATATAAGGCCAAACAATTAGATCTATCCAGACCTGTCTATGAAAACTAATGACATCATAAGGAGACTTCTAAATCCCAAACATCCCTTCTTCAGGTGTTTGCAGCTTGCATGCAGAGGGTTGCACTATGAAGTTGAATTACTCTCTTTAGTTTGATCTGAGCACAGAGAGAGATCTCTTACAGAACATGGCAAAGCACGTGGATCAGAGAGGCTGTTGGAATCTTGCTGTTGAACTTAGTGGAACATTAAGGTGAGTAATGGGAATTCCACACCATGCTTTGGGGCACAGGGAAGGAGAAAAGGGCTTTGCTATTTTTTGAGTACTTAAGATCTGTCTGTGAAGTGGGATGGTCTGTGGTGGTGTCCAGATGGCACTGGTATGAGCTTTGGGCCATGCTAAACAAAGGCAGGTAAAATTTCTGTGTCTAGTGACCCCGTGCCATTCTGGGATTGTTCTTAGCCTGACTGAATCCTGCTTCAGCTTTACCTTCAAGGTGGCCACAAAATTCCTGGGCTGCTGAATGTCAGATGTGAATCAAATAATGGGCCCCACAAATCCCAAGGTTTCACCCTTTTCCTGGTTCTCATTTTTATTTCTGCAAGTAAAGGCATTTGAACCAAAAAAAGCACAGCTGATGCCCCTGCCCAGAGTCTAGATCTCCTGCAGGTGGCTTGCCCTTCTCCTGGGGCTTTGCCTTTGCTTGGGAATAGTGAGTGGAGGTGGGTGGATGCTGCTTGCTTGGCAGCTCCTCTCAAGCATGTGCTTCCTCCTCCTGTGAAACCAAAAGAGGTGTGTTTTCTCTGGCACTTCTGCAGCCTGTAGGCACTCAAGACTGATGAAACAGGTATTTACAGAGATTATTTTATTTTTTTAAGGATAGAATTTGGTTGTCTTGAAGCAGACTGAGGGGGAAGAGGCCCTTTACTGGTGCAGTGATACAGACCCCCCTGCCAGACAAATGGTGCCAGAGGCAGGGGGATGGTAAGTGCAGGTTTCTATTCATCCTAATTCATGTACAAAGGGTAAGGAGAGAGGTGTAGAAGAGGGTTGCCTGGGACAGTCTGTTGCCACTGATCCCCACTGACTGCAGGTCTGTGAAACAACAGCATTTCCAAGTGACTTCATGAACTATGTGTGCAGGATGAGTCCTGCAGCCCAGGCTCAGAAATATCACTGGGTTTTGGCATGGCCATTAGCACTCCCTTGGAAAGAAACCAGATTGATTGGCCTGTGTAAACTTTAGCATCATCTTGCTGATAATTAGTGTTGATTTCCCTTCTCTTCTGCACTCTGGGAAGCAGATAAAAAGGTTCTTACACCTTGAAGTTCAAAACCAGTGAATCATTTCCATGCAACATTAACATCTAGTTTCACACCTAGAGTTTTCCCAAGATTATAAAGTAACCCTCCTAGTCTTTGTGCTTAGTGCATTTCTTACTAACCAGAACCAAGAGTTCTCCAGAGGGGTAGTTGCTGCCTTGGAGATTGTACCAACACCCCTTCCCAAAGGAGTTGGTGCATCCTGGTGAGTGGAGGTGTTTATGATAGACCCTGGTTTAGCATTGGTGCTGCATGGTTGTCAGACCACATTCTGTGGCTTCTGGCTCTTCCAGTTAGTTAGGTTATCTGTCCTGCTGTGGGAATAAGATGCATGAATAGAACATGAGGGAAGATGATCAGCACTGGAGTGAATCTGCAGGGTCTGGTGTGAAAGATGGGAGTTTGAGCTCATCAGCTTGAATTGGCATTAAGTCCAAGAACTGGGCTGTGAGGATCTCCTCACCTGGAGTGGTGAATTGGAGACAGTGGCAGCCTTCCAGTTTTAATACCTCCCATTCCCTTTATTCCCAAGAACAGGGGACATTTTGTTCGGAGAGATGTCTCAGGCCAACTGTTCCTTCTCAAATGCCTTTCATCCACTCCCATAACACTGCTGCTCACGTTTGGGAAATTCTGCAACATCCTTGCCAGTAACAGGCCCTTCCCTGGATCTATCCTGGTGAGTTTAGGGCCCTCACAGGCCCAGTTTCTCAATCTCGGGTCCTCTGTACCAGTAACACACCTTGAAGTTAAACCTGAAGTACTTGTTTGCATCCTGTTGAATCACTTTTTTTAGTGAGGAGGATCAGCAGGCAGATTAGAACACCAGTAAGTCTGTGCTGTGTGGCCACCATTGCTGTGGCCACAAACAGGCTTGTTCCTAGCAAATTCCTTCATGCTGATTCCAACAGGAATGTCCACTGTCTGTGTGCAGCACATATTCTCATTTCACCCCCTCTCATACACCTACCCCTAGGGACTTAAAATTGTTCTGTTGCTGCTTCTGTAGCCCTGGTTCTGGAACAACAGCCCTGCCATTTGCTGGAGAGGGGAATGGTAGGAATATCCAAGGGGAGTAGCTTTTTCTGTGGTCTCAGAAGTGTTACCTCTCCCTTCCTGGGTAGGGCTGCTCACAGTCACTGGCCTTTCCTCAGCAGGTTGTGTGTGTTTTGAGCTTTGTACATTCTTACACAGTCATGGATATGACTCTGTCATGTGTCTGTGACTAACTAGAATGAATACTTCTGTCTATTCTGCATGCCACACATTTCAGCAGTGGCTGAAATACAAGTACCATGGAATTGGAGCATCTGTTGTGCACACACTACTGTAGTGAGAGGGATTGTACTTTGTCTTCCAGAAAATTGGCACTGGAGCTTCAATAAAAATGTAAAGGGTACTGCATATTCAGCTGGCATTTTAGGATTGCCTGAATGCAACTCCAGGTTCATTAGGAAAGAAGCAAAAAGAAATGATTTGCAGTCCTTACCTTAACCTTCTGGTTCTGGCGTTTACCTTGGCCCCTTTCCAGTGGGGCAGAGGGAATTAAAGTCACTGAAAGTAAATGGCAATCTTCTCCCATTTCCCACTTGGAAGCATATTGAGACAATGCAGTTTCGAGCTGAATGGGAACTGCACGAGGAAATTACTGGCTGCTGCTTATTTCTAATCTCCAATGCTGTTGCAAAATCCTGGGTGTGACTTTGGTCCATTTCCTAAATGCAGACTAGTCATCTGCACATGGGTGGAGAGTCAAGAGGTTCTAGTTTCAGCCCAAACCATCTGAAGGTGTGGGTGGCTGGAGGCTGTTCTCTTTTCTTACTGATGTGGAGACTCTGCACTTCAGGTTTTGAAGCACTTTTTACATTGACTGTTAACATTATCAGTTATAACGTTGCATTTTCTCCCCATTTTCCCCATTCCTCTCCTCTCCAGTCCAGTAATGGTAGGCTCCATGTGTTGCAGGTCATATGATTCCATGACACACATAGATGTATATATATGAGATGCCTGGTGACTCTGCTCAGCCTGTGCTGAACTTTCCTCTTCACAGACAACCATCATTTCAGAGAAGTCACCTGCCACTATGATGACTGGGGGCTTAACTGAGAGCAAGCCTGCTACTCCAGAAGTCCAGCTGATTGTTAACCAGGTGAGTTGCAACCTATCTAAAGTTGAAGTCTTTGTGTGGAAAAGGCTGAGTCCTGAAGCTTGTGTGAAGGCTGGGAGACCAGGTGGTGATGCTGAAGCAGGGTTTAAACTGAAGAAACGAGCACTGAAAACTGGAAACCCCTTGACTGCCAGTAAGTATTTCCTCAGGATTCTGCACTGTCAGTGCACTGGTGAGGCCAAGACAAACCACTTCTCTCTTTTATCTTTGTCCATAGCCAGACATAGCACTGGCTGCCTTCAGCTCGTGCTCACGCCGAGCCCGGCGCTGAGGTCGCTTGTTTGAAATTAGAGGTGGTGTATTTGAAGGGAAGAGATTGTACTTGGTAGAATTCCTCACTGAGGGACATCAGTGGGACAAACCATGTGTTAGCATGCACTAAACCAAAAGATGTATGCAGGACAAGGCTAAAGAGCATGTTCTCTGCTGGCATTTTCAGAGTCACAGCTGTGATGCAGGGGCTGCTGGCGAGGCAAGGTGAGTTTGGCACAAGGCAGGCAGGGTGGGGCTGGTTGCCATGGTGGTGGTTCACAGGCAGCCATCCTGTCCTGGCAGCAGCTGCATGAACACCTCTGCAGCTCCTCTACCACCCTGCAGAGCAGCAGCTCCTAAAAGAGCACAAAGTGCATCCTGAGGGAATAGCATGGCACGGGAAAGCTCCGTTTGTGTCTCCTGTCTCATGTTCCCACCCACCCCACCAATCCCTTTCACCTTCCCAGCTTGGAAAGATGAGCTCTTCCCACTTTGGCAACTGCACAAAGTGCAACTCGTGGCTTCCTTGAGGAAATAAGAATAGGAACCAGTGGGGCTGAACACGCTGGTCAGTGCTGCTGCATTCTCCTGTGAATGAGCTCCCAGTCCCCTCCTTTGCCGTGCCACAGAGGACAGAGCCTGCACCAGCACCATCCCACATCTCCTGTGAGCCTGCTGGCTGAAACCAGGCAATGATGAAACCAGACTTAAGGTGAGCTGGGCTGTGCATGTGGAGGAACAGATCCACCAGGAGAGATTTATGTAGGCTGATGACAGAGTCCAGAGTGGCAGTTCATCTCAAACACCCAGCCTCGGGTCCACTCTGGGTTGAGATAAAGTCAGCATCTTTGCAAAAGATGTGGTCAGTCACACCCAGCACCATTCCCTGAGTTTTGTAGGCACAACACCCTTGCCCTTCTCCTCTGAGCTGCCTTCTTCCTTAGGGCTTTACTGGTCAGCCACAGTGGGGCTTGCCAGAGTTGGGTATAGCAGCACTTGCAGAGATCAGAAATTCCCCTTTACCTGTGGAGGGGAGACCCTGCACAAGGACTCGTGGCACCTTTGTCGTGGCAATTCTCAGTTCCTCGTGTAAGACAGGGAGGGGGCAATGTCTCCTGACAGTGAAATTTCACTGCTGAGTCTGAAATAACTTCAGGGCTTCCTTTGCACACTGCTGGGCCAGTGCAGAGTGCCAGATACCCAGCTATGTTTTTCATGCTAGGCTGTGTCATTAGGTCATCAAAAGGTCCTGCCCTGTTGCAGTGTCTGTCAGTGATGAAACCCTGGTGCTTAACTGGCAGTAAACAAACACACACTTAAAAATGTGACCGTTCATTTCAGGCTGTGCTGGTGCTGATAAAGGGCAGGGCAAATACAGAATCTGAAATGTGGATGTGCAGATTTTCTGTTGGACTCTCAAAGAGGAGCCTGGTCTTAATTTTGTTACTCTTCTGTTCTCAGTAACTACAGGAAAATGTAAGCAAATTATTCCTTGGTCTTTATTTTCTGCAAGGTGAAATTTTTGCCTTGTTCTGAGTGTGGGAGAGAGAGCTCTCCCTGGCCCTTCTCCTCCGAGGAGAAGCTCACACTCCACTGCAGACCCTTGGGATGCCCAAGGTCTGTTTGCTCTGGGGATTACAGAATTATTTATTTAAACCTGTGCCTTGTCTGTAGTCATCCTGAGTGAGCTGGGAAACATTCTTTATTCAGTCTCCTTGTTTTACAGCTCTTGCCTAAAAGAGGAATGCTTGGGGTTTAAGGAGCTGTTCAGTAAGAGCTTAGGAATGTTGTATTTTGGAGCTGGTTTTGAGCCTGATTTTACTGAAGGCTCTGTCAATAAATAACACATGGGGGACATAGTGGTCAGAGGCTGGGAGAGATTGGAAAACTGGAGAGAACTGGCTTTGTTTTGTTTTGTTGGGAGAGAGGAATAATATGTACTATAAAAGCTGCCACAAGAGCACCTCAGGACCCCCCAGACCTACCCAGATAGCAGCTCCTGAGCTGGAAGTAGAGCTGTTGGTTCCCTGGTGCAGAAGCCCCGTGGAAGCTGCTTGGAAGAAGAGCAGAGTAAGAGATGGGAGGAATATGATGGATTGAATAGTTTCTGACTATCTAGAAACAGTTGATCTGGATGTTCTCCCCCTCTGCTGTACCCTAGTGAGAGCACATCTGGAGTTTTGTGGCCAGTGCTGGGCTCCCCAGTCCAAGAGGGACAGGGAAATACTGGAGAGAGGCCAGCAANACAATTCCATGTCCCTAGGGCACTCTCTGGACCTGCTAGGAAGGAATGCCATGGCAGTGGCAGCCAGCTGTAGGTGGATGTGCTGAGAAAGTCAGCTCTGTGTGTGTGCAGAGCAGGCAGGTGGTGAGAATTGCTGACATGCTCTCAACCCCTCCCAGGTGACACTGCCCTCCTCTGCCTGGCTTTGGGATGCTTTGGGCACCAGCACGGGCATCACACGCAGAGGAGAGACTCTTACCCAGGCTGCAGAAGTTTGCTTGTGCTTTCTAGATGACAGGAATACATTTTTAGGTTCCATTTGCTGCAGTTTTGTTTCAGCAGGGAGTTGGTGTCATCAGCTCCAACCAGCCATAGCAAAACAAGCTCTGGTACATAAATCGTGGTGCCTCAGATGCCTGGTGAGAGTTCCCCCTCTGCTCACAGCCATCCCCCCTGCTACCCCCTGCCCTTTCAGCCAAAGAGTTCATCTCTGAGAGGACAGTAGAACCACTGTGATTGCTGGTGGACTTAAAGCTTGTCCTATGCTTTTTGTGTTTCAGAAAACACTGTTAAGGCTTTTTTTTTATAATATATACATGAAGAGGCTGTAGATGTCTGAACTCTGCATATCTTAACATCTACTGGGTTTAACTGGGTACTGTGCATGAATGCATCTGTCAGAGCTGTGAGCAGAAAAGCTGTCAGCACAGAGCACTGTTTCCAGAGGTCACTTCCAACCCCTCCATTCTATGACTCTCTGATTCTTCTGGAGCTGCAGCATCTGCAGCTGCTACGCAGTGAAGGACTGATGATGTTTATGCAGGTCAGGGATGGATTTCTGGCCCAGAATCTAAAGGTTGTACTTCCAGTTTGGGATATGGAAGTACATCTAGTACTGCATTACTCCTGGACCATCACAGCCATGCCAGTTGTTTGTATTTCACACGGTTCTAGATGTTTAAGGACATATTTAGTTTAAATTACAGCTGTAGCTGCAGGGCTTCCACCAGCACTACAACAACTTTCAGGAGCTACTTGATCAGGTGCTTGTCTTGATACTCTCAAATAACACTTAGAAAACCATCAGAGAGATGGAGTGTAGCTCTGAGGCTGTGAAGCACACCAGGGCTCAGCAGCCTCCCAGGGTTGCTGTGTGGGCAGAGGTGTTGCAGGCAAAGGGGGCTGCCTTGCACTGCTGTGTAACATGGGGTGTACCTGGCTAGGGCCCCTTTGGCACCAAATTAAAAGGGCAGCAAGTAGAAGTTTCCCTGTGCTGAGCAGGAGAGGTGGGGGGGAGTGAAGTAGGAAGTCTAACAGGTGTTTGAAGAATGCTGGAGGTTTTGGTGTGAAATGAATTCTTTTGGGGGTTCTGGATTTATTTCCTTGAGGGTGTGTTTTTGAAAGGATGAAAATTGATGTGAAAGAAAAGCATAAATATGAACCTGCCTTTTTCTCTTTACAGGTGAAGGCACAATTTGAAAGCAGGGAAAACAGGACGTGTGATCTCTTCAGAGCCATAATATACAGGACTCAGGTGGTTGCTGGGATAAACTACTTCATTAAGGTTTGTGTATATTACAGGAGGGAGTGCTTGGCAGTTAAACGATGTAAGTGACTTGTGTGGTGACTTAGAGTGAGAAAGAGAAGCAGATGTTGTAGAAAACCATCTGATGGACTAATAAGAGTTAAGGGCTGTCTCCATATGCTGCTAACATGCCTCTGTTTGGCACGAGTGTGGAATGAGAATATGAAAACTTCCAAAACATGCTGTTCTGCTTCAGATGTGAATGGTGACTTTCTTAGAATCATGGCACTCAGAGAGTGTGGATTGCCTTATCACATCAGGTTATTTAAACTAGTCATAAACCTGGTCTCCTGTTTCCTTTCAAGGAAAAATAGCTTTCCTACCTCTTTACTCTGCCCTAGTGTGACCATATCTGGAGTATTGTGACCAATTCTGGGCTCCCCAGTTCCAGAGGGACAGGGAAATGCTGGAGAGAGGCCAACAAGGCTATGAGGATGATGAAGGGTCTGGAACATCTCTCTTATGAGGAAAGGCTGAGAGACCTGAGGCTGTTTAGTCTGGAGAAGCCTGAGAGGGGATCTGAGGAATGGTTCCAAATCTCTGCAGGGTGGGGGTCAAGGAGAAGGGGCCAGGCTCTTGTCAGTGGTGCCCTGGGGTAGGACAAGGGGCAATGGGCACAAACTGGAACCCAGGGAGTTCCACCGCAACAGGAGGAAAAAATTCTGTCCTGTGAGGGTGACAGAGCCTGGCACAGGCTGCCCAGAAAGGCTGTAGAATCTCCTCTGGATACTTTCCAACCCCACCTGGATCTGTTCCTGTGTGGGCTGCCCTGGGTGCCCCTGCTCTGGCAGGGGGGTTGGACTCGATGCTCTCCAGAGGTCCCTTCCACCCCCTACCATTCTAGGATTCTGTGTCCTCTAACTGTGTTTATGATGATGAATTTGAAGTCAGCCTGAGGAACTTATGGAGCTTTAGATTGAATTTAATTCTAAAAAAAATAAAAAAGAATGCAAGCATCTCCTGCTCAGTTAACCAGTCCTGCACACAGGCGTGCACGGTGCTGTTCAGGAGACAGTCATTCTGCAGAGAGACATGATGAGCATTTGCTGCATGCTTCTCAGATTTAGTTGATCCCAGGAAGGACAAACACTGCCAAACCTGCTTCTTTCCTAGGTCTGGCCTTAAAATGCCTCTTCAACATTTACTTCTGCTCTGTGAGCTCCAGGGGATGGTACTGACACATACTTATTATACGGTTGTTGGTCCTACTTACATGAATGATGTTTACTCTTTCCTTGCTCCTGGAAGATGTGCTTTCATTTTGTGGACAAGGTACTGAGTAATGAAGAGTAACAATTTACAGGAAGGCTGCAGTAAAGCCAGAGGTCACACACGGTTCCATTTCTTCCCCTAGTGCCATCTTATTGCTGGCCTAGGCTGCTCTAAGCCTTCACCAAACTACACAGAAATGAAGAGTGACACGTTGCTGACCTTGGAAGAAATCCAAGACTCTGCTTTTGCCAAGAAAGGTTGGACCAGATGATCCTTGAGGTTGCTTCCAACCTGGTATTTTATCATCTCACCCAATCTTCCAAGCAACCAGAAACAGTTCCTCATTTTCACATTAACTGGAATGAGTTCTCTCACAAGAGTCATTCTTTTATACTTCTGAGTTTTCCACATCACTGATATTTTAGCAACAGACTTGGAGCTGGGATGTAACCAAGACAAACACAGTGACACATCACAGCCACCAGAAAGCCTGTCAAAAACCTCTGGGAGCCTAAGGCATTCAGCTTTCCCTTTGGACTGTTTACCTGGCACAGGGAGAGTTCTGTGCTTGACTCTGTACCTATGGAATTATGCAGAACTTTGTTTCATGTCTTTATGTGAGGACTTCCTGGTGGGGAAGGTGACTCTCTTAAAAACACAAGCACCACGATGGGTCAGGTCAGGTCAGGCACTGATGTGTTCACAATAATTCTGCAGGTAAGGGATCCTGGATTTCAGGTTGTCATTGGTTTCTAGGACCATGTGCCAGGTTTGGATATCTTGCTAGGATCTCACATTGTCTCTGCATCTTGTCCCACCCCTGACTCATTAAGATTTACTAATTGTCTCTCATCTCCTACCCTGGGTGTCCCAAGAAGCTGTGAGCTGATGTACTGGAATTTTGGTGACCAGAACCAGGATGCCATCAAAACCTTGCTCCTGTTGTGCCTTCTGCTGCTTCCCCAGCCAGACTCCTCCTCATTTTCCATTTGCACGAGTCTGGAGGTGTTCAGGTGTGAACAGTTTCTGCCACAAGACCCTGTCAAGACTTGTGTTATGAGCTGTTGAAGTAAAAATGGAGATACACCTAAAATTAAGCTCCTGAGTGAAGATGCTCTTCCAAGCATCCTTTTGTTTGCATCTTTGAACCCATGGCCATTACTTTCTTGCTGTTTTGGTTTCTAGGTCCAAGTTTCTGATTCTGAGTACGTCCACTTAAGGGTGTTTCAGAGCCTTCCTGCTATGAATGAAGGTCCCAGCCTCGTCAGCTTTCAGACTGGCAAAACCAGAGATGATCCTCTGACCTACTTCTGAGCAACGATGAGGAACAGTGCCTCACTTTTCACTTCTTCACAGGTGGATTCTGCCTGTGCCAGTAAATGCATGGAAATAAAATAAGTTTTGAAAGGTATTTGTTCATCTACTGCACGTCCTGTCTGGGAATGCTGCTTGGCTCAGGCTTGATTAGGCTCTGAAATGCAAGGCTGTGCCTAAGGTACTCTAGCTATAGACAGAGCAGCTGAGACAGCTGAATCCCAGCATCCAGCCCCTGCAGCAGGGAGTCACTGTCCACCCCTGATGTGCTTTACTGGAGACCTGTGCAGCTGGTTCCCTTGGGCTGCAGTCTGAGGTTACCAGTCATCCAGAAGGGGGCTGTGGCCCCTCAGTTCAGAGTACAGCAACCCCTCTCCTACTCCCCAGCTCATTACACAAGGCAAACATGAGAAAATTCCAAGCTTAGCCACANTAGCTATAGACAGAGCAGCTGAGAGAGCTGAATCCCAGAGAGCACACCTGCAAAAAAAAGCCAAGTAACAGGCATGTGAGGTCACCATGCCCCCTCCTCACAAAGCTGTTTGTCATGTCTTCAGTCTGTGGCCAAGGAAACAGCAGTGTCATCCAGAAGGGGGCTGTGGCCCCTCAGTTCAGAGTACAGCAACCCCTCTCCTACTCCCCAGCTCATTACACAAGGCAAACATGAGAAAATTCCAAGCTTAGCCACAAGAGTTTCTGAACAGGTAAAAATAGTTACACAAGCATCACAGAAATAAAATCACAGGCTGGCTGTAGATGGAAGGGTCTGCTGGAGATCACAGTGCTCCTCTGCTCAAAGCAAGGTCAACTAAAACAAGTGGCTAAGGACCAGAGGTAGGTGGTATTTTGGTGCTGTCTGGTGCTGGAGTCTCCACAACCTCTCTGNGCAGCAGCCCATTTGACCTGATCCCATTTGACCATCCTGGTAATTACTAAAAGGGAAAAAAAAGGTGGGGGGTTTTTGTTGGGTTGGTTTTCTGCTATATTTACATGGAATTTGCTTGCTTAAATATGAGGCTATTGCCTCTTGTCCTTTCAGTGCACTGGGCAGTACTGAGAAGAGCCTGGCTCTTCACTGCCTTCCCCTCATCTTCCCTCCCAAGGCTGAGCAAGTCCAGCTTTCTCAGCCTCTCCTTTTAAGTCAGCTATGTCAATCACTTCGTTGTCTTGGTGGCCCTTTGGTACCAGTTATCCCTTCCCAAGTGCAGTTATTCCCTTCCCTTGGGTGAGAGTTGTGAGATGCCCAGCTGCTCATTTCCCCAGCCTGCCACCATCCCACTGACCAGCAGCACAACTGCCCCGGGCACCAGCCAGGCTGGGGGCTGTGGCATCTCCAGTCCTGCTGCAGGTGAACACCCATAGTGACACCCAGGGTAAACTACCCGACCTCTGGTGCTTGGGAGCAGCTCAGCTGGTCTGCAGTCCATTTATCTAGACGTGCTTCAGCAGTTTGTCTGTGAGGATGTTATGGAAGAGAGTGTCAAAAGCCTCACTGAACTCAAGGTAAGTAACACTCATCTTCTCTCCCCTGCCCTCACAGCTCCCCTAGCCCAAATCTTCCTTGGTGTTTGCTTTGCTGCTGAAGCCTTTCTGGTCAGCTTTCATGGCTCTCACCAGATTAAAATGAAGTATTACTAAGTAAAATGTAGAATAAACATTTGGTTATCTGGAATAAGAGAAGCACTCATGGGAAAAAACCAAAACACAACAAACCAAAAAACCTCTGAGCAAGATAATAACCAATACTGAAAGGCAAGAACAAGAACAGGGAAACACCAGTCAAATATGCCATCCCAAGTCAAGAGAAATATTTATTGTTATCAATGCAGAAATGCTTGCCCAGCTGAAGTTCCTTCCCAGGACTTTTCCTTGGGACTGAGAAAATAAGCATGTGGAAAAAAAAAGAAATCTTTTAAAGCCATACACCCTCTACTGGCCATTAGATCCTCCTGCTGCAAAAGGATGAAGGTGGTTACTAAGAGCCTGTAACCCTCCTCGCTCTCCTCCTTTCACAATCCCTTCAGCTCGAGGCTCTCTTCAGTTGTTTGCCAATAAAACAGAAAGAACTGTTTGAATCTACAGAAATCTCCAGTTGCAGAACAGCACAAAGCATGATTCTGGTTTTGTCCTTACTGTACATGGATAAGTGGCACTCCCATTTCCATTCCAAGGAAGTCCACAAACCAGGCTCAGGCCCAGTATCCCAGTTAAACTGCAGTGGCTTCAGCAGGTTTGCATTAGTTTAGGTGAAAGGAGAGCTGAGAGACTCTAAAATTTAGATACTGCAGAGTAAAGGAGTGGCATAAAAGAAACTGATTTCTTTTCCAGTATGAAGTTTAAAAACCAAAAGACACTTTCTTTTCTCCTTTGTTGGCATGGGAGTTAACATCTTGCATCCTATAGAAAATGCACGTAGGGAACCATTAGGAAAATGCACAAGATAAGCTTGCTAGAAAAAAGCCAGTTCATCATGCTTGGTCTTGCTGCTCTGGTAACTGTGGAGACTGAGGGGCTTGTTCTCGTGAGGCAGGCTCCGGAACACCCGCAGGTGCATGAACTCATCATTGCCAACATGGACCTGCAAAGCATGAAAACCAGAATGTTCCATGGTGTAACAGCAGCCTCCAGCAGGAGGGCTGGTGTAATCGGTGTGGTTTTGAGGCTGGAGAAAGAGAGGTGGTTAAAAATCCCATCACCTCAGGTGTGGTCTTGTTTTAAAGCAGCCTGGGAGTCACAGCTTTGTGGAAAGCCCACCAGATGCTCCTGTACTTGTTAATCCTCCCTGCACCTCTGAGATAGGGAATGTGCAGGTAGGGACTTGGAGATTCATACATTAAACACATGCAAAGTGCTCTAATCTTCTCTGGCTCAACAAGCACTTGAATGCTTTGCTTACAGCTGCTTGGGTTTTGTGTGTGGCATCAGCACAGGCAGAGCCAGAGCAGGTCTGATGGTTCACTGCATCTTTATGCACCTGGAGTTCACCTAATGAACGTCAGTGCTCAGCATCACAGGTATCTAATTACCCCCAAACCAAGCTTCACAGAAACAACTGGAAAGCAGAAATGATAATGAACCTAGAGAAGTGCTGTTATCACCAGTTAACACAGGCAGGGAGATGGGCTGGGAGGTGCAAATCTTATTTTTGTTATATGCATTTTTTTTCTTATTAAGGCCAAATCGTAATCATCTCTCTGTAGGGAAGTAAGGAGAATAACCAACCAGTCTCAGACCATTCCAAATATTATACATGTTAATTAAAATAAATTAAAAATAAAAAAAATCCCATTGCCCAGTGTCCTCTACCTTGATGAAGTAGTTTGTTCCAGCAACCACCTGGGTTTTAAACTCCACTGCAGAGAAGACATCAAAGGTTTTCCCTTCTTTTTCTTCTAGCTGAGGCTTCACCTTGAGGAAACAACAGGGTATTTATTTAAGACTGATGCAAGATTCAAGTATTCTGCCTGAATCAGTGTACCTCTGCTGAACTCCCAGACAGGAGTCTTCCTGCTTTCCCTGTTATTAAAAGATTCAAATGAATAATGTCCAGATTTATAATGACCAGCAGCAAAGTGTGAAACAGTCACCACCAACTGACACAAAGTCTGGGCCTCCACAAGTAAACTGGGTGGGTGTATGCTAACAGATTTCTTGGGACAAATTATTTCCTCTACTGATGTCTCAGCCTCCCTCCCCATCCTGTGTCCCTGACACCAAATGTAAAGTGGTTTGGTAGAGAAGGTCAAGAAGTCAGAGTAACTTTTCCAGTACCCTGGAGGGATGGATGAACTTGTATGAGTTGCAGCTCTTGTCTCCCACACTTGGCTCTCTAGAAGGTCTTGGCTGTAGATAAAATTCTTAGTCAGGAAAGCAGAAGATTTCAGGCTTTGTTTACGAGGGCCATAGGAATTAGGTTTGGAGTCCTTGCTGAAAGCAGAGTTCAACTCAGGCCTTGCCTCCTGCGCTGCATCATTATGGAGCCCTCCCTCAACTCCTAGTGCAACTGCACCAGCAGAGAGTAATTTTTTTCTCTTTCCAGCTTTATGATGTACTTCCTCTTCTTCCTAAATTCAAGGGGAGTAAATACTTCTGCTTTCCCACCTGAACTCCACCTGCTTCCCTGGGGAAAAACACGTGCCAGTCTGCCACTGTTCAGGTGCTCTAGGGACAGGAATAATTCCAGCAACAGGCTAGGTTATCCCACCTCTCCAGCACCAAGAGGGCACAGGAGCAAACTCTGGTGCTGATCAGTGACCATCCTGTCCCTGGGAGCTGAGTCCCCAGGGATGTGCACATCCTCTCTCAGAGGTCACCCCTCTACTTCTTCCAGGCTATGAATCTAAGTGAAAAATGAAGTAATGAAGCTAACAATGTTTGGCTGCTTTTGTACATACATTTTCATGCCATATGGAAGTCAAAGTGCACCCAAAACCTTTGCATTCTAAGATGCAAGGACAGGCACAGCCCCAGAAAGCACAGGGATTCACTCCTCCCTCCTCCCCTTCTCCTGACTCAGAGGACAGAGCTTCAGTTTCCATCACTAGAGCTAGTATTAAAAAATGTAAGCAGCAAGGGAGAGGGTGAACATAAGTATCCCACTGACCCTGTGTCCTGTGCTCCATCAGCAATCCCGGGCACTGTGTGAGGTTGGTTAGGTCTCAAAATCACCTCAGCTCAGCACATTTTGTATTTCCACCAGAAAGCTGAACACGGCGCCCCACGTGCAGCTGCAAGCTCGTCGGGGCCGTGACTCACCACAGCATGTGACAAATCCTGACTCAGTGTGGGGAGGGAGAGCCCAGAGAGAAATACTCTCTGGAAGACCCAGTATCAGCCCACCTTGCCAGTTCATGATCTGGGGGTCCTGGTGTAGAGTGCACTGAACAGAAGCCAGCACTGTGCCCTGGTTCTACCAACGGTGACAGCACACAGGGCTGCAGCAGCAGGAGCCAAACCAGAAGGGAGAGGTGAGCATTTATTGCCCTTCACCTTGTCCAGTTTTGGTCTCCCAATACAAAAAAAGATGTCAAACTGCAGTGAGCTCAGCTGAGCAGCACCATGAGGTCAGCTGGGTAAAGAAGTCAGGCTATGAGGAGAGGAAGAAACTGAGCTTGCTCAGCCCGAAGAAGAGAAGGCTTTGAGGAAAGCTTTCCAGTACCTGGCTGTTTACTGAAGAGTGATGGCAGAAGAATGAGACAAATGGTCATAAATTAAACTGAAAGTTCAGTCTGGTTATAAAGGAATTTCCCTGAGGACACTCCTGCTGCATGGCAGGCTGTCCAGAGAAGCCCTGCAGTTCCCATCCTCAGAGATTTTCAAGATCTGACTGGACCAGGCCTGAGCAGCCTGGGGCTGCTGCCCCTGTGACCAACAGAAGGCACATTCCCTTCCCACCCCATCTCTGAATCAGCCATGAAAACCATCATGCCCTGAAGGCTCTCTGCTGTTCTGCACGGCCTGGTTGCTCACCCCCAGAGCACTTACTGAAGGCAGATGGTTCAAGAACCTCTGCCACAGCTGCCAGTGAGAAGCCAGAGGCTGAAGAGGCGTGGGTTAAAATCCCAGTTGTGAGAGGCAGCTCCTGTGGCCCTCCTGCTCTGTCTCACACCAGGCAAGCAGCAGTACCTGCCAGGGCCACAAATCTGAACAAGGTTTGGCTTATTGCTATCATTCTTTTGAACCAAGAACTGGAAAAGCAGGAACAAGAGATGTATTTTTGGCAAATGAGCTGTCACGTTCTAATAAAGCTTTGCAAAGATTTCATTTTAAGCAAACAAAACAATTTGAGAAGTCCCCCTTGGTTTAACAAAACTAATGTTTCCTTTGGGATCTGTATCCAACGACTGCACGGGCAAATTTCAGTTTGGGATTTTCCCATTAGTATTTCATTAGGTAATTTAAACTGGAACTCAAAACAAGCTGGACAAACGTCAAAGTATTTAAATGAAAATGCCAGATTTGGGGTCAATTCTGTTCACTTCTGAATCCAGCTGGGCTTTGGTTTTATATTCATCGTATTTTTGCATTATCAAACCACCGCACTCTGCCACAGAACAGAAAGTCAGGATTTTTAAACCTAGTTTTCAGTCCACGAGTAACATGAATTGCACATTTGCATTACCTTTGACATGGCAGGTAGGCCTTTTCAGGTCAAAACAGTAGCTGTGACTCTCAGCAAGTCCCAGTAATGTACTCATACTGCAAACTCAGGTTGGTGCTTAGGAGATGCACATCCCTCTCTCTTTTTTTTTACTTTTTTTAATGTAGAATCGTCAGATTCCACAAGCTAAATGTTAACTTCAGTGACTGCTGTGCCTTTGAGTGCTCTGTGTGTTTAGAAACTGCTGCGGCCTGGAGAACTATCTGGACAACCAGCGTTAGAAGCTGGAGCTCCTCCTCCATCTTTCTTCACTGGCTTGACAGTTGCTAAAATCAAAAAGCAGAAGGAACTTGAGCTCCCATGACTGAATCAAGATCGTGTGTTTTGAAAGAACAATTTTGTTCCTCAGTGGCGTTTTTAGAGCAAAAGCATATGATGTGCTCTGTTAGCACGGGCAGTAATTTAACTCCAGTCAGGATTTGGAGCTGTTGGGAGTTGAATTCTGCACTGGGGAACAGCAGAAACGGACAGAAGTTTTCTTGCTTATCCCCCCCCAAATAAAACAAACAAATCCACAAAACAACAAACAACAAAAAGGCAGGTACAAGGTTTAAACTTTGTAGAAACCATTAGAGCTCCTTCTTCGAGCTCAAGCAAATGGGCCTTTCAGAGCCGGGATGCAGAGTGGCTCTGCGCTGAGGCTGGCAGGTAGCAGGACACCTGCCCAGCCAGCACTGGAGCTGGAAGCTCCCCAGCTCTCCCTGAGCACTCAACG
>VWZY01000007.1:125409-139743 GCA_013399075.1 Chloroceryle aenea
TCTGCAGGGGAAGCAAGGCCCGGTGCCGCATGAGGCTGTCATCGCTGTTCTGGGCCTCCAGGGAGTTCCTGTGCTTGGCGTTCCTGTTGGCCATGGCATTCTTCTGCGGCTCCTCAAAGCTCAGCGACAGGGTGACCGTGCCGCTCCCGAAGCTGACTTTTTGTTTGCACCCACGCTGCTGCTGCCGCTGCCGCTCGGCAGAGGCTGGTAGAGGAAAAGGGTCCTCGTGATTGCTCTTGCTGCTGATGGAGGAGGAAGGGGTGGAACCGGTGGAGCCACCCAGGCTGTTGGAGCGCTTGCGCGACACGTTGCTCCGTCTCAGCGTGGCCCTGGCAGCCACCTTAAAAGCATGGGCAGCCGTGCTGCAGCGCACCTCCTCGATCGTGTTGCGGGATGGCTTAAAGAGGATGATGTAGACTTTGTTGAAGAAGATGCATGCCAGGAGCCCAAAGCTGGCAGCCAGTATTGCAATCACCTCCACGGCAGAGACGAACTTGCCGTATGTGCTGGCGTAAGCGGGGATGAAGGAGATCCACACGATGAAGAATATCAGCATGCTGAAGGTGATGAACTTGGCCTCATTAAAATTCTCAGGCAGCTTTCGAGACTTGAAGGCAAAGAAAAAGCAGATGGCTGCCAGGAGGCAGGTGTAGCCAATGAGGAAGCCGAGGGCCATCAGGGAGCCTTCGTGGCAGGTGATGAAGATAATCTCGTCCTCCAGTTCATGGTTTCGGTAGCTGGATGGCGGGGCCGTGTACAGCCAAATCACACAGATGACAATCTGCACAAAAGTGCACAAGAAGACCAGGAGGAACTGGAGGTTGAGGCCCCACCACTTTCGGTGGAGGCTCGTGGGGATCTTTGCCTCAAAGACAAGCAGGACACGGTTGGTTTTCACCAGGATGCAGGAGATGCAGAGGACAAAGCTGATGCCAAAAGCCGGCTGCCGCAGGCGGCAAGTCCAGTTCTGGGGCTCACCAATGAAAAACAACGAGCTGGAGAAGCAGCAGAGCAAGGAGAAGAGAAGGAGGTAGGACAGCTCCCGGTTTGTGGCCTTGACGATGGGCGTGTTGCGAAATTTGGTGAAGACTCCCAGGACGAAAGAAGTCAGGAAGATTCCCAGCACAGCAAAGAGAGTCAGAGCGATCCCAAAGGGCTCGGTCCAGGACAGAAACTCTATCTGCTTAGGGATGCAGGACGTGTGGTTCTCATTGGACCAGTAATCCTCAGGGCACTTGTCACAGGCACTTGCATCTGAAAAAAGAAGTGACGAGGAGAGGGAAGCTTTGTCAGAATGAGAGGCTGAAATGTGGAATGATTTACATGGCAGCTGTGCACCAGCCTTCACCTTAAATACATGGGGTGTTCCCTTCAGGTGCCTGCAGAATCGTATGTTGGTATCTCAGAGTGTTTTATATCAAAATAACCCTCCTCCCACAGGCTATATGGCAAAGCAAAAACCATGCTTCGTTCCAGCTTAAAACAAGTCCTGCCCCTGCACTTCTGTTTTTGAATCCATTTCTTGGGAAAAGCCTTGCAAACTTCGACTGCTATCAGCTGTTACTCAGGCTCTGTCCCTCTCTCTTTCTCATTCCTTCACTTTTATCATCTACTTTTGTCTGTCTTCATACCTCTCACCCTTTTATCATCATGTGGAACACCCTGCCTGTCTCTATTACAGAGAAAATTAAAAATGTGCTTGCCTCCTTAAGTGCTTTGAGAGCCTATTTCATATTCCACGGAGGCAAATCTTAGAAGTGTTTAAATTGCTCTTCCCTGAAGGCAGGCAATGCCCTTGACTCACAGCGTGCTCTCATTTCACGCTGGAAATCAGGGGAAGATTCCCCTTAGCAATAACATTCTCCCCACACCCAGCAAAGCGTTCCACTGATATTTGCAAAGGGAAATTTGATGTCTCAATCTCTTTCCTCTACACGAAACTAGTTGTGCCTCCTGGGATGGCAATGTATGTCTCCAATGGCTGCCATGATTAGAAGGCAAGGACGTGAAGCTTCTGCTTTTCTTCTTTGACCCAAACAGGTCTCATGCTCCAGTGGGGAGGGTCACGACTCCCTTGATGGCAGTGGCAAGAGCAGTGAGTTGGAAGCAACAGCCTGCCTCAGTCTTTGGGATCCCAGTGGATAGCAATGGGCTGCAAGTGAGTTCTGAGAACAACCATTCAGAAAGCCCCTTTAGCAGCAACCTCCCTCGGAGCTTTGCACCTAAGCATGGAGACCCAGAGCACAGCTTCCAGCATAGGGGTTGATGCTGATGTGAAAAACAGGAATGTGCAGCTAATGAGGACAGAGGATTTCAAGCTCTCTTGTTCTGGAGGGGTGGTTGGAGGGAGCATCTGTGATCCGATATGATACAGCATTCCTAATGACCGGTTGCTCCACCTAAACTGTTACCATGAGAAACTTGCACTCAATCCAAAAGCTCAGCCAGAAGCTCCCAGCACCATGTATCCTCTCATTTACCAGCCAGTTTCTTTTTTCTTGTGACTTTTAGCTGGAGGTCTATTGCAAACTGCAGGCAAGGCAGAGCTAACTTCACATACCAGAGGATTCAATCACCTCTACCAAAGACAAGCATCCTAAAGATGTGCTTCACTGTTTTCTTGAGCTGCCTTAGAAACCATGCTGCCACTGAAGGGAGCAAACCAGACCTCCCTCCTCCAACCAAGGCTGCTCGTTCCTGCCCCTCTTTTATGTTAGCAGTAGAGGTCATGTACCTGCTTGTTCTAGATGGAAACTCGACCTGACAAGAGTTTGTTTTCAGGAGGACCAGAGACCTGACCCAACTCTATAGCCACACAAGTACCAGCACTGCTCCTAGACAAAGGGTGGGAGCAGACAGCGAGGACAGCTGCCTCCTTTGGTAGTATCACTGTCTAAACTGGATGAGACTGGTTGTAAAACTGCTCTCTGTGCCCCCCAAAAAATGGCAAGCACAGGAAGCGAAGAGCATTGTTGTCAGCTGAAATAACAGCAGGAAATTGTGTAATGAGAAGGTAGTCACCCTCCCAGCACCACAAATTTCACCAGCACACCAGAACCAGCTCACAAAATCCTGTGAAAAACACCAAAAGACCCCTATTAAACATGACCAGAATTGCCTCTCATTTGGAAATGCTACTCTCAAGCATCCTGTAGTACTATCTGTTCATGATAAAAACTGGATCATTCCTGTCTGGTAGGATTCTAATTAGATTATCCCAAAGGAAATCAACCATTCAATCTTGCACTCAGTTTAGTGAAGCTTTTATCTCAGGCAAGGTCTGCAGTGTTCTCTGGGACTGGTGCTGCTGGAGATCCTGAGTGTTTTGCAGTGTGGAGGGGAGTCCTGTTCTGAAAAGTTTTGCTTGATTTTGTTACCCTGGAGGTGCCAAGCACTGAGGGAGAACAAATGGTGTTGGAAATCCAGAAATTTTCAATCAACTCTAAACCTGAGGTTGCCTTTTCTCTCCACTGCAGAACCTGAGTGGCTCAATCCAATATCCCACTTGGAAACCAACAGAAAAGATGTCCATGGATGTTTGATAGGACTCAGATTCTGGTTTCTTGTAGGAGCAGTGCTCAGCAGAAGCTGTGGTTGGTGACTCCATAAAGGGAAATATCCCTCTCTGCTTGTAAAGTCAGGGATGGAATGGGCTTTGTAAAGTGGGGGTCTAATTAATGTCTGTAACACATGAGGGCTGGGCATCAAGGAGGCAGGGACAACCTCTGTTCACTTGTGCCCTGTGATAGGTCGAGGGGCAATGGATTCAAGCTTGAGCACGGGAAGTTTCACCTCAACATGAGGAGGAATTTCTTTACTGGAAGGGTTACAGAGCCTGGAATGGGCTCCCCAGAGAGGTTGTGGAGTTTCCTTCTCTGGAGACTCTCAAGAGCTATCTGGCTGCATTTCTGAGTGCTCTGCCCTAGTTTTGGTCCTGCTGTGGCAGGGGGNGTCCTGCTGTGGCAGGGGGTTTGGACTCGATGACCTTCAGAGGTCTCTTCCAATATTCTGTGATTCTGTGAAATAAAACCCTGACAACATAAGGAAAAGCAGACAGATAACTACAGAACTGTGGAATAAGGTAGGGAGTCCCTCCTTCCTCCAGGTTTTTGGAGATCAAAAGCTACTCCTACAGTGCTGGAGTTTGCTTGCGTCCTTTTTTATGTTGTCTGCCTCGATTTGCCTACTCAGAGCAGAAGGGACAAGCAGCCTTACCAGGAACTGAGGACTGCAGCACTTAATTCCCATAAGCTTTCCAGAAGTCCCCCCAAGCTTTCTGCAAAGCTCCCTGGGCTAAGCAGCCTCCAGCTCAGCACTTCAGGGAAGTGATTTCATCCCAACTGCAGGTGATGCCCAGAGGATTCACCCACTCCTCTGCAAGCCCCAGAGCAGCTCAGTGGGCATTACCTGTTTCATCACTGTACTCCCCATCAGGGCAGTCCACGCACTCGAAGCAGCAGGTCGGCTCTCCCTCAATAATGCCCTTCCTTGTGCCTGGGAGGCAGTCCCTGCTGCAGTTTGAGAAAGGCACCTGCAAGAAAAGAGCCCAAGGAGGGTTAATGGTGGCAGTGCCCCACATGCAGCTTTTCTACAGCAGGACCTTGGGCTTCCTCCAAGGGTGTTACTGCTTGATTAGCATGCTGGAGACCCTCAGAGACTCACCTTTCCCTCCACAGAACAGACACATTTTGCACAATAGTCCTTCCCCAGCCCACTGCATTGATATTTCTTTGAAAGAACACAGCAAGGGATGGCAGGAGAAGATCAGCAGGTCTTTGTAATCTCTACGGTGTTGTGGGCACTGTGAACTGGTATGTGACTCATGATACATATACCAGAAAACAGTCATCAGATGCTTAAAAGACAATCAATCCCTGTTGGTAGGAACCAGCCAGCCTTGCTGCTGGTGGGCAATTGCATATTGACTGCTAATGATTTAAGAGAATTAACAGTTACCTGAAAAATCACTTCCTCCTGTTCTCCCAAAGACCTTCTCCAACCCAGAAACAAAAGGAGAAAAGGAGGCTGAAGGGAAACCTTAGTGGGCTTTACAACTACCTGGAAGGAGGTTATACAAAGGTGGGTGCTGGGCTCTTCTCATGAGTAACAAGAAGAAATGGCTTCAAATTGTGCTGGGGTGGGGCAGGGAGGGTAGGTTGGGTGTTAGGAGAAATTTCTTCACTGAAAGGCTTGTCAAGTGCTGGAACAGGCTGCCCAGGTTGAGGGTTGAATCACCACCCCCAGACATATTTGAAAGTCATGTAGATATGGTGGACTTGGTAGGGTAATGTGAATGGTTGGACTCAATGATCTTAAAGGTCTTTCCCAAGCTAAATGATTCAATTATTAAAAAAGACAAATTAACTAAACAAGAGGAGTTTTCATATGAAAGCAAGGCCCTGTTTTTAGAAAACTGAGCATCTTAAAGATGCAAATCAGCAGCTATATGCAGATCCAAAGGCTTCCAGACTCCTGCTGCTGCAAATGATGAACTGGGTCACCTGCTGGCTATGCATTTAGCTGTGTGCAGCCCACATGGGCATGGTCATATCCCAGCAGCAAGTGGTTGCATGGGCACGTTCACCACATGCCACACTGATGATGAGTTCAACATAAGTGAAAGCCTCAGCCTTTTTTACACAGAAGCCCAGCCTGAGGTTTAGCTCACCTATTCCCAACTAAATTAAGGAAAGAGAGCTGACACAGGACATGGCTTTCTCAGTTAAGGGCAGTTAAACCCAGTTTCCACTGCCAGCAAAGGACCACGATCTGTACATGCTTAAGGGCTGCTCTGGTTGGGAGCCTTCATTCACCTTTTTGGAAGTTTGCTGTTAGTTCACCCAAGTGCTAACCTGCTGGTCTCCAGGAACCTCCTGTGCTTGGATTTAGGCAGTGACTCGGTGGAATGGTTTGGAAATTGCCTGTGTGCAGCCACTGACCTCAGCCATGGGTGTAAGCAACCCCTTGACAGTGGCAAGTCCCATGTGGAGATGCCCATGTCCACCTGCAGCTGAGCATGTCACTGTTGCCTGGCACTCTGAAGTGTAGCTGCAGAACACTTGGGGAACACCATTCCTAGATGTTAATTGGGATTGCATAATTAATTGGCCAGACACATCCAGGGCAAATCCCTGCAGCTCCCCACTCTTTGCTGTTAATGCCCATTGCTACTACTGTAGTAGGATGTTAATAGCTGTTCCTTGGGACAGTCTTTCCACAGGTAGTGCATCTACCAAGAGGACTCCATCAGTCTAGACTGCCTTTCCCTAGGCTGCCACTGATGATTTTGAACAGGGCTGAATCAAAAGGCCCAGCTGAAGTAATGCACTGCTTCCCCCTTATCTGCTAAGCTGATTGAGCTTCCAAGAAGGAAAATTAAATTGGTTTGGCATGATTTCATCTTGACAAATCCATGTTGTCTTTTTCTTATCAGTTAATTATCCTCTAAGTGTTTATAAACTGTTTAATATTTTTTTTTTATCAAGTTTTTTGGGTTACTGAAACTCAGTTCAGTTGTGCACAATTCCCTTGGCTCTCCTCTATCTGCTTTTGAAACCTTTCTTTAATGCTTTCAGACATCACCCATCCTGCACATTTCTCAGAGATAAATTGCTAGTACTTCTGAGATTGCTTTGGCTGCCTTCTTTTGTATTCCATGGAGAATTTCATCAAGTTTTGCCAAAATGTATCCATCTTACCTACTCTTTAACTTGTTCTTTTGCAAATCTGGCCAATGATTAAGTTCCTGTGTTAAAATTAACTACATTTAATCTTTTTTTTTTTTGAGGATGATAGAGGCATGGAAGGCTTCAGTGAGTGAAGTACTGGCTTCTCTGAGCACAGCCTTTCATCTGGAAGAAATTCAAACTATAAACAGAAAAAAAAGGCTGCAGCAGACTCAGAGATCACAAACCCCTCCACTGGCACACAATTTACATGCTTTGGTGTGACACTCAGCAACATACAGTCTCATTTTTAACAGCTTAGGGCAGAGAATGAAGATATATCTTGCACTGTTGGAGGAATTTAGACCAAGAAAACACAATTATTCAGTTTAACTAAAATCAGTAAAATCCAAATTGTTGGAAAAAGTGCCAGTGGCATTTTCAGGGATCCAAAGGAGGGGTTAGAAAATCAGGGGGGTTTAACTCCACTTGTAGTTTGTGTTTAGTAACTCTATATGGGCTTAGAAAAGCCCAAGCTAGGTATTTCTGTGGTAATGTGCTCTGCCTGACCCTTCCCTCCTTCAGAGAGCTCTGGATTTAAACCATAAGTGAGGCTGGAGTGGCTGAAGTAAAGATAAGGTTTAACTGATGGTGTAAACATATTAAGTGTTGCTACTGCAGAATTATAGGATAGAATTATAGAATGCCCTGGGTTGTCAGGGTGCTCCAAAGGTCATCCAGTCCAACCCCCCTGCTGAGAGCAGGGACAGCCTCAACCAGAGCAGGGTGCTCAGAGCTTCATCCAGCCCCACCTTGGATGTCTCCAGGGAAGGGGCCTCAACCACCTCCCTGGGTGTTACCTGAAGCAGTTACCTGACCTGTCAGCCAACAAGAATAATCAGCTGGAGGAGAATTGCCTTGTTCATTAATCAGGTGCTGATTTAACGTGTCAAAACATTGCAGCAGTACCTGGCAGGGACATTTCTAAGCTAACATTCTCCGTGTCACCTCCCAGGCCACAAACCAGATGCCTGCTTAGTATTCCCTCTGGGAGACAGCTTCTCTGTCTAGGCTGGAGTCAGCTGCTGCTGGCTATGATGGCATCTCACTTGGCTCTTGTCCAGAGATCTCTGCACCATGTTCTCATCACATGGGGGAGACATAGCCCTGGCTGCTAGTGACAGTACAGTTATGCTGGGGAGATCAAGCATATCCAAGAAAGTGAAGAAGGACTTAGGCCAGACTAATGTCAATGGCAACATCATGTACTTCTGAGACTGCACAAGCACCTTTTGGTAGGTTAAAAAAAGATAGCAGGTGTTGGCATCTCCCACTACTGGAGCCCCATGTCCACGTTAACCTGGGCAGATTGACAGGGCTTGTTATTTGGTTTGCAAGGCAAGGGTGTGAGGAAGGCTCTGGGACTGGGAGCAGGAAGATTTGCTAATTTAGCTAGGAGCAGGAAAAGATATTTCTTGATACAGAGAGACTGGGGGAGGAGGAGGTGGCTGTTTTCAGCAATGAAACTACTGAGCTCGTGAAAATTTGACTTAACAACAAGACTTGGCTAATGAATTTCTCATCCTTGTGAAAACACCACTGCAAAATTCCAAGCTATCTGCTTGGGCCAGAAAAAAATGCATTATTTAAACCATTAAATATTATCAAATGGATAAGCAGCAGGCTGTTATTTCCAGAAGTGTGTAATGAGGGTTTGAAAACCTACAGCAGAGCCCACGTGTATAGTAAGATGAATTGAGCTTTTCATGAGATATGGAGCCATAATATGAGGAGTGTGCAGGGTTAGTTCAAATTTCAGCTGGCAGAAACATGGGGAATGTTGTTGTGAGGATTTAAGCACTCACCTCCTTAGAGAATCCACTCCACAGGATCTTGTTTTCATTTATAAAGAGCCTCTCCCCTTTCTTGGCATAAACATTGTAGTGCCCAACCTCTTCAAAGACGACCGAGCCGTCCTCCGGGGAGAGATGCCAATTGATTATGGAGTAATTCCCCACCAGGTCCCCAAACTCATCAAAATCCACTTGCTCTCCCATGTTGTTGGTGAAATTCAAGTGTCGCAGATGCTTGAGAACCTAGAGAGAGACAGACACTGTGATGTATGCATGTCACGACCCTACCACAGCACACATCTACTCTGGGGACAGAACTGGAAATAATCACTTTACTACAGTCCTTAATCTCATTAAAAAATCTAAATTAATCACAGCAGTAGCAGGCTTTCTCTCATCCATCCATTTGAGCCACCTCTGCAAGCCCATAGCTCTTCATCAGGAGCAGAGAAGTGGCAGCAGCCACTGAAGTGTTTCAGTCACCCACACATCCTCACAATGTACTTGCAACCACTCTCAGTTGGCATCACTCACCTCTGAATGATCAAAAATGAGAATTCTTGAGAGACAACTCAAACCTGACTTTGGACTGAAAAACCCCAAGCCCAGTGCACTTCAGTAAAAACCAACAAATCAAGTTCATTGACTACATGGCAGGTCTGAAGAAGTCATACCACTTCTTTTTGGCTCCCGACTCCTGGTTGCATCATTTCAAGTAATCATGTTCTGCCTGTCCCCATGTGCTGACTCCTGTACTTTTCACTCATGCCTTAAACTGTCACATGCTGTGGACAAGAGCAGTTCATCCCAGGGACAACTGCAGTTGCAAAATTCACAATCTAGATATTCTCACGGGTAGACCTAAGAAAACACAGCACAAGGGACAGCTTGTACCTGTGATACAATTCATCCACATTCTATTTTTCTTCAAAAGTTAGTTGCTGGTTTGCATACCTGACAGATTTTTTTCCCCCCTTTCCTGCCCCCCTTATTTAATGGCTGTTCTTCAGTAGTTTCTCTGTAGAGTTGATCTCTGGAAAGCTGAGGTGACTCTGAGGACACCTGGATGTCAGCTGCTCCTTGAGACCACTGCAGCATAGCTGCTGCTGTGGTTCCAGCACCTGCAGCAGCTTGTAAGCCCAGTCCTCTCTCTCTCTCACCTGTGAGTACCCAAACATACAATCCTGGATGGCAAAACGTAAGAAAAAAACAATGAAATCAATTTGTCAGGGCAGGCAGAGCCCTCCTCACCCCACAGACACAGAACAGACAATATTGTTTTGATGAAGGGGACAGAGGAACAGAACCACTTCATTAATTCCTGTCAGTTTTGCTAAATTGTCTCATTTTTCTCTGTTTCCTTTTAGGATCCTCCTATCTCAAACTAAAATCCCCAGAGCTACTGAAATACCTTCCTCTCACTGCCAGCCTGAGAGTCTGGAAGAATCACAATAGTACTATGAAGGATGTGGCTGGTGATGCCTTTTCAGCTTTGTGTGGTGTTGCTGGAAAGACATCAAAGCATTTCCACAGCATTCAGTCTTTCAATAAGGGGTGAAGTAGTGGGGCAGGATTTTTTTTTCTCATCCCTACTGGCCCTCCTCTGTAGACCAGCTCCCCCCTTAAGGTGTGCAGCTGAAATGATCTCACTGAAAAGCCAGGATTTGTCCCTGGAAGACATTACCCTCTGATGAACGTGGCAAAGGAAGGTGCTCTGCTCTGCCACTTAGCTCTGTAGAGCTGGGACATTGCCTGATGTGGGGAAGAAAAGAGGAGACTTCTCCCCTCTCCTCCCCCTCCTCCATGAGGGGCACCCAGGAAGATGCTACTTGCCCAGGTCCCTCAGGAAACTGTGAGAACAGAGCAGAAGCATCTTTGGATTCAGAGCAGGTGGCACAGGGTCAGCAGATGGACAGACTGCATCAGCTGGATACTGCATCAACTCACTTTGGCCTCATCTGCAGCAGGAATGCAAATCTTGGATGTGTTAGCAGGAAACTTGTCCATCACCAGTGTGGGTCCCAGGGAGGGCCCTGCATTCCTCTGCAGCTCCAGCACCTACCACAGGCTGACACCCACATCTGATCTGAGTTGTTAAGTCACTCTGAATTCCACATTTCTCCTCCCTGCACTCTCCTGCAGCACAGTAGCACTCTGCTGAACCACACCAGGATATCCTGACTGGGTATCACAGCTGCTAGGACTGGTTTCTCTACAGACAGGAGGAGCAGACCTTGGACTTCTGTTGATTATGGTTACTCCACACATTGAAAGACAGTCTTGCAAGAGCCATACTGAAGATTCTTCAGTTCAAGCCCTGCCTCTCCTGGCCAGCAGCAGGGACAGGAGGCTGGCTGGTCGTAGGGTCAGCAAGATGAATGGTGGAGAAGCTTTCTGGATTCCCTGGATGCAGGGGTTTTTTTTCTTTAATTTCATAACATTCATCTCAATTAGTCTATTTCTTTGCCTTTCCTCCTGACATTAGGCTTCTTAGAAAGTAATATATCCCCCTGGCTACTGCTGAGTTTTTGTAAGGTTAGTTTAGCAGCAAATTTTCTCTGGTCACACACACACTATAATGTGAGGATTCACATTATAAAGTGCTTCATGCTTGATATCTCTATCTGGTTGGAAAATATTAATGTAAAAACCAATGGGCTTCACTTAATATTGTCTTTCCCTGTGCACAGAATAGCAGCTTCCACTATGGAGCCACAAAGGGGGAGCAGGAGAGCCCAGCTGCATCAGTTCATGCAGGAAAGGCATATCCCAAATGGAAGGGTGACAGGAACAGCAGGAGGAACAAAACCTGTTTTCTCTTTCCAGCAAATACCAAAGCTTGCCTTCAGGTCTAATTTTCTGAGGGGCAGGCAGCTTGTGAACTGGTAACTGAACGACTACTAGGGTATGTTCCTGCTTTATATGGTAAGAAAATCCCTGGGTGATATCCATATATCACACAAGTTCTGCTCTCTGGGGGCTGAAAATAGAGTTTAAACAGCCAAGGAATATATAAGCACTAAACTTTAAAAGAAGAAGCTGTAGATTCCAAATAACTGCAGCATTTTTATAGGCACCAGTCTTTCAATGATTAGCTAGAGACTTTACAGTTCAAAATGTGTCGCTGTGTTTTGTGACTAAATATAGAAACACAAATACCCAGGAATCAATCCACAAAGACCCTGCTTCAGTGAAGGCAAGAGCATGGGTCAGGGGTGCCTGTGTCACATCCTGGAACCAAGAGTTTAGGAAAGCAGTGTTGACCTCACGGCTTGAACACACCATCAGCAGCTGGTGGAAGCCTGCAAGGAGAACATTGTGCAAGCTGCTGCCTCCAGATGTAATTTTTCTTCCTTTTTTTTACCCCCCCTGTCACATGCTTCATATTATCAGATAAGACTTGCAAGCCACTCTCTAGTTCATCCTCCTGTTATGCCTGGTAAAGCCATTCCCAGCCACATAGCATTCCAGGCTAGATATTCTGGATCATGTGGTTTCCACTCTTATGGAAGGATCATAAAACCATAACATAAATATAGTTATATTAGGTCAGACCAGCAGCCCATCTCCCCAGGACCTGTGACTTCCTGGCCCAAAGGTCTTTGTACTTGACAACCTGCAGTGGATTTTGATTCCATGACGTTGCACATTTGTGTTCTGTACCTGGGTGAACATTTCACATCCAGAGCTTCCTACAGCAAGGAGATCTACATTTTTTGAGAAAAGTGCCTTTTCTTGCCTGGTGGAACAGAGCAGCTCCTAACGTCTTGGGGTGACCTTCATGCTTATTTGGAAAAGACAAGAAACTGCCATTTGCTAGTCCACCTTTCCACCTTTTCTTAGGATTTTACAAACCTTTGTCAGATTTCTCTCAGACACCTCCTTCCCAGGCTGATGAGCCCTATCCAGCTTTGCTGCTTCCTGTACAGAAGCTGTCCCATTGGTCTCCAAACTTTCCCAGTCTCCTGAATCAATTTTGAGACCTGCACATGGTATTGAAGTGAGATGCACCAAGGGTTAATGGAGACCTGGCCCCAGCACACTCTGTTTACTTCTCCTTCCCTTTTCCAGTGTGACTTCTTAACAGTGCATTTGCTTCTTGGACTTAGTCATCAAGCTGAGGAGTCCACTCAAGGACATGTTGAAGCTTGAAGATCTCATCTGTGATTAGTCAGACCTCACCATTTATTTTTATACTCTGCTGACTGTCTTTCAACCAACTGTTCATCCATGCAAAGACTGAATTTGATGGCAGACTACCAGAAGCCTTTTAGACTTTCCTGAGTGTATGCTATGAATAGGAGCTCCCTTACCCACACACATCCCAATGCCCTTCAAAGAACCTCAGGAGGTTTGTGAGGTAGGCTTCTCTTTACAAGCCATGGTGACTCCTCCTCAGTATATTCTATATTCCTTCCATTTTTAAATTTTTTTTTCTTTTACTACATTTTCTAATGATGGGCTCAGTCAGTCCTTGCTAGGGCCTTGGATCTCCTCCAGAACCCATTTAGAAAGTTCATGTCACATCTGTCACCTTTCTAGGCCTCAAGGCTAGGACTGGTTCAAGGGAGGGGTTGGTCACTGTAGCCATCACTTTGGCTACTGCATCTCTGAGCTTTGGCAGAGATCTTGGATAAACAGCATTCATTTGCACCAAAGTATTAAGGTTTGTTTTGGTTTTGTGTTCCATAGGCTCTTCTACAGTCTTTTCAAGCAGACAGATCCTCTGCAAGTCCCCAATAAATAAATAAACACGAGAACCTTCTCAAGTTTGTCCATAAAGAGCAGACTTTTCTTCTGCCATGACCTTACCTTGTCTTTTGCAGTGATAATCTATGGCCCAACAGACAGTCCTGCTGCTGAAGTGTTTAAACAAGGGTGAACTTTAACCCCTTTTACAGCCTGTTCCTTGTTCTAGTTTTTGGCCCACCTTATTTTATTTTCACATTTGATCCTTCCAATTTAACTCACCTAACTCAGCTATTTGAAGGATGCTATCTCACTCTTAATAAACACCACTTAATACTTTTGTTGTGCTTTGTCAGCTTCCTTAACTTTTCTCCTCCTTCTCTAGATCTGAAGTAGATCTTAGTTTATGTCACTAGTATTAGGGCTGGTGGGAGGCAAAAACCCTCAAATTGTAAACACTGCCAGGCAGCAGATAATTGTGTGTGTGCAGGAGTGTCCCCAGCTGAACGTTTGTTCTAAGTACTTTTTTAAAGGCAGAAAGGGGAAACACTTCTTTTGAGTTTGTCAAGATGTTTGTTTGCACAGTGTTGTTTGGAGTAACTGCAGTTAGTGAGTTTGACTAACTCCAGGGGAGAAGAAAGATGACAAAAGAGTTTTTTCCTTTAACAGTTTCTCCTTTTTCTGTTTTAAGATCCAGCTGTATGATGCTATCCCAATATATTTGTATGGCCCAAATCCTGATACTGGACTGTTAGTTCCCTAGAGTCCAGAAGAATCCTTCCTACAAGTAATCTGAAGGTTTAAGACATCTAGAGTAGCACTGGTCCCAGTTCAGACAGACTTAATTTGATCTACTGACTGCAATAGATTTCTTCTGGAGAAAAATGGCTGGAGTGACAGCATTTCTCCCCTCCTGACAAATACTATAAGCAGTAACACAGTTCCTAGTAATCAGGACAAAAATCATGGTAGCAAAATGAAAAACGATGTCTGTGGAGAATCCCTAGACCTGAAATATTTCAATCCACTCATCACCCAGCCTGAATTTTGGCAGGCCAAACCCAAGCACAAATACAGGCTGGGTGATGAGTGGATTGAGTGCAGCCCTGCAGAGAAAACTTGGGGGT
>VWZY01000007.1:139870-154150 GCA_013399075.1 Chloroceryle aenea
ACCTTATAGTGACCTTCCAGTGCCTGAAGGGACCTACAGGAAATAAGGTTGAGGGGAAAGCACTGTTTATGAGGCTGAGGATGCCTCATCCCTGGGAGTGTTTAAGCCCAGGCTGGATGGGTCTCTGAGCAACCTGCTCTAGTGGGAGGTGTCCCTGCCCAACAAGGCTGCAAAGCACAAATATATTAATGGAAAATTGTACATAAAAAAAAATCCTGGAGAAGAAAGAAGAAAAACTCACCAGGCAACATATTAAGACATTTCTTCAACATATTAAAACTGAAAAGTGTCATGTATGCCTGATCCTTGTGACAGCTAAGGAGGATAGAAAGCTAAAAAGACAGCTAAGGAAGAGCAAGAAAGCTAAATTAATAGCATGCCATTGCACTTGCTATCAGGAAAATAAACCCTGGACATTCTTATACCAAGTACTTTTGTTTTGGATACATAATGTGACATTAACAGAGGTAGAAGGCCCTTCAAAAGAGATTGGAGAACAGCCTGAATGATTTAAATTGTATGTAAAAGGCTGACAGAACCAGACAGTTCATCACAGAGCTCCACGAGCTATAAAAAGAGAGCTCATGCAGTAGGTTTATGATATACACATAAAGATGCCACTGTCTTTGAATGACAAAGTCAATTTGCTATCTAATATTATTCCACAGCAATCTCAATCCACCTCTCTGGGACACAAGCACGTGTCATGCACTTCCAGCAGTGAGCCTGGAGTTTCCTTCTGGATCAGTCTGTGCAGGGCATCCACACATCGATCAAGAACTGCCCAACAGATTTGTAAAAACAGAAAAACAGGTACCAGCTGAGACAGATCATCAGCTCATGAGGAATCCTCCAGCAGCTCACTGCTGCCCAACACGTTCATCAGTACTCTGGCAGCAAATACAAATGTGCTGCTTGGAAAGGTTGCAGAAAATGCATGGATGAAGGTAAGGGTAAAAGAATCACAGAATCATTAAGGGTGGAAAAAAGCTCCAAGATCATCACTAACATTATCATGACCACTAAACCATTCAGCCTTATGCATCCAGCCATAAGACATTCAAGCCACAGGCNGCAGGTACCAGCTGAGGCAGATCATCAGCTCATGGGGAATCCTCCAGCCTCAGCATGCAGCTCACTGCTGCCCAACACGTTCATCAGTACTCTGGCAGCAAATACAAATGTGCTGCTTGGAAAGGTTGCAGAAAATGCATGGATGAAGGTAAGGGTAAAAGAATCACAGAATCATTAAGGGTGGAAAAAAGCTCCAAGATCATCACTAACATTATCATGACCACTAAACCATTCAGCCTTATGCATCCAGCCATAAGACATTCAAGCCACAGGCATAAGAGGTGGTACCACATCCTGCAAAATATTAATGGTGACTTAATGAAACCTTCCCATTGTATGTTGTAGCAAGGAAGGCTCATGTAACTTGTGCAGGTATAAATGAGGAAGCAATAAGAACACATAAATCTGTGGGGTTTTTTTCAGTGTCTGGTTGTGCTGAGGCTCTGAAAGCAATACTGAATATATGCCAAAAAGAAGAAGGAGTAAATGGACAAGATATGGAAATAAAGCAGAAAACACATTTTATGACTAATACACCACTCTAAATTATCAAGATAAGACTGAGGAATAATTTGATCAATCAGTGTGCATAAATAATGTATGCAGAAAAATGATGAGTGCTTCATTTGGACTTTTAAATCTAATAGAGCAAGGCCAAGTAAAGACCAATGAAACTAAAGGTCAGCTAAATCCCACGCAGAAATAAGATGCAGTCTGTGACAAGAGATGTGACCTGCCATACATCTTTCTAATAAAAAAGGTCTACTACTCCACATGTATTTGGGGAAAATAAATCTTGCTATACACAAGTCTGACTGGCAGACACAGCCTTTTAGAAGTGAAACACCTTGGCTTCACATACAATGGGAAGCAGCCCTTAGCTGGATCAAGATTGCTTTCCTAAATGTGGCATGAATTTAAGTAGTTTATTATACAAAGGCTTTCACACTGCATGATCATTTGGAAAGTGCCTGCATTTGAACCTTTTTCAGGTTCCTGTTCAGGTTTTGTGGGTAGATATGGTCTCTGGACAGACAAAGGCAATGGTAGAGGTAAAGGGAGAGCTGGTTGTCAGTGCTGTTAGATGGTATTTTGTACTGTACTCTGTATATTGCTGTCTTTACCTACAGCCACAGTATGGAAGCACCATCATGGGCACTTAGTCTAGACTTAATGCCATAATTGCTTTGTTTTTTACTTACTACAAATAAAAGAGTACGTGGAGAAATCCACTGGGTACAATGGCCCACACTCCTGAGTGTGCTAATGGTGAAGGATCTATTGGCAGAAGTCCTGACTGAGTAGATAATGCTCCTGGGAGGTCATCACACTGCACACTAGCTGTTATGGTGCAGTACCTAAAAGCTTAAGATAGGACTCTTTTTATTAATGTAAGCTTACATTTAATACTAAAGAACACATAAATAACTGTCCCATTATTATATCTATTAAGAGAGACAATGCTTATCCTACAAGCTCAGGGTTTTCAAGTATAATTCACATCTAATGCCTTGCATAATCAAAATCTGATTGGAATGTCTTTCCTGGGAGGTGTTTAATGCCATCTCTACCCAGCTGTACTGAGAACAATCTGTGTACCTGTCTCTGCAGCAATTTGCTGTCACGTTCTTCTAACAGCCCTTTATAGACCAGTCTCTTTGAAGTCCCAACAAGGTCTAAAACTACATCCTGCACAGAACACTGCTGAGACTGATCTGAAGAATTGTGTCTTTCTTGAGGCCATGAGGAAGTTGGAGCTTTTGACTGTAAATTCTTTCCTACTTGGAACTATAGGAGGAGTTATTCAATGCTTGGGTAAGCTGCCTCTCTGTTAGAATGAGAACCAACTGACACAGAAGACTTGGTGACATTTCTCTGAGTTCAGTGGTTATTTATAACCTACTCAAGAGCTGCTATCCATTGGAAAAAAAAGAGAAAAAAAGAGTCCTCGAGTTTTCACACTAAGTTGACTGAACTCATGCAACTGTTTTGGATCTTTTGAGTGGGTGTTTGTTGCAAGCATAGTCATAGGTGCCATCAGTGGTCAGCTAAAGTCCAAGTGGATTCACTGGTAACTGTTCCACTTGTCTACTAGCTTTAAACTGTTTCTTTCCATTTCTTTATCAATGTAAGTCTTGGCAAACAAAGAAATCTCATTTCAAGGCTTTGATTGTTACAGTTCCTAAATAACCATCATGTAATTCTTCCTCAAAGTCCTTGCTGGACAAAGTATTCCTTCTGGTCCAGTGGGGAGACCACTCTTAATTCTATAGGGCAAAAGAGTTCTTCATATGCAGTAAAAGGTAACCTGTTCTCCATCCTCTGAACTTCCTCTACTGTGTGGAGCAACACCAGTCCTTCCTAGTGCATGAAAGCTCACACTGCAGGTTTTGTCATCAGGCAATGTGTGCTACCCCAATTCAGAAGAATCTCAGCCATTCTCTACTGTGTACTTAATAACCACACTTCCTTACTTCACAACACAGAGGTTGTGTGTTTACTGCATGCAGTTCATCCACCCCACTTCTAGCAATGCTGTCAGGCTGATGGTTTCCCTCTGGATTTTTTACTGGTGACACTACAAGCCTGACCCTCCTTTAATAAGGTCCAGTTAAGTCTTTCTCCTTTTAGTTGCAGAGACATCTAAATAATATTCCATTTACTGTCTGCTTAGCTGAGGAGCTCACAAGTGATGTTCTCAGCTGACAGCAAGTTGTTCTCTCCAAACCCATCAGTCCTTGCCCTTGTGGGGAAATAGCTGTGTTTGCTCTGTTGACCCACACATTTCTGTGTGGCTCAAGCTGTCTGCCTCTCAATTCTCCCACAACAAAGGCACACTGGTGAAATGCTTGCTTTCTGTTCATAACACACATATCCCCACTGCATTTGTAATGCAGCCTAGGTGGTATTTGGCAGTTCCCTGATATTCAGCAGCTTCCTCTGTCTTCATTGCAATTCTTCCCAAGTGCATAGTTTTCACACCAGGCTCAGTTAATACCTGTTCTGATGCTGTTTCATTCTCCAAACCACAAAGCAGCTGTTTTCCATACACCATTTGAACTGTACAGACAGGCCTATATAGTTCAACAGACACCAAATTGATTAGACAAGCCATTAGGCTCAAAGGTCTGGAGAGACATATGTCATCTAAGGCATCATTCTCTTCTTTAAAGCCTTGCAGAATCAATTTCCAGCCAGCCAGACATACCTAAATGCAAAGTTGGAGAACTCACCAGTCTATTTTTACCTCTTCCTAATGCATATCACCAGCACAGAGGAAGGAACTATTGGCTGGGAGGTATAATAAAAGGATTTAGGTGTTGCTAGGTGAAGCCAATTTTTATTTGCATTCATTTTGTGGAACAGCATATGGCAGCTTTTCACTAAGTCTGTGGTCAATCAGACTTCTAGGCACAGAGTAATTTACATGAGCATCTCTTTAACCTGCTAATCCTTAGGCCAGCATATTTTTCAGGCTGGGCAGGATGCTTTGCATTGGTACCTGGAAGATCTCTCTCATTTTTCACTCACAAACCTGCCAAATTTCACAGTCTCCAGTGTAAACACAACCTGCAAATCGCCTGGGAGTCCACCTAAGGATGCTCAGCTTCATGACTCCATGACTGGACAGCTTTACCTTCTCAAATCCATCTTCCCCACTTAATCACAAAGCTTTTACTGTGAGACACAAAGGGAGGCCCATCAGCTGCTTACTGGCAATCACCAAGAAGCCAAATGGGCAGAAACACAGAGTGAACTACATCTGAAGAAAAGACAAGTTTTTCCTCTTCTCACACAGAAAGAATATGAAGAAGTAAATACTTGGTCTGAAGGACAGATTAGGATTCCCTACTGGTTTTCCTCTTATTTTTTTGCAGGACCACCCAGTATTTGACAGGAGAGACCCCTGTAAATGCCCCAAAGGGTTATAAATCTTTGCTCAGAGATGAATTGTTAAAAGAACAGATGGCCTTGCTGCTAGAAGTGACAACAGGACAAGCCCTGTGAGTAGAGACCAAGAAAATTAAGGAACTTGAGTGACCTAAGAAATTTTATTAAGGAAGATATTAAGAAAAAAACCCTTCAAAAGTAAATTGTTTGAGCTGTTATGGAGAAACAGACCAAAGATGTAGGAATTTGAGAAAGAGGCAGCATCAGTCAGATGTTCTGAGCCCATATCTGGCCTCTGGCCATTCCTTCCCACTTCTGTTCTGTAGCTTAGGGAGTACAGCTCAGCTGTATTTGAAGGAGGTCAGAGCAACACAGAGAATTAGCTCTACTCATTACAGTCTCCTGTAGCCCACCAGCAGAAGAAAATGGGCATCTGATAATCAGAGGTGATGGAATCCTTTAAGAGGATTCTTTCTGTTGTACTACTTGCAGTCAGGCACTTAAATCCTTAGTGCTTTGTGTAAAATCTGTCTTTTCCCAAAATTGCTTATACCTTTGCTTCTGGACTGACCTGCACTTTCCTGTTACCTGAACAAAACACTGCAAAAAGAAGTCATTAGTCTGATCTTGATCAATATTGTGCAGGACACAAGAATGGCATGTGCAGAAAATACTATCTGCTCTTTGCAGGCGTCTTGCAAAGGTGTGCACCTGGATTATCTTCTGCCTTCCATCAGGATAAATCCCTAAACCATGACAGCTGCAGGCATATACATTGCTCAAGATAAGGGCAGCACAGGAAAACTATGAAGATCTGTAATTTTCTGTGCATGGAGTGGCACAGCTCCTGCCTGGAAGTTGCCCTCCCTGCTCTAGTTGCCCTGGGCAGCTCTACCTCCATCCCATGAGCTCAGGCTGAGCAGTCCCATCTCTAGTGGGGATGCCCACAGCCAGCTTCAGAGACCTTGGTAAAACAAAAGGAAGCAAAACTGGGTTTGTGGACAGGGTCTGCCACAGACTACTGACTGAAGTGGAGAAAATGAGGAAGCAGCTTCTTAAGCAAGTAACTATAAAGAAATAGAGAAGAAAGTTGTTAGTATTTGGTATTTCAGCTTGGGAGACACAGAAAAATCCCATGCTTCCCATGCTGAAACATCTTAGAGCTTTCTGAAACTGTAAGTGGTAAATTGTTAATGGGAGAATTGCACCCAGTTTAACCATTTTGCTGTAATTCTGTCACAGGCTTCCTGGCCTCTGGTTCAAACAGACTGATCACTGAGGTAAAATGTTGGTTTTATACACAGGCCAACACAAGCACCCTTCACAAGTTATCTACAACAGTTCCTCCAAAAGCTTTGTATTATGAGTACATAAAATTAACAAGTAGCAGACAACAAATCTGTGTTACAGGCAACAAATACAGCCTGTATATCATTAAATTGTGGAATGCACGATTTATCCTCCCCAGACACGGACCCTGATGGGCAAGGGCTGCTCTGGACAGGCATTAGGCTAATGGAGCCACGAGTTTACCAGGTTCACTTTCTCTGTTCCCTGCTCAGTGACATTATTAGGAGCTGTCACCTGCAGTCTCAGGTGTGGAGCCTTCCTAACACCATCCTTGCTCTTTCAGGTTGCTCAAGAAACCTTTGAGCTGACTATGAGAAGAGGGTGCAGGCACTGACCACCAGCAGAAGTACCACTGCAAGTGAGACTGACTTTAGTAGAAATATTTTCTTCTGTCTGGTTATCAGAAAAACTACTCTCTGGAGATGCTGGAGGATGCAGGTTTCTGAGGTGAACTCATTACCCCCAGGACTGAGGAAAGCTTCCAGAGGGTAATGAGCCGCAATGCCTGATATGAAGTAGATGTGCACACAAATCTGACATTTACCTGCTATTCATGTGTTTGATTTTGAAATGAAGTGAAAAAATGCACAGATATCAAACGTGCCTGACAGCCAACACCACGTAATGGTGGTCATCTGAAGTATAGCCTGTTCCTCTGTAGCACCTGCTATTCCTGCCCAGTCGTGTTCTCCCCCACATACTCTTTCTTGAGGCTGATTCCCTCCTGATGGATGCTGCCACGTTTTGATACAAGCATCCTTCATCACCAGAAAAGCAATACAGAAACAAGAGGACATTCTTCCTGATTGTGGGATCCTCAGCAAACACTACATCCTTTTACTCAGCTATGGCAGGAGTATCCTGCTTTTCTTTCAAAGTTAACAAGGCATAAGGGAAATATATTAAAAATATATTTATTCTGGATCATTTTTATGGCACAGTGATAGCCAAATCCATCTGCAACTTGCCCACTTCTGCCAGTGTGCTCCTGAAAAGCAAAATAGCTTTGAAAGCCTCAGAGAGAGCCAGGAATCCCAGGACTCCCCTAATCCCAGGTCAAACCTTGCACTCATCAACTCTGAGTAAAGTGGTTTCAGTAAACCTGAATCAGGTACCCAGAGCAATGCAGGTTTCCCATCAATGCCAAGACAAAGCCTTTTACTTTCATCTAAGTGATGGTTTTGTGTCGACTGAGACTAGGCAGGAACCAAACTCCACTTCCCACATACAAATGCTGACCCAACATCTGTCTCACAAACTGCTTTGTGCCAACAGCCTTTGTTTTGGTTAGACTACCCCAAATAGAGAAAATTACTCATGCAATTGGGACTGTGAACTTTCATACATTCACTCGAGTTGTTCTGATTTCAGGCAAGTTTTCTGTGATGCCCAGAATGGGGCAAAAAGAATTTGCTATGTATTGAGCACATCTTCATTTGCTAGGCTTATGAGCTAATTCTGTTATTTAAGAATGCAGAAGATACTAAAACACAGATACTGGATATCACACAGGATAGCACAATCAAATACATGGGAAGGTATAGGGTATTCATAAAAGGATCAGAAGACAAAATGCTGGAATACCATCCAAGTGCTGGTGGGTAGAACACATGGAATGAAGGGGTAAGTGTGACTCAGTCATTAGTATCATTTAATTGGTTTGCAAATATCACCGTGCCAAATAAAAGCAGCTATCTATTATTTGTCCACTTCCCACACATTATTTTCCATCATTACTCAACCTGCTTCACTTTGATTCTATATAAGCTTAAAACTGTGGAGGAAAAAAAAAAATACAGCCTGTATGGAAAATTGCTGTGGGATTGCAAAAGACATAGAGCTTGCCAAAGAAAGTGAACTCTAAAAACTGTTTTCCTTGTTTATGTGTTCCCTCCAGGCCCTCTTGTTTATGTAAGGGCTCACTATATGATCAAGTTACCTTGCGTCAGCCAGGCTGTGGTAATTGTCTGTGTGTGCACTTTTGGCCCGTAGCAAAGGCAAGAAAATTTCATATATTTTAAGGCCCTTTCCCCACAGGCAAACCTAATGCAACCCTCTTATATTCCCCAGGGAGTGGAACCATCCACCTAACTCACACACAGTGACACGCAACATCCCAGGAGCCTTACACCTTGTCTGAGACCCAGGTTTAGGAAATGCAGCCTAAAAGGCATCTGGGACCTCAAGTATATTGCACGGGCACCCAGATGAAGGACTTACCTGCCATGCCTCAACCTTCTTAATGTCTGCACAGGATCCATTGGTGAAGAGTCCTTTCCCAGGGGTACAGGTGTATATATCCTGCAAGGCATGGGCGATGGAATACACTGCCAGATACACGTTATAGGATATCCGCAAGTGCGTGTAGTCCATGTACGGGGTCTCCACGCTGGTGATGTTCTCATCCCCTGTGCATGGAGGTCGGAAGGCAGCTGTTCCATTTCCAGCTCCCGGGCCCTCTTCATGACCCTTGTGGAATGAAGTTGAAGCTGGAGAGGTTTTGGACCCATCAGGGAGATAGCAGTTAAATGTCTCCTCCCAAAACTCCTTGGCAAAGCCATTGTTGTTGGACTTCTTGGGGTGCACCTTCTGCAGGAACTCACGAAAGCCTGGGATCTGTCCTGCCTTCAGTGCAAAGCCAATGGTGCTGCCAATAACCCGGAAGAACTCTGGCATGGCTATCAGGGAAGAGCTGGCCCAGGCCTCACTCGCCAGCCAGATCTTGCCGGTGATGTTTCTCCTGACAATCTCTTTGATGAGAGGCTCCAGGTCTGGGCCGCTGGAGAAGACAACAATCACCCTTGCTGTGGAGTTCTGGATGACCTCCACCACCTGCTGGATCTCCTCTTCATCCGAATACTGGGAGATAAGCTCACTAAAATCAATGCAGATATCTCTCTCCTCTGCCTCCTCCCGAAACTTTTCAATCCCTGGCCTGCCATAGTCATCATCAGCTGCAATTGTTCCCACCCAGTTCCAGCGGAAGTACTCGATGATGTCTGCCATCGCCGTGGCCTGGTGCTCATCGTTGGGGATCGTGCGAAGGAAGGACTTGAACTGGTTCTTATTGCTCAAGAGACGACTGGATGAGGCATAGCTGACCTGGGAGAGCACAGTAAACAAACCAAACATACCACGAAGTGAACTGCCTGGGAATATATTGCCTACATTTGCCCAACATTGCTGTGTAAATTCAGATGGGATGGAGAGAGAGATGAGCACCACAGTGGTAGCCATGCACTCTTAGCCTGTGGTTGCACAAGATTGACCCTGAGAGACTGTATGTTCTTGTAGGTGTGACTGTCTTACAGAAGCACATGTACAGGAGCAGCTGCTCGATCCCAAGAGGTTGGAGAACCTGTAAGGTCAAGGATCTGATGGTGACAGAACTGTCCCTACCCTTAAGCAGGCTCCATCAGGCACCATATTTATGTTGTATACAATCCCTGCCAGTTGAGGAAGCGTGGGATGTGTGGCAGATGCCTTGCCCTTGTGGAGTGTTATGATAATGCTGGTCAATGCTACCTTAGCAGTATTTCCTGATTGCTGCTCCGAAACAGCAAAGAAGCCAGTAGGCATTCCACACTCCATGACCCACCATGTTTTCCAGTTAAAATGGGATTTTATTTCCTTCTCTAAAGCTATCAAGATGTACTTTTTATTTCCTAATCAGAACACGTGCCACATGCTCTTAAGATACAGTTTGAATTTTGTACAAGTGGGAAGAAAACCATAAAACTTAGAAGAGAATAGTTTAAAGATCTGAAGAACTTTTAAAACTCACTTATCTTTGCATTTTGAGATTGGTACCTGAACTGTTTAGGACCGTGTCTCATTGAAAAAGTCTTCTATAAACAGTTTTGTACAAGGTGGAAATTTACAGAAAATCTCATCTTTTTGAACTCTGGCATTTAACAAGAATCAAAAAAAGGTTTCCTGTTCAGTTTCAAGGGCCATGAAGGAAACTCTCCTTTCACAGAGCTATATTGTCTGGACAGCCCAGTGTTACTCTCATCTTCCATAACCTATTGCCAGGAGGTACTGGCAAGGTACCCCACTCTCACAGGTGCTGTAAGGGCACACTGAGGTGAAATGCTGAGAAATGGAACAGAATTCATAACATTTTTGGTTTCTGTGTCAGCAGAAGGAGTAACAAGCCTTACTTTAATTGTAAAATATACCTCCAACTTCTACTGAAATGCAAGGTCTGTTAAGCATGGATTTGCTAATGGCCTTGCTGTAAGTGGCAGCAATAACCTGTAGCCTAATGCTTCCCAACAACTCCAAGTTGAAAAGCCTGCTTTCAGTTGTCATACTTCAACCACCTGGATGAGATTTTGTTCCAGAAGTGAACCTCCTGACATCTACTAATTTCTGCAGCCTCTAGATAAGGCTACAGCCTCGAAGTACAAACACTTACTCACTGTTCAAAGGGAAAGTCAGAGATCTGCAAACATCTCACCAACCCTTCTTGGCTGCCCTTGTTCACCTGGTGATGTGATGTTTAAATCAACAATACACCCATTGCAGTGCTTATTACACATCACCTTCCAGTGTTACTCTACACAATACCTAGATAGCACATTTTGGTCTTGGCTTAAACCATTCTTGCCCTGTTCAGAGACCAATTGTCCATTTTTTTTCAGACTCCTGTGAGGGAGACAGACTGATAATGTTAAATAGCAAGATATATTACTGTGTGCCAGGCAGACAAGAATCCTTTCTTCTTCATTTGTAGTGCAGATGGGAATTGGAGCCCTGACTGCTGTAAAGAATCCTCTGAGGACATACTGTGTATGCAGTGGGACACAATCTTATTACAAGGACTCATAGGAGTTTTGGCACCTGTATTTATTTTAGAACAGGAATTGGAACTGTTAGGCTGTACCAGGCAACACAGAAATGGATAAGGCCAAGCCCTTTTCCCAAATTTGTCTTGTGTGGAAATCTAAAATGAAAAGCAGGAATATTAAGATATAATATGCCAGCCTCATACTTTGCTTAGGGTTTTGGCAGTGCAATGGGCTTGTTAAACAAAAGGATGGGGCCAGTGCTGGCTGCAGTAGAGTCAACAGACAACAAGAAGGATGTTGCAACACAGGAGCAGGCACAGCTACACCACCACAGGTGACCCCAGGACAAGGGGAGGGGGGGGGGTTGCTTTCACAAACCCTGTTCTGGAGGCCATAGGGCAAAAGAAAGGCAGGTCAGCCCAGAATAAACCTTCTCAGCACCTGATCAGCATACGCAACAACTGTACAGATCACCTACCTGAATGATCTGAGATGCTCAGAGACCAAAGAGTAGCTGTGACTCACTGAGCTCTGGGGTCTGTGGGAGCTGGGAATGACTGGACACTGACCATGGTGAAGTAGCATCACAACTAACTTGTCAAGGATGCAGCTGCCAATGACTGGCCTAAAGTAACCATGTCCACAGTCTAAACCACTCTAGAAGACTCTAGTCCTTCTAGACTAAGTTGCTGTTGCCTGATTGTTGTTATTGGCTGCTTGGTAATCTTTGTGTTCAGAGGTTGCAAATTGCTAACAAAACATTCTTCTATCCTAAGGAAATCCCCACATTTTGTTTTGGTTTTCTCCTCGAGGTCCTATTGGAAATGGCAATGGTTACACAATCTTTGTTCACTCTCTGCAGAGCAGAGGCAGGCCACTTCTGTAACCTAGACAAGAGAGGGGAAAGCATACCTGAGGTATGTAAAAGAGTCCCAGCAGATTTGCCACAGCAGTAGAGATGCCAGAGCCTGTTGCCCCCACGACTGCAATGGTGGAAGGGATATGTTCTGAGCAGTTGCAGAATTCATCCAGGTTCAAGGAGTCTATCTTGTTCTGGGCCACAAAACTCAGTGTGGCCTCCAGGGCTTTAGAGACTGTATTGCATGTGTCAAATATCCTGTATCCCAGTGTCATGTTGGGAAGGAGAGTTGGGCTACTGTTTATTTCTTCTATGGCAAAGATCATAGCCTGGAGCCAGCGGAAGCCTCGGAAGTTATACCTGGGGGATCAAAAATAAAACAGGGTGAGGAGAGAAACAGAGGAGAGGAGACCAGGACTGAGACAGAGTGAAAAATTCCAAATACCAAAGGCAAAAGTAGCTTATGCTATTTTTTGCATCCTACTAAGTTTGGAAAGTTTTGCTTTTGTCTTCAGTGAGAGGTATGCATATTCTACAAGCTTTGCTTCTGGTTTTCAACTCTTCAGCTTCGGAGATCACTTCAGAGATCATGAAGATGAAGAGAATTTTTCCAAGTCCCCTAAAGTCTGTGAAAGTTGAGAGCATGCCTGGGGTGTTGGCCCCTTCTGCTCAGGACCCAAAACCTGGATTTCACGGTTCCTGGGCAAACACTTGGCACAAACACTTGACACAAAGCTACACGTACAAGGTTTCCACACAGGCTCCTCTGACATGTTTCTGAATGCAGATGGCAGTGTCTGCTAAGCCTGTGCTGAGCATGCTACTGCCAGGCTCCTGGGCTCAGGGATACTCAGTGTGTCAGCTCCTCATGGCTCTAGGCTGGCCGAGTGAGCTGAGGCAGCACTGGCATGCTGCTGGGGCACGGGTGCCTGGGAGCTCTGCTCAGGGAAATTTGGCCTCACATCAAACCCTTCACATTGTGAGAGAGCATACCATCAACCTGTTGATGCCAGAGAGGAGAAACAGGCTGTAAATACAAATCCCAGCCTAACTTGCTAACTCGTTAATGAAATACTTCAGTGCTTTCAGCAAAGGAGTAATTTTTCTCATCATTATAGTGCTCTCATACATTTGCTTTAGACATGAGCTCAGAAGCTGCCACTGGAGTTTGACCTTTGAAATCGTGTATTTTGAAGCCTCCTCTGTTCTCTGAAATGGATAAGCCAAGTTTTCTGACTGTCCCTCAGCTGTGCATGGAGCTGACCCAGAGCTGGGGAGTGGTAGCAAGTGCTGCAGGACCTGAGAGTCCCTGTTTAGAGCATCACACAGGCTGGCAGTGAAAGAAACTAATGCAGTGTGACCACTTATCAAAATAAGAGAGAAACTTTGTCAAGGAAGGCAGCAGGAAGAAAGTAGCTTTGATACAGGTTGTTCTCAAGTATTACTGGGTTTTCTCCTGTAAAAGTGGCACAAGCAATCAGCTGTGTGCCCGTGAAGCTGCCGTGTTTTAGGCAGAGTTTTTAATGAACTGAAACTTGCCCTTGCTTGTCATGCACTATGGGGCAGTGCAGCAGTTGGTCTGCAGGTCTGTGGTGAGTGGCAGCAGGAAACAGGAAAGTGTTGAAGCCATTACACTTGAGATCCATTGGGAAAACTGACGGGCCTCAGAGCTGGAAGAGCCTGAGGAAATTAGCCTGCCCAAGAACTGATTCTATATGAAAGGGTAAATTTTAGGTTTCATGAGCATCATTTTGAAACTGAGAGATGTTTCCATCGCCAAGGTGAAGATTTCTAAAGTTAAGCTTTATAAAAACACAAACTTTAATTCTCTGAGATTGCTTACAAAGTTGATGCTAGCTATGTCTGATTTCTTCAGAGCTGAATGAATGTAGCCATTACTTCCATCCCAGTTCTACTCAATTCATCTGGATCACAATTTATAAAGATATCACATCTAAAGTTTTTCTTTAAGTCTGAAAAAAAAATTGTTTATTCAATTTGATTTCATCTGCTGCAGACATCTTCAGCCACCTTCCAAATGTAGTTGATAGAATCTCAGAATCAGAATACCAGGTTGGAAGGGAACTCAAGGATCATCTACTCCAACCTTCTGCTCTGAGGCTGTGCCCTGAACACCAGACAGCACCAACAGCTTCTCTGAGCAACCCATTGTGCTGGGGGCTCCAGAGCTGGATGCAGTACTCGGGGTGGGGTCTCACCAGAGCAGAGTAAGGGGGACAGAATCACCTCCTCAGCCTGCTGGCCGTGCTGCTCTGATGCAGCCCAGGATACAGTTGGGGCTTTTGGGGCTGC
>VWZY01000007.1:154496-182430 GCA_013399075.1 Chloroceryle aenea
CACTGAGCCATTGGTGACAGCTCTCTGAGAGTGGCCATCTAGTCAATTCCCTATCCACCAAGTGGTTCATCCATCCAAGCCATGCCCTTCCAATTCAGACACCAGGATGTCATGTGGGAGTGTCAAACACTTTGCACAAGTCTAGGAAGACAACCTCAGTTGCTCTTCCCTTATCCACTGATTCTGTGACCCCAACATAAAAAGCCACCAAATTTGTCAGGGAGGATTTGCTCTTGGTGAAGCCAGGTTGGTTGCCACCTGGCTTTCCACATGCCCTGGCAGAGTCTTCAGGAGGATCTACTCTATAATCCTACCAGGCATTGAGGTGACACTGACTGGTCTGGAGTTCCCCAAGTCTTCCTTATCCCCTTTTTTGAAAATGAGGGTGATGTTTCCCCTTTTGCAGTCAGCAGGAACTTCACCAGACCTCCATGACTTTTCAGATATGATGGAAAGTGGCTTTATATGATCAGGAGAAGAGGATCATATGGGATAGAGACAAATACATCTCTGTCTTTAGATGGAATTGCCTGGCAATTTTCATGAAGAAACCACAAAGGATTTGCTAACAGAAGCAAACTTTTCCTTAGATTTCCAGAACCTTTAAATAGCCATTGATATTCTCTCGGTGGAAAAGAGCAGCCTCCAAAACTTCTTTTCTGCCATATTACTTTACAGGGACATTGGCATAGTCTAGCAGTTTAATATTTCTGAGATGTGGTACTATGAAAAGTGGCCATTACACTCTAAATGAGAGTTTAATGTAAAAAATTCTGTGTCCAAAGGTGCAGTGAGGAATTTTTATTTATACTCAGTTCTTTAGAGGTCCCCCTTCTAATTCCCATCCAAGTACACAATCCACTGCTCTTTCTGTTCCCAGGAAGGGGCACAAACAGCAAGAGAAATCAGACAAAATTCCTCCACAAATCCTCACTTTGACACATCTGCAGGAGGCAGATTATCTTTGCAGCAGCACAGTTTGCTGGACATTAAACTCAGTAGATCTTAGTGATACCAGCAGAACTCCCAAGATCTCCCTGATCCCTGCAGGTTTCTTTCCAGTGGATGTCAATGTGTCTGCAAGGAGTGCTCAGGGTGGCTTAAATGTCTCAGTCAGTGTTACAGACCGAGGGTATGGGAACTAAGTGACACAAGCTCCCCATAGCTCCATCCTCTGTTTGTTTGCTTGTTTGTTTGCCTGGTTTGGTTTGCACAGCTCTTACTGTCTGGATCCAGCAGGGAAATCAGTCCTGATCCCTGCTGGTCTCCATAAAGGAATGATTCACGGCCTCATGTGAATTCATGACTTTCATTTATCAACACTTGCAAGGCACTAAACCAAAAGCAATAGAATATGAAAGAAAAGCAGGAAGATGAAAGCTCTAAATACAGCTCTCACCACCCCATATCTGATAGGTACTTTTATTCAGGAATGGGGGCAAAGGCTGCATGTGCCTCTTGGCTCATGCCAGTACTCCTCTTTCTCTAGCACTTGTATGCACATACTAATTTCTCTGTCCTCTCTAGGTTTCCAGTACATTAATTACATGTTATTGCTGCTACTACCACTGCTATTACTCAGCTATGCAAAGGGGAGACCTTCAGTCGTTTGTTGGATTCCTGCAGTCAGTAGTTGCTTACACTCTTCCAAACTGAGACTATGGGGAAGGGGAAATTGTGCAGACTGAAGTAAAAAATTAGACTTCAGAGGTGGGTGGAAAAGAAAGAGGAAAAGGAAATAATTTGGCCTTAGGGAAGAAATTCTAAATATCGTATTATCTGTTCAGTTCTGCAGTGGGATTAGCAAATACATCCACAAGGGGTGGAATTAAAATCCTCTGTTCTCTCAGACTGACAAACAGACACTGCATTGGTGCCACTGGATCTCAGCTCACTGAAGATAGAGCTTCACTGCAAAGAGTTCATTACAGTAAGAGGAAGGCTCGGGTATGGCCCATCTGTGCAATAATGCTAACAATAACAATTCTACCACCACCACTGCCACTAATCTACCTGAAATCAAGAAAGGACAGAGGAATCAGGTTATGAATAGGCCTCTGTGGGTGCTGACAGGGAATGCTTGTGCTGTGCTCAGCCTCTGCCTCCACTGCACGCATCAGATAGGCATCAGCAGATGCTGTTAAGGAAACTTGCTGCAACAGCACCTGGGGCGTACAAAGACAGAAGGTGTATTTATATCAAATGTGGGATAGTTGATTGCTTAAACAATAAACAGAAATGAAATTGCTCTTTCTGTACTCTTATCTGACATTTGGTGTGGTAAAATGATGAGTAAGTTTTCACTTTGGACTCCACAACTCAGTGCTTAATGTCTTTCCAGTAGAAGCAGCACAAAAAGAACAGAGAAAAGATCATTATTGTTCTCTTTTCCTTTTGCTGCTGAGTTATGGATATAGTTTTCCAAATAATCATGTGCAAGGTACACACAGTAGGTTCAGGATGGTATGTATGCTAAGCTGGGGTGAAAAGTGCTGTGCCACAAGAGTATGAAGAGTGAAAACTGAAAAATTGGTGAGAAAACTGTCCTACCCACTTTGAGGAGCCCTGTTTGGGAGCATAGGCGTGGAACTAACACAGCTAAATGTGGTGGTGGTGGTGAAACATCTAAACAGCACAGATCAGGTTGAACAGTCCTCAAAAGAAAGGAAAGACACTTTATCTTAGATGGCTTGGTATTGATCTTCAAAAGAAACTGGGGCAAACCACCCTCAGGGTTTCAGTGGGACTTTTAAGTCTTTTCTTGGTTTCAAAGCAAGGAGCTTTTCATATGGTCTGATGACTTGCTGCTGCTGCTGCCTAATGGAGAAGAGTATGAGGAAAGAGAGAGGATGCCCATACTCCTAGAGTATGACCTGGGTCTAATTTTCTTATGTGATATGAGATACATTTTCCTATGTAATAAAGAGAACAAAAGCTGTACACAGCCATCTAAAAAAGGGACAGGTATAAAACCAGTCAGCCTCAACCTTGAAGAGATTCATCAGTATTGGAGAAGGCTCAGAGAATCATAAAATAATCTAGCTTGGAAAAGACCTTTAAGATCATCAAATTCAACCATTAACCCTATGGTTATGGGGCAGATTTAGTACAGATTTCCCCAGGTACAGCCACACTTGGCCCTCTCTAGTGGATTTCCTAGCCTGTGAAAGTTTTTGACACTACAATATTGGGGAGATTTTACTTGCATGTAATAATCCTGCCACAGGCTACTGCCCAGTCATGGAGTCTAAAAAAAGACCACTGTGGTTGTGTTGGGAAGTCTCTGTACAAGGCCAGCCAAAGGAATTTTCTGACTTAAATACTGCTTGAAATAGAAAATCCTTTCAGGAAAAATATCTGCTCTCAATTTAGCATGTACCAGTAACAATGAATATACATAAACTGTCCCCTGGACAAATCATTGTCATCATTAAAATCTGATGACCAGTCTCAGAAAAAACCTTCTCAACCCAATCTCTTCTGAATTAAACCTTTCCTGGAAATGGACATTTTCTGGTAAAGATGAGTCTGATGAAGGAAATTTCAGTCATCTCTGGTCCAATCATCCCCTTGTTCCTATTGTAGCTGCTACTACCTCTGTAGCTAGCTCTCTGACCTTTGTTAAGTACTCTCTCTCCATTTGCATTACACTATCAACTCACAATTTGTCCAGGTCCTTGAAGGAGAGCAGCAAAGTGCCACAAATGCCTGCCCCTTCAGTCAGCTCTGCTCCTCTGCACCTGCAGCTTTGCAAATATCTGCACTGTCCTGTCTGCCACCTCGAGCAGGTGAAGAATGCATTGTTGCTGAAAACATCAGTTGCTTTTCAGCATTCCACTACTAAAATGCTGCATCTGAGAGAGAACAAGAATGCTGAAAATCTGGCAGAGCTCCTTGCTCCATCAAGCAGATTCCACATACATACACATTCAGTTCTTTACTTTCCTGTGCATGCACAGAAGCCAAAAGAACCCCTGCTTGTTTACACTGCTTCCTGTGTGCTCCCTATCAGACCATCTGAGGATGAACTCATAACCTGGATGGATGTGTCTTGCTCTGTCTCAGTGGGAAACCACACCTGAAATCTCTAATGCTGTCAGTCCTTCTTCATTGCCATAAACTGCATTTGACCCCCAGTCTAGGGGGAGATGTTCAAGTAATTCCAAATCCACACTTTTTCACATGGTTACAGAAGATGTCCCATAACACTGAAGTGTTTTCCCATGCATTGTTATGGCAAAATTCTGCAAACAATTTCTTCTTTTTTGTTGATATGACATTTCAGTTGCATTCAGTTTCTGTCTTGTTATGTGTATTGCATGCAGGGTTGTAAGGTTAACAATTCTTCATGTTCCATCATTAAAAAGGCTACACTTAAACAATAAGAGAATTTGGATTCAGATGTATTTCTCCCTCCAGGCTTAACTGCCAAAAACTTAAGACAAAATTTATATGCACTCTTTACACAGAAGAAAATGACTTAAGGTGAGAAAAGCCCAGGCAAGAAGTTCACATCTGGGTCTTTGTAAAGATCCTGAAGAGACATTTGTGTGTTCAGTTGGATTATTCAGAAGTGACCTATCTCAGTTCCATCCATTCACTTGTTTAGGCAACTAAACTGTAAAGTCTTAGAAGATGAGAGGCAGAACTGGAAAAAAAAAATAATCACATTTGATTTCTAAGCTATTTTGCTATGCATGACTGTAATCAAATGAACTTAAAGACCCTGTCTTCTGTCCTGCTAGGAAAGCTAATTTTCAGCTGCTATTCAAATGTCCACTGTGAATGGCCAGAGAGATCAGTATATTTCTGTTTTGGCAGCTCTGAGGAATACAAAGATTGCCCTCTTTCACTGGCTAGCTATTATTTATGTTACTGTTCAACATATGTACCTCCTGCCTTTACACATTGTTTCTTCTTTATTGACACTACACCTTCCCACTGCTTTTACAAGCATCAGATCACAGACCATATTTACACAATGTATGCACAGCACGTAACCTGAAGTCAAGAAAGGTCAAGATTTCCTCTACAAAACCTTTTATTTTCCCTTTTTTCTGTAGCTTACCTGATACACTCCACTGATTCTGGTCTTGATTTTAGATCCTGGTCTTTAGCAGCCACTCCAAAATGAATGGGGAACAATCCTCCAAGAATAATGTCTCCCTTCTTCTGTGCCCGTTGGTTTGGCCCGTAGGCAGCAGTGTTCCAGGTAAATAGCAAAAGAATCAAGCAGCAGCTATATAAAGTCATTGTTCCTCTTTTCACCAGGGGGTTATATGATGCAAAATTGGGAAAGATGATGTAAGAAAGAAGATGTTGTAATGTCTAAACTTTTCCTTTCCTTAATACAGCTCAGAGAGGATTTGGGACGCATGTCTGCAGGGAGATAAGCAACAAGGTGGGAGCCACAGTGCTGATGTTTCTCCCTCTGTCTTCTCCATTGCAAAACAGCAATTCAGTTGTCCTTCTTTCTTCATAACCAAAGTATTATGGAGAGCCCATCTCTGAGAACTGTAAAAGAAAGACATGATAAGTGATCCCAGCTACATGCCAGGGCACTGCAACACTGGTTCAGTTTTGTCAGATCAACAGCTCAATATGCCCCTGAGGCTGCCCCAACTCAACAGCTCACCCAGTACACAAACCAACCTTGACAGAGTAAACCAGGCAACCTGCTGATGCATCCACACCTCCTCAAACAGGCATCAGGTGCCTAATTCTCTGTCACACATGTAAGGTGGGTTACTAAATCTTCCTGTGGCTCTGCAGGACTCTGGTGACAGGAAACCCAGTAAAACCTGTGATCAGAGCCATGAACAGAGCACCCTGGGGGAGATGTGGATGGCAAGTGGGGATTAAGGAAGGGAACACCAAGTGCAGTAAGAATCAAACCGTTCTCTTAAGCAAATAACTATGATAACCTTTTGGTGTTGGTCCATCCCTTCCTTTCCACTGATCATTCTTAACTCTGTAGTTCAAGCTTTTCCTTGCTAAAAATAACACAAGCCACAAGAAAAGGTTTGTTTTTTTTTTTCACATTGTGAGGATGACTTCCAGGGAAGCATTTAAAAACAAGATACTTCTCCATAATGAATCATGAAGGCCTGAAAGGTTTGGTGATTATGCCATTGCAAGATTAGCTGTAAAACTTTGAAGAGTGCATCCTGGGGATGAGAAATATTGCAGTTTCTCAGTGCTCAGTACATTTTCCCTGTAGCACATCTATGGGCCTGCCAAATGAAGAACTAACTTGATTATAGCATATGAAAATGCCTGTGGGGAAGGAGACACCACAGAATTTCACAAGAAGCAGGTCTAAAAGTAGCCAAAATCTGAAATTAGTCAAATTTGGAATAGAAGTTTATGCTGACAGTTAATTTCTGAAGCAGGTCATTGAGAGTTTTCAAGTGCTAAGAACCTTTTTACAAGGATGACTTATGCAATAAATGTACCTAGACATATCTGACCTCTACCCAGGTCAAAAAGATCACATCATTCTCATGCCTCTGAGGTCAACACACTTCGATAGCTGGGTAGATGCTGCAGTTGCAGGTCCACTCTAAACTATTTTTTGGTCCTGGCTTGAATAAGCACATTTGTATTGGCAAGGGCTATCAAATCTTTGGCTAGAGAACAAAATATATCTAGGCAAACAATTTTCTGCCAGGAAATTTGGAGTCACACTGAAAGATTTTGTATGAACATACTGGTTTTCATATGGAAAAAAAAGTATGTAATGTTCTCAGCATCCAAGCAACTTGATCCAGAGTCAGAAATTCACATTTTTTACAGACTTGCCTACTAGACCCCTAGTCTGGAATGGGGATTTCAAAGCCATTCTCAGAATCTGAAACATGGACATGAACTGTCCAGCTGCTGCTAACACCAGCAGTCAGAAAACACTTCAGGATGTTCTTCTGGCAAGCAGTTGAAGCTCTGTCACACTGTTCTAGCCAGGATGAAGTATCATCTATCGCTTGTGACCGCATTGAATTAACATCTGACTGGTACCTTTTACTGAGGAACCTCTGGTATTGGCATGTGGCCTTTTGGTAGCAAGGAAACAGAACATTAACCAGAGCTGGGATTAGGAGGTGACAGAGTCGTGCAACAAAGGACTATCCCCAAGCTTTTGGTTTCTTATTTTTCCTGGCAGATGGATAGTGGTTCTTGCTTCATCAGTGCCCAACAGAATAAGGAAGGAAACACTTTTGCCACATTTCAGTTAGGAGAAGGTCATCTTCCTTCTACTGCTATGGATACAGAAAAGGTATAAAAAAGGACATCAGACATTTTTTTAGACTGATGTTCTCTCTTTCTCTCCACCTGGCTAAGGCTAAGTCTGCCAGGTCCAATGCAAGGAATTACTGAATGGCAAACAATCATTGCAGTCAGCTACAGACACTTTCTATTCTGTCTTGGTTCATGAAGCCCTCCTGCTATCTGATGCCCCATGGATATATCTACAATTACCTACAGAATGGGTGTCTCCTCTTTCAGAAGGAAGGAAAGTGTGGCTGCAGAAGAGAGTTTTATGCCATGAGCCACTGCCTTGACATGTAGCTGGCCTTCCTGTGCATGCAGCCAGACAGATGGTGAACATGCAGCAAGCTCAGCACTTCAGGAGCACATCAGTTCTATCACAGATGGGAAGGTCAAGTACTGCACTCGTGCTGTCTGCATCTGCCCACAACCCACTCCCTACCCCAGTGTGAGGACCACTTAGAAAAGTTTCCATGCACCTGCAGAACTGTGGCCAGAGCATCCCTGCCACTATTCTGCCTGTCTTTTTGTTTCCAAGCATTGCTCAGATCAGGCAGCGAGGACTTTGTGGTTCTTTGCCTATGGAAAGGAAACTTTCCATCATGAACAGATAGACAAAGTAATGTAGTTTGCTGGGATGCTATGGAGGAGTTTGAGCTGATACTATGGAATATTTGGGTACCACTCTTTGCCACCAGACAGTACATAGCTGAAGTAATCAATGTAGAAGAAGTAAGCTCACATTCTTGATTTTCTTTTCCCCCAGTAAGAAAAGTTTAAAGATCCAAACTGGTAAGATAGAATTCACTTTGAAACAGCATTCATAGCACTCAGCACTCCAGGTTGTTATTCAAGAGCATGACAAGGGATGAAACAATGAAAACAAAGTTACTTATTCATGGTACAGGGTAACACTTGGTATTGCCCTGAATAAATTGGAATTAGCAGTTCTCGGGGACAGGACACAGAACTGAAATAATATCTGAAGTGCTGTCTGTGAAGAAGATGGGCTGTTTTATATATAACACACATCCCTAAGGCAGGAAACTGAGGGATAAATGTCCAAAGATCCACTGGCACAAAATGATATCCAGAAAAGGCAAAGCTAAGTGTATGCCCAGCTCCTTGTGAATCTCAGTGTCAGGATTTACAGCTCTCCATCCTTAAATACCAACTGTAGCTGGAAAAACAAGTACCTCAAATTCAAATGCTCTCCATAGCTGAGGTTGAAAAAGATTGAAGATACTTACTTCCAGATGAACAGTTATTATCTGTATCTGCCTGTATCTCAAGATATTATCCTCTAGTATCATCTTTTGTTGTGGCAAACCTTCCTTTAATTCTCTTTTCCTTAATTGCTTAAAAATTATGACCCTCTTCCTTATTAAAGGAAAGCATTATGCAGCCAAAGATTAAATTACATGCTAATGCATGCCCAAAGACATAAAACTTAGCAAAACATAGGTGGAAATTGAACTACTCATAGAATAAATTACTGTGGTCTTGTAGCTCTCAGCTAATAAATTAAAAACATAAAATTAACAAGCAACTGAAATAAGAAGGAAACTTCTATTGCTATTTCTTTTCCTTTGTCAATATTTTTGTATTTAAAACACATTGTTTAATATTAGCTCATATATTTAGAAGCTCCTTGGTGTAGAACACCTTTTCCCAGTACATATATTCAGCAAATACAATTCCATAAGATTTCTTTTGCAAGAAAAATATAAGTATTGTTTTCTCCACGTTTTGGGACGCAGCTCTATTTTTAATCTCCCCCCCTTAAAAAAATCTATATTTTTTTCCACTCTGTTTTGTACCTATCAGGTATTTTGATTTTGAACTCTGTAAGTAAAGTAGCAGCTATTTCAGCTAAGCTTCAGTGGAGGAACTTAAAGTGGTTCCAGGAACAGAGGGCGACATCAGGCCACTGCTGTCATGGCAGGAACAGTACCTGAGGGGGGAGAGATGGCACCCAGGGTACAGTCGTGGGTATTTGAAATGCTTGTAGCAATCATTGAATGATGGTTTTAGGTGTTAGACTAAATCATGCAGAAAAGCTCGAAATGTTCAATGAATCTTTGTTCTTTGGGTGGAAAGAAGCTGAATGGCACTTATGGCTTATCTAACTTATGAAGTACTTCTTAATCAAACAATATCTAACCACAACTTTGAATTGCAGCTGCTCAACTTCATAAAAAAGCTGGGCTGGAAAAGATCCCAAGTGGTCATGCAGCTTCTGCCTTAGCCCAAGAAGGGGGCAGCAATAGCAGTGCTGTTTCCTGGCATATTTTCTTTAAAACCTTTTGAGGAAGGAGACCTGTCAGACACCCAGGGCAGCCTACTCCAGTGCTTCTCTGGTCCTGTCGAGGCAAATGTTTTCTCACATATAACTGGAATGTTTCTTTGTCACAGCTTAAGTCTGTTTTATCCCATCTGTCACATGCAAACCAGTGCCTCCCTCCTCAAAACTGCCATATTTGACATTTGAATTCACCTTCAGATTATCCTTGTTTGGTTCCTCTAGCCTCTCTCCAGCATGTGTCCACATTTAGTGCACACTGGTGCCCAGAAATGGACACAGTGTCCTTACTGGGCACTTACCAGCACTGAGTGGTAGGAATACTTAATATGTCTTGTAGGCTACAGCCCTGTTTATACATTTCAGTGTGGCACCTGTCTCTTTTGGAACAGTATGACATGGTTAATTTATGGTAGACCATCAGATCAACAAAAGGCAAAGTTGTCCATGTCTGTATCTGCAAGACCATGAAGAAATTCACAAGAAATTCTCATCTTCCAAAAGTTTTTCCCTCCCATTCAGCCTAAAGATAGAACCTGATAAACATGGCATGATCAGCCTGAATACCAACAATCAGCATGCTCCAGCTCAGATGAATTTCTCAGGCTTTTGTGACCTTTTTATAGCAGAAAGCTGGGGAAGATTCCTGGACATGGCAACAGGGCTGTCCCAGACCCCCAAAAGACCCTAGAGTTCCACAGAGCCTATTCAGGGTTGTCCCATCTCTGGAAAGCCTGGATGCCCCATGGCCAGCAGAGCTTGAAAGTAAGGTCACCTTGGAGCTGTGATGTTGGGTGGTTTGGAGGGGTCAAGCTGCTCACCCACCCTTTCGGGCCTGTTGAGCATGAAGCCAAAATCTTCAGTTGCATTTCAGTAAATCACTGCCCCACCAAAAGACTTCCACAGAGCTTTTTGCTTTTGACAAATCCCTGTTTTCTAATGAACTGCTGCATTGTCAAAAAATGCTCAAGCACTTCCTCTTCAGCTCTCACTTGGTGAAGTTTCAAAGGTTTTTATACTGTTCTAGAAGGTCCAGCATAGCTCAGTCAAGACATATGCATCTGATAAAATAATTACTGGCTGGAGAGAAACACCTTGTGTAATGCAGGTGCCAGAATAGTTCATTAGTTGGGTTTTTTTGTGACTTCAAACTGTAATTCATTAAACCTCACTCTAATAGAGAGTTTTAATTTGCTTAAGTGACAGAAAATCTTCCTTCTGTACCCTAAAATCCTCTTATTAAATGCAATGTGTATGGTTAGATCATGGTAAGGCTGAAGCCATGAACAACACACCTGCTCTCAACAGAGAAGGAAAAGGTTCAGGTAGAAGAGAAACCAGAGAGGATATATATGGTCAACTTTGTGCCCTATCTTACTCCTCTGGACAACTAAAGGAGGGTACTTCTGTGAAGTTGGAAATGGACACAGGACACAACTCTTCATAGTTCTGAGACCAGACAAGACTTCTGGTGCTGAGGTACCATGATGACATGAGAAAAGGTAAATTGTTCACGTGTGTCACCAGAGCAGGCATTAGCTCAGCCTTCTTGCATCTCTTTGGTCAAAGATGCAATCAAAAACCAGAGTTAGCTTGCTCAAATGGAGGAGCTGTGTTTGGACTTTGCCTATGGAATTAAACTGGAAGGCAATGACTATGAAGCATTTATTACCACTGCTGAATTCTTACACACCACGCTCCCCAAGATAGGGAGATTTTTGTCCAAAGATCATGATTGGGAAATTCAAGACCAAGCCTCAGAATAATTCAGAGAGTTCAGAGAGTGTGAACAAAATTCAGATCTAGAATAATGACTTTGTTTTAAAAACACTACACATACACCTGGTTTTGAACTAAATACAAAACAAGAATGCTAGAGCTTTTACTGAGAATGAGGCTTTACAAAATCATCAAGACCATCAGCATAGGACCTCCAGGATGGTATTTCCATGTCCTGCTATTATCTTAAGGGCTGTTGCCTGTTGCAGATAGAATTTTACTGGCAGGAATCAGGATGCTAATATCCTATTACACTACAGAAAACATATGGTAAAAAAAGATACATTACAATCAGACTTGGCATTGGAAAAGCTAAGAGGAAGCCAAAAATACTGCATACAAATCAGCCATGGTACTGAAGAAGCTGCTGAAGCTCATAAATAGCAAGACCTGACCACTTCAAAGGAAGAAAACCATATTCTAGACACTGGGATATGGATATTCCTACCCTGGATATGGAAAAGTAGAACTAAGAACATGTTTAAGTGAGCCATGAAAAACCTAAGCACTTGTCCTACAGTAAAATTCTCAATTCTCCAAGATAAACTAAACATAAAATAAATAAATTCAACCAGGGCATTGTATCCCATTTAATTCTGCTGCATCTGAAATGCCCACCATTGGTAAGTTCACCAGTGAGTTACCATTTCAGTTTCCAGAATTTTCATACCTATATTTTCATGCAGCAGTCACATCATTAGTGTTCCTTTACTCCTGAGATCATGAACTAGTGTCCAAATAATGAGAACCTACTACAGAAGAGCCTGGAGTTACACCCTGATCCATGTTTAGCACTGCAAAATACCAGAGGGGCAGAAACATCCCTAGAGTATCACTGCTGATACTCTGCTCAGCACAGCAGCTGGAGAACAAAGCAGCCTCATCTGGTAGAGGCTGATGGCTGAGCCTCTGGGGAACTGCAGACATGGGAAAAGGAGCCAGGACTAACCAGAGCACTTCATTTCAAGGAGTCTCAAACAAATTTCATGGTATTGATCAAAAGGGAGACAAGACCTCTGATCTCCCTCCCACATCAGTACTGGCTCAGGAAGGGCACACACTCATATGCCAAGCCATGTAGCTGGGATTGCATGGCTTTGTAGCAACCACCTTTCAATCAGAGCTGTTCCTGACTTCAGGAGACACACTTCTCAAGCAACCTGCATCAGCATCATGTTCAAAATTCCTGATCTGAGTTCTGGGGACTGATATCCTTTTGCAGAAATAAACCTGTGTTTGCTGATGGTGGGAATTAAAAACCAGAAGCAGTAATAGAAAATACTCTTGAGACTCATTGAATGCACTCAGTGAGCTCCAGCAGCAGACGCAGGGATGTGTCAGCAGGCACATACACCCAAGTGCTTTCTGAGTAGTGAGTGCCTGATGGAAATCCATGTGGAAGGGTAACCTACATCTTTGGAGCCATTCCTACCCAGGTGTGGCTGTAAGCCAGCCTGAGGAGCAGCTCTAGGGGCCTTGTAGGCATGACTATTTACTCCTCCAAATGGTATCAGTGTTCTTATGACCTGAGCTTTAGCTGCAAGACACACCACAAAGCTCTGAAACATGTAACAGAAGGGAACCAAGCAATTCTGCAGCTTCTCATCTTGCCACTCTGGTGTCTTCTCCAGTACAAGTGCAGCAAAAGGGCATAAAAGGGAGTACTGAAATGCATGAGGTTATTAAGGCATCCTACCAAGCAAAGCATTCTGCCCTGCTCCCAGCACTCACTGGGAAATGACTAGACAAGAAACGACATGTGACAGATCCATCAGATTGCTTAATGAACTGCTAAGAAATACTGAGGAGCTACAGCACCACACAAGGAGCTGTGGCAGAACAACAGGACCAAGTCCTGAGGTAGTTCTAGAGGCATAACAGCCCATCTGAAGCCTTTTGGGAGGTCACCATAAACCCACCAGTTGTTTGCTGCCCTAATTTATGCTGGGAGCTGCATTGGTCATAAATAAACTATAGAAGAATCTGATTTGTATCAACAAAATTCCTTATTCCAAAACCTGCTGTGATGCATAGGTACTATGTGCAAGCCACTAGAAAAGTCCATCTGTCTGTGAAATGAAGCTTTTACATAAAGCAGGATAACAGATCTGTGTTAACAACTTGGAATGGTTGTGTTGAAAATGTTCTCCCACAGCTGGCAAGGGGAAGGGTCCTTGACATGATACCTGCTTCTTTCTCCTGCCTGTCCAGGCAGCCTTATGCCAATCATTTTCCTGGACTGGGCCTTGGCTTCCCAACTTGTAACAGTGGCCAGAAATAACTTCAGAAATGTATTGCAGCTATGTTTCATCCCTGTCAACAGATGTCAAACTAAGCGTCAGCTGATTCAACACTGATTCAGGCTTTTTTATAGCAAAAATAATATAATATAAATAAAATTAAAATTACATTTGAGAGTTGAACATACATTCCAATTCAACTTTGTCAAATTGCTTACAAGAGGAAAACATACTTTGCTTAGTAAATTCTCTTAATTTTACTTGAGATTTTTTAAACCTCTGCATCTAAAGCAAAACACTGTTTGATCCCATTTTTTCCCTGCAGAATCTGCAGTGAGCCAAACTGGACAACTATAATTCTGAGCCAATTTCAGCATAAACCCAATTCAGAAAAAACACCTGAGTATGTGCTCAACTTTAGTGAGACTTTAAGGAAATTTAGTAGATTCTAAAAGCTTAGCATGTACTTTAGTGGTATGCTGAATCAGAGGCTAAAGTAGACCATGGCTGGCTGTTCCAGTCTCATTTATACTATTACTAAAAACAAATAAACACCTTATTTCTGTTGGATGGCTTATTCTTACATTATGGCCAGCAGGATTTATTAATAAATACTTAGAGTTTTTTTGTTGTGTGGTTTTTGGGGTTTTTTTTTTACACTTTTTCTTACATTTCTAGTTCTCTGCTATCCCAGGATGTCTTTTTCTTTTTTTTTTTTTCCTAATTTTCCATCACTTAATTTCTCTTCTTTATGATTTACTGGATGGAATAATTATTGTTCCTTCTCCAGCTTTCTTCTCTCTCCTCCTTTCATTCTAATATAGAAACAGCAAAGCATGCTTTGGCATTCCTTTTGCCTGTATACTCTGTGTAACTCTTCCTGTTAAAGAAGGCAGGAGTGAACAGGGTCCCCAGAAAAGGAAAACAGGTTGAATGTAAAAGGAGTCTCAGTAAGCTCATCAGAAATGTTGGCCTCTAGAAGGGGTAAAAGTTCTGCTGAATCCATAAACTCACTAAAGATACACCAGTGGAAGTCAGAGCAGACATGCAGGTGTGAGCAGAGGGGAGTAACTGGCATGGACAGGCACATCCCACTCCAGTCCTATGGTGAGAGAAGGAAGGTTTTGCTGACTCTTCCTTGCAGAGCTGGCTTGTGCTGGCATGTCTCATGGGGGATGGAGCAGAGGGTGGAATATAATACTGTACTCTATACACTGACCCCTGAATAGCAGTGGTGGCCCTCACCTGCCTGTGCAATGCTCTGATCACTGTGATATGCAAGAACTTGTTTATCAGTTATGATAATTTACCTTCTTCACCTACGAAGTGCTGTCTGGGCCTGTGGGGCTGCACTTCCTTGATGAAGATTTCAGTCAGGAGATACCAGAGACCCATGGCATACAGCCAGTACCAGCAACTCACCACACCAAACAGGGCATGCAAGAACACAGCGTAGCTCTCCCCTATTGCCCCACCTGCCCTCTTTGGGATGCAGCATATTACTGGTAAGTTTGTATGGAAAAAATTTTCCATTATAACTTGTAAAAGACGGGGAGCAAGCTTAAATATTTTTTCCATAATCTCACTTACTTNTGAATCTTTTCTGCTCTGTAATGAATGAGGATGATGGAAATTGCCATCCAGATTCAAACCAGCAGTCCCTTTGCTGTAAGAGCCTGACTCTGGCAGAATCCAGTTATAACTGCTTCAGAAATCCTGTGCTACACAATTATAGTCTTAGTGTCTTAGAAGGAACAATTCAAAATATATATCCCTGAGTGATATTCCCCTGCTGGAATTTCCCTTTCACTCTCCTTGGTTGATACAATCACCAAAGATATCCCAAACTCAGCTGTCATTTTTTAGTGTACCACTATTGGAGGTCATCAGGAGCTCTAAAGAGTCATCAAGTAGATCTGGAGCCTTCACCTTAGCTTTTTTTCCAGCAAATTCTGGCAGTTTAGCTCAAAATGCTATGAAGCTGCAATTAACCAAATTGTCTGGATGTGGCACTGAAGCAGATCAGGAGCACGACTCTTGCTGGGGAGACTTCCCAGGTGAAGAGCATGCTGATTGTAAGAATAACACCTCAAACTGCTGCAGTTAGTTCCAGAAGAAAATTCTCAAGTGTGTGCTTCTTGTAATTACATTTATCTCGACAGATCTATAATCCTGCTTTCAAACCAGGAAAAAGCTAGGGATTTTATCCTTCTCTCTCCCAGATTTATGCAGGTGGTGAATTCAGTGTTGTATCTGATTCTACTACCATATTCAGCAAGAGGTTTCATATAATTTAGCTAGTAACTAAGGTATTGATCAGTGTGAGTAAAGACAGCATACTGAGGTGAAGGTAGAGACAAGGCAAGCTATTCAGCTTCTAAAATAATCTGTATGCAGAGCAAAGGCCTTCATCCCTTCTTTACGTTGTGCAAAAGAAAAATTCATAAAAGTGCACATGCTCATTTTATTCCAGCACACAAAAATTTATGTGCTTAAACCAGTATATGACAGAAAATCATCATTCTTTCTGGCAGAGCTCCACTCTGAAATAAAGGAGATCCCAGGCTGGTCTTTGATGAATCCAGTTGCTAAGCTTTGTATTCTCTGTCTTTCTAAACAGAGCCTCTTTATCCCCTTGTGTTAGACACTTATGACATCGTTTTTTCCAGTTTATAATTTAAGAATGGTGAGAACTAGCAGAGCTTTAGGGCAGGACACATAACCCCCTCAGAAAGAGTTCCCAGCAGCTTGGGAATAGAAGCAAATACTGGGTTTGTGTCGTGGAAGGAGTTTAAGAGTGCCCTGCTTTATTGCACAAGCTGGCAGGGTATGAATGATTGAAGGCCCTCAGCTGGAAAGGGAGCCTGGCCTCTGGAGTACCAGTTGTCCCCCAGGAGAATGGGATCACCCAGGAGCACTACAGACTCGGGGCACACTGCAGCAGGGAGGGAGCTCTTGACCACTGAGGAAAAAACTAGTATTAGAACCACTGGAAGATACACAATGGTTTTTATGGCCCTTTCTGCCACACTTGAGAAATGAGAAGACACCTTGGCCATCTACAGCCTCCACGTACCCTAAGAAACACAACCGTGTTAATTGACCCCAGTGTGGCAACCCCTCATTAACACAGCACTTTTTTAAATAACAGTTTTTAATTGACTTTCCCCCTGCTCCTTTCTGAAGGTGATCTTTCTGAAACAGCAAAACACCCAGGGTCACACTCCAGTGAGCCCCATCCACCTCGCCTGCCTGCCAACTCTGCAGCTGTATGCGCTTCATCTCCGGGACGACGGTGTGACTTTTGGAGGCTCCATGCCTCATTTAGCCCTGGTAATGGCCTAATTGGGTTGGAAAAATGCAGGAGCAGGAGCGTGATAAAAAAAAAACCAGCTTTGCTGTGCTTATTTAAGCAAGTGGAGAAAGAAAAGAAAAGAAAAACCACAAAGGAACCCACATTTTCTACCTTGACTAGATACTTCTGTGTGTATCGTTGGTTATAAGGGGGCATTATGCTGACTGGTTGTGCTGCTGTCAGGATTAGTGTGGCAAATGAGCAGATACCAGGAGAGGGCCAGGCTTGGATGGGCATTTCATTTCCAGTAACGTTTTTCCCAGGAGTCAGCCCCTTGTCTACAGGGCTGCACTCCATCCCCTCCTGGTTCTTGTCAGGGCCAGAGTTAATCGGCGCTTTCGTTATCTACATGGGAGGGGAAAGGGAAGTGATCAGAGTCCCTGTTCCAGGCACAGGAATAGAAGCAGCTTGTGCCATTAACCAAATGTTCATTCACCATTTCTTAGCCACACTTTCCCCTCTCCTGGGAAGAATTTTGCTCCCTACCAAAGGAAAACCATCCTACCCTGTCTTGAGCTATTCCTGTCATTTCTTCCTGGCAGCCTATAAAGCCCTCAGAGAAAGAAATGCCACCTCTGCCCTCAGGAAATCCCAAATAAGGAACTGGAGGGAGGCAAGACAGACCATTTTAATGTTTCAAAAGGTGAGCAGCCTCTTCATTTAGGGATCTGTTCTCCAGCAACAACACAAGGCAAGGAGATGAGCCACATTCCCCTTCCCAAAAGATAAACCCAGAGTGTATGTCGTTGTGGAAAGGGCAGCCTTCCCTTCTGATGGTGGATTTTTCATGTGCTTTCATCATCCCCAGCAAGACCTCAGGTATTTAACTGAGTTTTTTTCTCCCTTTTCTCTCTGAGAAGGAGCCCTATAATATCTCAGTGTGGGGCCTCCTTAAGCTGGATCAAGACAGGTCACACAGCACTGAAGTGACTGAAGTGAGCATCCTTGCCACTGTGGGAAGGACAACCTGTATCTGTTGTAGCTCTCTGCTTTGGGCACTGGTACACAATATACTGTCCTGTGCTTTGTTCAGTCTAGAATTAAAACTTCCAACAACAGATATTCAGCTGATAAAACTTCCAGGGGTCCCTGCTATAAATCAGAACACGTCTTCATTAGTGACATTTTAAGAATCTAATTGGGTTTTTGGCACTCTTATTTACAGCACAGCCCTATAAACGTTTCCACTAACACAAAAGCATGAAGCAAGTATAAGCAGCTAGTGGGAGGAAAAAAAAAATAGAAAATCAAGGATTTTCCTGCTACCCCTCACGCTTCCTTTGGGAATGGCACTGGAATTGTTCCTAATTACTTCACACACATTTCTTGCTTCCTTCTTATTACAATTTCCTTGCTAACTTGAAACAAATTGTGTCGTGGAGGATGTGCTCCTGCAAAGAGCATGTGCTGTACCTGTGAAGTGGCCAGGAACAAAATGATGATTAAGTTTCCTAGGGCTCTAGCAGTAACATAAAATTGTCCCTGTGGAAGTTCAAACAGGTCAGGTGCAGACTTGTATTCTGATGGACTAGAAGTTTCAAGTGCTTGCCTCCAAGTGGCAATTGCCTAGGTACCAACACTGGTGATGTGGTTACAATTACAATAAGGAAGCAGAACGTGGCATCAACCAGTAAGAGAGGAATGGTTGCACAGTGTAGGCTCATGGAATACTTCAACTTTGAAAGTTCAGTCCAATTGGCTGCCACTGGAAAATCAATCAGGAAATGTAAAATAAAGTGTGAAAGCTACACAGTGATGGGACAAACCCACACTTCTAAGCACAAAAAAATATGTATACTAAACCTAGAAGCTGTCTAGGATAAAAGATATCAATACAACATACTAAAAATCACTTATTTGCAGCATGGAAGGGGAATGGTGAAGTTGATAACAATTTCTAAGATACAATATTCAGGGAGCTTATATGGAAAGTTAATAAAGTCAAGGAAGTACTAATTGTTAACAGAGGTAAAGAGGCAAAAAAGATATTTTAATAACCATTAGTGTGCTTGAGACTGACCACGAGCCCATTGCTAGAAGTGAGTGATAGAACTGTAAATGACAACCCAAAAGAGGCGGAAATATCCAATAAACATTTTGTCCTTTGCACATTGTTTTGTCCTTGTAATGAAGCTGGAGAATGTATCGTCCCATATTACGTCAGCACAACAAAATTCACTGTAGGTAATAAAAGGAGATGTGAGATGAGATCTGCTAAAATTAAATGTTTTCAAATCAACAGGCCTGGAGTCTTACATAAACTCAATGAGGAGTTCTCCGAATCACTAGTGTTGATACTGAACAACTCATGGAAAAATGGGAAAATTCCAAAGGGTCAGAGAACTGCAAGTATATCTACGTATTAAACAAATACTAAAGAAGGAAGGCCCAGGGAATTGTAGGCACCATACCCCAATATCAGCTTGGATATAATAATGAAGGCAGCATTGTTTTCAAGAATCGGTCAGGGTAAAATACAACATGAACCATCCTGTCAAAAAAACCTCACTGCTCTTTTTAGGAGAAGCTGACTTGATAAAGGCAACAGTACAGAGTGCAACGTGGACTTCTCCATGGCATGTGACTGTAAAAATGTAAACACTGTAATTAATAAAGAGATTCAAAACTAATTTCAGGATAGAGCTTTAAAGTGTTGTTAAAGGGACAATATTAATGAGTGAAGTCATTTCTAAAGAGAAATCAGTTGCATTTCTGAACATATTTTTAATCAGTCCTGTAGAGAATAAACAAAACTGTGTTTGTTAAAAACAGAAATGAAGACAGAAGCTGGAAGAGGACAGTTTCAATGTACAAATGATTGCTAACATTAGAATATACAAAACTGCAACTCTCCTGAGGGACCGGGATTTTTCTGTCTTGTGCTCAACATCCTCATCTTTCTGGTAGCTCTGCATTGAGATGAACTCTATAACCAAATCTCATGTTTCAAGGCTTCTGTTGACAGCCTGCAGGAGGGAGAGGACAGTTCCTTTTTCTGGTGCCCAATTTACCCGCAGACTCTAGGATGCTTGAGGGAAGACAAAGCTTCACTGATTGGCAGAAGCTAGACTGGGACTCTGGAAAAGTTGCACCAGTGTCCAGCTAGGACACAAAGGATCTTTTTTTTTTTTCTCTGAAGTGTGCATGTTGGTCTATCTTGCTCCCATGCTGAGGGTCAAATTTAAAGTCAGATATGGAATTAGGAAGGAATTTTCCATCCCACGAAGACTGGCAAGAATCCCAATTGCAGCTAACTCACTGTTTTCTCTTCTTATCTCCCTAGACTCACACAGGGAGATGCAAACAACAAACTGAAACGCAGAGATTTCATCAATTTACAAGGTCTTAAAACAATAAGACCTACTTCTTCAGGGTAGGAAATCACTGCAGGACTTGAAGAGGCTCATTTCTTAGTAATCATGGGGCAAAACACACACATAGTATTTGGGTAAATGAAGGGCATATGGGATTTTGCATTTCTTGTGACAGTTTCACTTCAAGCTCCTCAGAGCATAACACAAATCTCTGGGCATAACAGAAGCCAGCATGTGTATAACATCTTGCTACAGATGTGTCACTGTCATGGAATAAGAATAATGTGACACTGAATCCTGCTACAGATTATCTAAATTTTGGTTGTTGAGAAATTAACTCCCTTAGCAGAGCTGGGACATTTCTGCTGCTCAGGCAGTCCTCCTAAGAGTAGCAAAAAAAACCCAACCAGAAACCCAGCTAAAGAAAGTAGCCACTGCTTATAACTGTTGTAACTACTTCTGGTGTTGACATATCAACTTACTGACAAGGGAATTGTTTCCTATAGTGTCAGCACAGTAGAAGTTGAAGTCTAGGTCACATGTATACTTGTGGCGAGCATAAACAAAAAACCCTCATAAATTCCAGATACTGAGCCCTTTTCCTGTGGGTGATACTGTAGCGAAGCAGAACAAGCCTGGCTTGATGTTCAGATAGCTGGCTAAACCTGCAGTGTTAGCAATGGTGTGATGCTTTGTTTTGACTTACAAACTGACGAGAGCAAAGACAAAGCTTCAAAAGGAGAATAAATATAGATGAGCAAGAGGTCATTTCATTGATAGCTCACTTTTATGAGAGCTACAAAGAGATACAAGGGGAAGTGCAAACACTGCACATGAAAGTTCATTCTCAAACCCTCCAGAGGCTCCTCACTGAAGTGAAACCCTGTTTTCTCCTCTTTTTCACTGTACAGAGTCAATACTCAGATGCTCAAGTCTACCAGATCTGTAGCCAGATACAAGAGCTAGTATTGTGAAAATTGAATGTAGCCAGCTAGTATTGTACAAATTGAAAGGGAAAACTCTTAAAATTAATCTGTCAATGGAAAAGAAATGGTCATATTATCTCCCTTCCCACTATTGAAATGACAGACCTAAGGTGTACCACAGAAAGGCCTGAATTTCTGTAAGCCAGAAAACTATGAAAATACCAGACAGGCAGTACCACCACAAGAGTCAAGCCAACAAACATTTTGAAAGTGACTGGGAGCAGCAAATGTTAATCAAATTGTTCAACCCTTTTTTGTTGTTGTTGTTATTTTATTCGATTATGTCTGATAACGTTGTTAAAGAGTCTTGCTAAAGACTCAGCATAATCAGCTTTTCAAATTACAAAATGTCAAGGCAGACTGCTCCCAAACCTTCAGACGAGAGCATATTTGTCTCTCTTGCTATTTGCAAAGTTGATGAAAACAATTTCAAAGAAAAAAACACCCCCCTGTTAGGCGTTCTGCAAGGAATCAAGGAGAGCACAAAACTAACATTAGCATTTGTAACCCCTCTCTCTCAGCTCAGCCCATTAGCAACAAAAAACATCGTTAAGGAAACAGTAGTAGGAGGTACTCCAGTAAACAACTGCATCAGTAAGATTTCAAGTGCTTGCTCTATGTGCCTTATTTCTTGCCAGGTTCATTTCTTGCTCAGTCATTTAATTCTTTTGCCATGTTGAATGCAGAGAAAGAAATCTCTGCTTCTCCAGCCAGTAAATAGATAACGATTAGGTTTGACCCCTTCTGTGGAGCACAGAAGATGTTGGACTGAGTCATTATTCTTCTGCAAAACACCAGTATATTATTAAATATAAAATTATGATAATGGTACTGCATACTCCTCTTATGGCTTCTCTCCAAGGATGCAAGACCTCCTAACAAACATTAAATTAAGCCTTGCCACCACATTTGTGGAAGACAAATGTTCACTCGAATTTGGAAGTGGGAGAATGAACAGCTAATGCTTAGACACATAGCTTAAAGAAAAATAAAAAAGCTTTCATTATTTTATTTGTAAATATTTATTTAATTTCCCCAAAGTAAAATTGGGCAAAGTGTACTATTTAATACCATCCTCTTTCCACCCTTCAGCTCTTTAAAGCCTTAAAACATCAAGCCTGTAAATTCAATTTCTGTGTCTGGAGGCTCAGCACTAATAGCTCTGTCTGGAACATTAGTGTCAAGGGACAGTAAATGTCTACAGAGTTTAGAGGGAGTCAGCAAAGGGCTTTCTGGAGAGACAGAAAAGATTTCTATTATTTATTCTAGAGAGAGATTAGTAAAATGGGAATATTAGAAGAGCATGTTATTATCAGCATTCCATTAAGAGCACCAAAATTTATATACAGACATGGAAAAAAAATGGAACCAGAGCTCTCTAACTTGCCTGGGTTCTCTCTCCCACAGAAATCATCACTGGTTATTTCAGAACAAGATACAATGAGCCTGGATAATTAACCTCCCACCTCAGGTCACACCTTCATCTCCAACAGTTATAAATTGAGGCAAAAGGACTTCATATTTCTACCAGTAAGTGTCATCATTAGCAATGAATATTCTTACTGTTATGACTATTCATTATTACTTTCATAAAAATCATTTTTTGCAATGGGCTAGTAAATTTTCTACGGGCTGAAATTTTCCACTGTCAGATATACACATCCAGGGTGGCTTTAAAAACCCATCCTGATTTTCTATCTAGCCTGGCTGAAGGACAGAGCTGAGTTAAGTGTCCCCAAACATATGACTGTGTACACCATAAGACCATCAGGAAGAGACAATACTCAAAGTGTACTTCAAAGGTGAGCCAATTGTCCTCACCTTGTGTCTTTTGTCATCATGTCAGGAACTACCAATCAGACACTGTCACTGTTCTCATTTATATAATTGGTGATTCATATTCCTGAATTTATAAACATATGTTTATATTTAGGTATTTTATGTGGTTGGAATCACATAAACTCAGCAGTGTATCTTTGTGTGCTTGCCAATCTGCTCTTCCTGACTTTGGCCTTGATAATAAAACTGTCAACTATGCTGTGTCTTCTGGGATCTAGCTATGTTCAATAAAGTTTGCATCATGTCTGCCCAGTAAAAATAAGCAAAGTAGTCTTTACCCGAAGCTTAAAACAAACACCATTTTTTAGGAAAAAAATGATGTCTCATTTGCAAGGACACGAGTTCCAAACCAGCATTGTTACACAGGTCCACTACCTTAAGAAGTTCCAGCCTTGAGACAGGCATCTGTTTAAGCACCATTTACTGTTAATGCATTTGACACATGCTGAGATGAATCAATTAATGTTGTTAGTGCAGCTTTCCCTAAGCCACAGTGTCCTTTATAGCCCTCTAAATATATAGAGACCTATAAATACAGACCTATTTCTGATAGACATATAGCAAATACATTGGTGAAAAAAGACAGCTAGTGATTGATAATGGTTGGAAATTTTGACATTACCAACTGAAAAGTGAGACTGGAGATTCAGTAAGAGAGAGCAGATTGGAATACAGTTTAAGCAAAGAAATACTAATAGGTTATGACTCACCACAGTCACCTGCCATTTCAATTGGCACTCCAGACTTGGCTCCTCAGACTTGGGAACCGAAGCCCAGAAAGAGCTTAGAGACATATGAAAATCCCAGAAGGCTACTAATTGAATGTTTAGGTATTGATTAAGTCTAAAAATCCAACTGCTGAGAACCTAAGTGGTGCTGGAAAGCAGCAGGATTTGGCTCACGCCTGTCCAAGGAGTATTTGGTTACCATGTAGGTGTCACCGACAGACTCCCAGCTTGGAATCAGGCCTTTTAACTCAGACTGAAGAGAACATCTCTCACCTGCAGAGCATGAACCTTCAGCATGCACTGCCACTGGTCAGACCACACAACAGGGATTGAATTGAATTTACCAGCCTGGGGAAAGCATGACAATAGGGAATTTAGGGGCAGTGTGAGAAAACTGCACAGCACCAGAAGCCAGGAGGTGGATTAAAAGAGGACACAACTTTGATCAAAGGTTTGGATTCTATTATAATTTATGAGTGCAGAAGAGTCTTTCAGACAAATAACATCTGAGAAAGTTTCTTTCTGTTGATATGATGTGACCTTAAAAGGGTCCAATGGCTATGTATGGGATTTTTTAACTTCCAAAATAATAATAATTTAAGACTCTGGAATAAGGAACAATACATGAAGAACTACAAAGGCAATTCATTCCTGATACAAATTTCTCATCAAATATTAAAATCTGTGTAAAGTTAATTAAAGTTTCAGAACCTGCTATCAATTTGATCTATATTCAATTTGTAATTACCTCATTAGTTATGCATGATTAACTCATCCTGCAACCAGGGAGCAGGGGCTTTTCCTCAAATCACAGCTGAACCTGAAGGATTATTGTGCCTAAATGAACTGAAAAAACTTCAGTCATGTTGGCACAAAAACTAGAAGTGAGGTAAAGAGTTGACTAGCTCAGCTCCACAACACGAGCACAAATTTGTACTGCTCTCTTCATCCATTTTTGCTTTTTTTGTCTCAGTATAGAATGAATGAGAATGACCTTTGATAGCTGAGATTTGCACTATCATGCAATCTTTATTTACACCATCACACAGTATTCCTAGAATAATATCACCTAGACAGTTGCTATTGTAATTTGATGTCTATCAATGGAGAGACTTGGAATATGCAGAGACTTGGAATATGCAAAGACTTGGAATATGCAGAATATTTCTGAAGAACTGGTCCAAGAAAACCATGTAATAAAGATAGTTCATTTAGCAATCTGCAGAGGAACCACAAGATCCCTTCTGTTTCTTCAGGCATTTAGGAAAACTAGCAGTATGAGTAAGAGTTGGGATAAGGTTTGGTATTTGTTATGGATTTTTTTCAGAGTTAGGACATTTGTATAATTTTATATGTAATTATTACTCTAAACCATTTCAGTTGCCCTGTGAACATGCACTGTGTTAAACAGATGTCTGGACTGTGGTGGGCTTTGAAAGCTAAATAAGCAGTGGAAGAGGGATTAGGCTTTTTTTATCTAAGATTCCATGCAGATAAGGATTTTATTACTTTATTAATAAAAAAAAAAAAAAAGATATCAGAAAGCAATTAATCTAGGCATCTCTTACAACCCATAGCTTAAACATTTGACTGAGAAAGGACTATGTGCTGCAACAAACAATTACACGTCAGTAAATGTTGCTGTACAAGTCATACCCAGATTCTCCAAGCTGTTCTTGGCATAAGACCAGAGAAGGTGGAACAAAAATAGCTTTATGCCATCTCTGCAGTTGCCCAAATCCAGTCACAAACAGGGAGGCCACCCCCAGCAGCTATGGGATAGCTCTGAATGTCACCCACTTGCCTGCAGTTCTAAAAGACTTTTTGGTAGCTGAGAATCACTGGGAGAAGGTGAACTTGAATTCCCCTGGGTATTTTCTTGAGGTGTAGGTAACCTTAAAGCTGGCCAGTACTGAGAAGATAGGTCTCTGAATTTTAGAGACATCTCAATTTAAAACCTGTACTCCATGAACTTTTTGGATTAAACAATGCCACAAAATTAACATGAGAGCACCTACATTTAAACTGGGCAAAGTAGAGAGCAAAGCAGAGAGATCACAGAGGTCACATCTCCAGTTTCAATCAGTGCACAGTATCCAAAGGAAAAGATTAGAGCCATGAGTTATCTAAACCCACTGCCAGCTGTATCAGTGGACCTGTGTTCCCTTAATTAAGAGGCACAGATCTCATAATCCCCTCTTCCCAACAGGATGTGAACTCTTGCTCACCTAAAATACTTCATTTAGGAGGAAATGTGCATTGTTTAGGTACGCACCAGCACTGCTGCATTACATGTTTAGCTAAGAATTATGACTTCTTTTTCCTTCCTAGCTCTTGTTCCTGTATTGTTCCCTAAATAATTTTTATAGTTGCTTTGCTTCTGAAGAAGAAGGCACAATATTGGTGTAAACATCAGCCTGTAGCTGCCAGTATCTCTATGAAGTCAGAGACAGACTATCAAAGGAAAAAAAATAAAAGAACATTTAAAAGCATAAAACCCAGTGAGGAACAAAATAATTCAGGCTTTTAAATGTTTTATATGCTCATTGAAAATTCCCTCTTTTCTTCTCTAGCCCTGGAAATCAGATAATTTTTGAACCTGAATGCAAGTTGCCATCTAACCCATATTCAGATCAATATCATGCAGTATAATATGAACATAAGTACCCAACAATAGAAATCTGAACCTGAAAATTACAGTTGGGTATTTTTTTCTATTTTGTTAATCCTTGATGCAAAATGGGAACCCATTATGCTGTAATTAGACATTTTTAAAAGCTCTTTTAGATCTTTGGATGAAAGACAGTGCCGGGTGCCAAGCTGTTGTCAATTGTTTTTGCTGTCTGGAATCAGATATTCAAATCTTGGCACAATGAAGCCAACCTCTCTTCTTTCTGTGCTCTGATTTACTACAAGCAGAGCTTTCAAACAAGTCCATATAATGTAGGGCTGTTTCCAAAAGTGCCTATAAAACCAAAATCTTAATACTCCACGTGTGTTGCAAGTATATTCTTTATAATTTACAAGATATTCTTGTTTTTAATGCCCATCCTTCCAAACTTACCTAACAGTTTGCAAATTACCAACAGCAACAGAAAGTCGTCAGAAAAAAACCTGCACCCTCAGTGTCACCTACACCCTTCTGTACCCCCTGGCACAACTCAGCAATCCTCAATTTCACATCAATAATTACCCACATGAAGAGAGGGGATACAAACTGTGTCAGCTCCACCAGTTTTGCAATGTTAATAGAAACCACAGCGCCCCAGATTTGTTTTAGTCTTTAGCAACTGCAGCTATTGTCTTGATAAATGTGGCAACAATATCATGGCATTGCTTATAGAAAGGTATTTTGGCAAAACTATTAAACTGTCAGGAATAAGAAGTCATTTCAGAGTAAGTTATTCAAATTATTTGGATATAGTGGCATTATAATAATTGGTTTCTCAATAATGATCTTTGTTGATAGTCCCTTCTCACAGGATGTCGTTGAGATCTTTAATGCTGCTTGCCAGGCACTATCACTAACCTAAAGGTTCTTAAAAAATACCATCAAATGCAGCTCTCACCAGCAATAGTTCCCACCTAGAATCATGGAAATTAAGTGCTGTTCCTCTGCCTCATTAACAGGCAATAAGCCTATTTCAACAAATAACACAGAAACACAGAACTGTTGGATGGAAAAGGACCTCTGGAGATCACCTAGTCCAACACCTCACCAAAGCAGGTTCACCTAGAGTACATTACACAAGATTGCATCCAGGTGGGTTTGGAATCTCTCCAGAGGAGACTCCACAACCTCCCTGGGCAGCCTGGTCCAGGCTCTGTCACCCTTACAGAAAAGAAGTTTTTCCTCATATTTAGATGGAACCTCCTGTGTTCCATCTTGAGCCCATTGTCCCTTGTCTTGTCACTGGGCACCACTGAAAAGAGTCTGGCTCCACCAGCCTTGCATCCACACTTCAGTTATAGACATTGTTAGGGTCTCCTCCCAGTCTTCTCCAGGCTAAATAGCCCCAGCTCTCTCTCTACCTTTCCTCATAAGAGAGATGGTCCAGGCCCCCCCATTGTCTTCATTGCTCTCCGATGGAATCTTTCCAGTACTTCCTGTCTCTCTGGAACTGG
>VWZY01000007.1:191434-220918 GCA_013399075.1 Chloroceryle aenea
ACCCGCGCCCCGCTGCTCCCGGGAGCGTTGTCCCCGGGAGGTGCTGGGAAGTCGGATACCTTTTCGTGGACCTTGCTGCAGCTGGGTCTCCCCCCACGGGACGGGGGTACGGCCGCGATGCGAGGGCTGCTGCCGGGCTCTGGCGGTTCCCTCTGCAGCGGCACTCGCAGGTTGGCACCCGAGTTCTTGACCCTGCACCAGGACACGACTGTGGGGAAGAAAAGAATCGCTCGCTCAGTTTTCTTTGCAAGACTGGGATCTTTTTGCAGTTCACTCCGGAAAAGCCTGGCCACTTGTTTTATGCTGTTCCCTGGTACCCGAATCTCCTGCAGTAAAGATACCAGAGACCTGTATCTCTCGGAGCAGAAACTTCTCGGTTATCTCTACAGTGAAACTGCGTCCTGTGGTTTTGCACATACTTAATAGCTCCAGATTTGCTATATTCCCATAAACGGGCAGTTTACTTGGGTCTGAAGAATTGAAAAGCAGAGCACAAAATGGTTTTGTCATTATTTGCATGCATTTACATTACACTGCTCTTCATGTCCGAAGAACTGTCAGCACTGGCTGAGAGCAGCACTCTCTTTTGGGATCATTATTTGGTTTAGAACCAATATCTCTTAACCTCATAAAAGGGGGAAGTTTTTAGGAAAAGCAGCAGCAGATTTGGTGCCATTCTATGGCCCAGCTCTCGTGGTCTGGATCCATCCTTAGAGTCCAGTTTTCATTTTCCCAAATAACAGCAACAAAAACTGTTGTATAAATGCACAATCATAATGAAATGACCACAAATAATTTCCAGATTAAAATAAATAAATAACTAAAATTAAAAATTGCTGATTGGAAAGGTGAATTAATAGCTTCCTTAATTCTTAATCATGCTTAATTGCAGAGGGTTCTAGATAAAAGGTCTACAAATTCAGAGAATACCCTATTAAGGTTATTAAGGTTCATTTAGAGACCCAAGAAAACCTAACACTTCCCTGCAGCAGTCAAAAGTGTTAATATTTCGAATCCCAAATCAAAATAAACTCTTGTTTGAAGAAACAGTAGAGATTCCTTTGTACACCAAGTACTTGGAGTCAGGTTTTTCAGGACTACACTGTAGTATGGCAACAAAACTAAGGTTTTTAAAGGCTGTGCCGTGGTTCTGCAGGAACTGGAGGAGAGGAGGAAGTCAGTTATTTTAGCTAAACATCTAGCTATAGTTACAGGGCAGTGACAGAAAAGATGGAAGAAAACAAAACCTTTTAAAGTGGGAAATTATCCAGGTCAGATGTCAGATTTTGGTACCTTTCCAAATTTATTCCACAAAATTTGTAAGGCAGATATTGTTGCATTCATTGCTGCACTACTCCCACTTTGACAACCATGGAATTTATGCCACAGGTTTTGTGTGGCCCAGGATTTGAGGCATGGTTGTGCCAAATAGGAAAAAAAATGTAACAGGAGGTTTTATTTTTGGATTTCTCTTGATATCAATTGTAGCTCCTCATTATCTGTCATTTCATCTCATTGTGATTGCTTCTTTGACCATGATAGTAGCAACTGTTCCCACCAATAAAAATGGGACAATGGAGAGGAAATAGGACCATAGGGATCTGCTGTACTTTTGCTGGACAAGTTGGTGCTCCCTAGAGCTTAGCTACACAGGTAGAAGTAGTAAAGTTTCATCCATTCAGGGCCCTTGTATCTAGGCCTGAGCAACACAATAAGCATTTCTTCCTTCATATCCCCTGACCTCCCACTCTGAAATCCCAGTATCTGGAGAGCTCAGCCAGGATGTAGAAGGCTCAGCTTCTCCTGTGTCTAAGCAGATCTGAACTCATATCTCCCACTTAGCCAGGAAATATCCAAACCCACTGGACACAAGAGCAGTGGAGAGGAAGAACTACTCTTATTGTCCTTTTGAAACCTGTGCTGTCCTGCAGTTTGTTTCATATGGGCTTGTTTTATTTTGAATTAGCTGTGAAGAAAAGGTTCCTTACACCAGGGAAACATTCTGAGTCCTGTGCTAATGACAGTTGATTTGGGGTTTGACTTTCTCTGCAGACAAAACTGCCATTTTTGGCAGACACTCTGCATCTGAGCTAGCTTCAGTAGTGACTTGAGTTTGGGAGTTAGTCCTTATATCCCAGCTTCTCTCTGCCTCTGCCATATACTCTTAAAATTTAGAGCAAGAATAACAAGTAAAAGCCAATGTTATTTTTGTTATTTAGTTCTCTACTTATTGCAATTTCTTCATAAAGCTAATATCATTAGTAGCTCAGTGATATGGTGCCCGTGAAAGAAGCAAACCCACAAATAGAGAGGATCATTTCTACTTCAAAGGTGCATGTGAGAGTGAAAAGAAAATACACAGAACTATAGAGAACAAGCAGCTGCTTGTTCCTTTAAAACTACATGTCAAAACCACCTTTGAATGTTTCCTGGAAAGCAGCTGAACAAGGAAAAGGCAAGAAGGGCTGAGACAGAACATCAGAACTAAGGGTAAGAAGATCAAAGCTGGTGTGGCGAGAGACTTCTCTGGTCCAGGGTATTGTGGTCACCTCTTCTGCACTGTGGCCTTCAGAGTTTGATCTCAAAGGATCAAAGGCTACATTGACAAGCATGTCAATCAAGTTGCAGCAAGTCCCTTGTGGTTGAAAGACACCTGTGGTGTCAGTGGGGATATTCTTCAAGGAGCAACAATGGGTGTCTCACAGAACAAGGAGAGAGCTCAGAGGACAGAAGAACCCTCACAAAGCAGCTGTTTAGCTGCTTTCCTCTTGCAGGAGCTCTGTTTGATTGCAGCGCTACTCTGGTTTCCAGCTCTATATCATGTTAGCAGAGGCAAAAGTGGGGTGGGAGGGAGGTGAGCAACTGCTGGGAAGGACTCCTGGAGGATACCACTGATTGGAGTGGCATCTGCAGTCATTTGGCTCTACTGAGGATTTGTGCATGTAATGCATCTTATTGTGCAGCATGAAGGCAAACAGGGTCTCACGAACTGTCCCTTAGGGCACAGTTGGACAAGTTATGTTAGGCTGCTGATTCTTTGGATGATCTGTGGTCAGGAATAACAGGTCTGTTGGATGGTGTTGCACACCCATCTTACACTGTCTGTGTGGATGACTTTCTCCATTCCACATTCATTTCCTAGTGAGTAGCCAGAGTAGGGAATGTGCAGATGGCCAAAAGGCCAAAATGTGCCAAAAGGCCTTGGAAAGCTACTTGATTCACCTGGCCCTAGTCAGGAGGGTGAATTGGTGCCAGGACAGATTGCAGCTCCTGTAAGTTAGTCTCTTCCAGCTTATTTGTGTTTCTTATCCAGGCTGTGCATGTGTCTGGGGATGAAAAAAGGATCAGGAAGAAGGTGTGTAAAGGCTAGATGGAATAACAGCAAAGTCTGATGTTACTTCTGACAAAGCTTTCTGAGGATGCAGCTGGTGCTTGCTTAATGCAATGGATGTGGATGTAAGTAGATTGAGACTGTTGCCTGGGAAGCTGAAGCCCAAATCTGAGCTGGGTTACTGATGGCTGAGTCTTGTTTCCAGGGCCTGATGCACTGAAGAGAATTATATTGATAAGTCCTAAGCCAAAACCACTGTTTTGTTCTGTTAGAATCATAGAATCACTCTGGTTGGAAAAGACCTATAACACCATCGAGTCCAACCATTAACCCTACTCTAGCAAGTCCATATCACTCACTAAGCAATATCACCATGGCATTTAAACACACCCAGTGTTGGTGACTCAAACACCTCCCTGGGCAGCCTGTTCCAATGCCTGACAGCCTTTGCAGTGAAAACATTTTTCCTAATGCCCAGTCTAAACCTCCCCTGGTGCAGCTTGAGGCCATTCCCTCTGGTTTTGTCACTAGTTACTTGTGAGAAGAGACCAGCACCTACCTCTCTACAACCTCCTATAAGGTCTCTGTTACATAAGTTCAGGGTAGTATGGGATGGGGAGAATGACTATGTCTGCCTCAACTTCTTAAACTACTTTTGATGGTGATGAAAGAAGCTAGATTGGTAGTTTGAAGACTGACAACCCAGAAGACTGAGGTCTTGTTTCCATTGGACAAGCAGAGCACCACAGGCAAGGCATATCCCTGGCTCCCTCTACCCCAGAATGTTCATCATCTTTGTAGAGAAAAGGCTTTAATCAAGCCTTCCTCTGCTGGGACTGAATGATGAGTACTCAGAAGGAAGATATGCAAGATGAGTTTTGACTGGCATTCAGAGAAAATTTGAGCTGTTAGGCTGTGCAGGAAATGCTAGAGAAAGGCTGAGGCTATTACAGGTGTGTGAAGCTGACGTACTCCGGCTGTGTAGATGTGGCTCTATCACTGTCTAGTGGCTGTCCCATGGAACACAAGTCCCCTCGCTGCAGCTAGACTTTATGGATACACCACGTGCTCAAATAATGAGTTCTATGTTTTCCAAGCCAAAAATTCTTCTTCCCCTGCTGAGAACCATGAAGTCTGTGTATCTGCAACACATGGATGCCTTACAGAGGAACAATTTGCTCTTGCAGGGTAGTTGATGCTGTTTTGGTCAGTGCAGGAATGAAGAAAGGAATCAGCTTTTGGTGAGTAAATGCTGAAAGGACTAGACTGGTATTACACAACCCAAAATGAAATCTACTGCTCCAGCTAGGAGTGAAGCATAAACAAGGCAAAATCTGAATTAAAGGCTGCTAGAGAAAGACAGCACCCAGTGCGCATTGGATAAAACCAGAAGCCCTATGGACTGAGGACAATCCAACAACAACTCCAGACCAGCTCCACAAATGTTATTGAACAAGTCTCATGAAGGTGTGTCCTATGTGAATTAGCCTTAAACAAAGAGGACTAAAAATCTCAAGCCTGTTCCTTCTTCCTCCCTGCTGTCTTGGTTTAAAAAGTTGAAAAGTCATGATTAAATTGGCTGAACTTGTTATTTAATATGTTTTATTTAGTTTGTATCTATGATTTTTTAAATATTTATCATATTGCTAAAGAATGGTGCCTGTTTTCATAGAAACTGGAGATGGAAGAGACCCAGTTAAGTTCACATCCAGTCCATCCCTCCTGCTGCCATTGCAGAATTGTTCTGCATGTACATTTTCCAGGACCACCTCCAAACTTATTTTGCAATGTTCTACTTTCTTGGCGAGGGTCTGTGTTCCTGTGTACAGTGGTCTCCATCCTCACCTTTTCTCGACTCCTTTCTCTCTTCATCCTCTTTGTTCCTTTTTCAATATTCCATATTGAAATATTTCCATATTCCTTTTTCAAGCACAGGAACTTCTTATTTGGTTATCCTTAAGTGTTTCTTCTCCTTCCTTAGCTTTTTTAAAAGGTTCTGTGCAGCTGGGCAGGGCTACTCTGGCAGATACAAGCAGCCTAAGCAATATCATTTGAGCAGTTATTTGTTGAGCAACCCTGAAATATCCTGCCCTGGGGAGTATGAAAAACCAAAACAAAATCTCCAAGGTATTTGCTGAATATCAAAGCAGAAGCACACAGAGAGCACTGTCCCTCTAATACTCACAGCCAAGCACACTCTTCTTAAAATCCTATTTTGCTGTAACTTTTCAGCAATGAATTTTCTGATAAAAATGTTCTTTGTAACTGTTGTAGCTCCTTTGTTTATTATTGAGACCCTGCATTTGTTTGATCTATAGGTCACATTTGGCCTCCTTGCTGCAGCTTAGCGAGCTGGCTGTTTGCCCTCATGGCAGAGTCATCTTGTGCTTCAGGAGCTAGCCATGGATAAAATAACAGTTTCATGTCCACGTTTTATGATTGCAAAGAAAACTTTCCAGATATGAGCCAGTTGAAATGGATGACGTGATATCTGCACCAGAAGGCTGCCAGCTTCAGACAATAGTTCTGAGGGGTGGGATTTACTTTCTACATTTCAGCTCCAGAGCTTGTTAACAACTACTTAAAAATAATCATGGGGAGCAGTACCCCTGCTCATAAATGAAAAGAGACAACTGGTGTGAAAAAAACAGGCCACTGAGGATGAAGCTTTCCAGCATTAGCACAATAACTGAACTGAAGGCAAAATTTACTAGTGTCTGGCTGTCTGCTTTTTCCAGACAGGCTTCTCCTGTATTCTCTGATCTTCTTTCCCCGGTACATTTTGGGTTGGGGTGGGTTTCTTTCCTTCTGGTTTTAGTTCTCTCATTATTGACTTCCCTCATTTTCACACCTCTATTTCTTATCTGTGTATCTGAAGGTTGGTTCAGGGGAGCTACAGCAAAATCTTTCACTCACTGCCCTGTCTTTTTTTCTCAGACTGAAGCCCAAAGGCAGCATATCTGTCCAAGGCAGCAGTGATTATTAAATTTGAAGGTATCTAAATGTTATTCCCTTTGTGTCAGTCTGCAGTTAGCACAAGTGAAATGTTGGGATGGATAACCACCAAATCTGACCTCAGAGGAGGCTTACAAACATCCCTTCAGCATTGACAACCCAAGCAGATGTTATACCATAGGATTAAAAACAAACACAGAACTATGCTGAAATCAGAAGACTTTGAAGTTAGAGCTAGATAGCTTAAGAATGTTTCCTTCTCTATATTTAGTAGTGCTTTTGGAGGACCTCTATGTATGTAGACGTCAAAACTGAACTTTGAGTGCTCATTTACTCTTGGGAAGTCTCTTGATCTTCCCACAGAAGACCACTAGGGGATCAGGCCCAGACAGCATGGGTTCATGAAGGGCAGCTCCTGCTTGACCAACGTGATCTCCTTCTGTGACCAGGTGACCCACCTAGTGGATGAGTGAGGGGCTGTGGATGTTGTCTCCCTAGACTTACCCTCAGTAAGTTTGCAGATAACACGAAACCGAGGGGCAGTGTTGATCTGATTGAGGGTAGGAAGGCTCTGCAGAGAGATCTGGACAGACTGGATCGATGGGCCAAGGACAATGGGTTGGGTTTTAATAAGGCCAAATGAGGAGTCCTGCACTTGGGTCACAACAACCCCAGGCAATACTACAGGCTTGGGCAGGAGTGGTTGGAAAGCTGGCTGGCAGAAGGGGACCTAGGAGTGCTGGTGGACACCCAGCTGAACATGAGCCAGCAGTGTGCCCAGGTGGCCAAGAAGGTCAATGGCATCCTGGCCTGGATCAGGAATAGTGTGGCCAGCAGGACTAGGGGGGTCATTCTGCCCCTGTACTGGGCACTGGTGGGACCTCACCTCCAGGTTCCTGTATGAAGGCAACCAGCATTAGCAAGTCTTCTGGGCCCCCCAGACCAGTCAGCACCCAGAACTGNCTGGAGTGAGTTCAGAGAAGGGCAGTGAAGCTGGTGAAGAATCTGAACAATATGTCTTATGAGGAGAGGTTGAGGGAACTGGGGTTGTTTTGTTTTCAGAAGAGAAGGCTGAGGGCTCTCTAGAGTTACCTAAAATGAGGGTTCAGTGAGGTGGGTGTTGCTCTCTTTTCCCAGTTAGCTAGCAATAGAACAAGAGGGAATAGGCTTAAATTGCACCAGGGGAGGTTTAGGTTGGATATTAGGAAGAATTTCTGTACTGGAAGAGTTGTTAGGCATTGGAACTGGCTGCCCATGGAGGTGGTGGAGTCACCATCCCTGGATGTATTCAAAAAAATGTAGATGTGGCAGTTCAGGACATGATTTAGTAGTCATGATAATGTTACGTAGACAGTTGAACTTGAAGATCCTGGATGTCTTTTCCAACCTTAATGCTTCTGGTATTTTGTCATGTTTCCCACAGCTCCTTAGCTCCTGTCTTTCCTGATCTCCTGCTGCATTTCCACTAAGAGAGTATGTCCCAAAAGTGCTGTGGTTTAGCCAGATTTCTAGCCATGTGTACATAAACTTGATTTTCTGAGTTCTTCTCCCTACTCCTTTCTTTTGTAACTTCTGTTCCACTTTGGAGTTGCACATATGATCTGTCCCAAGATTGTACTGTTTCCAGAGAATTTACACTTTGAATGCTAAATAGCTTTCTAAGAACAGAAGGATTTTAATTAGCTCACAACTAAAATGAATCTTAAAATGTGATTTATTTAAAGGGTCAATTCTGTTTCATGCAGTTGCAGGTGTGAACACATTTTGACAGACTGACTGGACGTGGTGTGGGTTTTATGTTTGGTTTGGGTCAGTTCAATGTCTGTCTGGACAAACATTTGCTAATAGATGAATCCTAAATTCAGTTGCTATCATGGTTAATTATAGCTACTTTTCCCTGCAATCTTTGTAAATGAAAGTTTTTGCTGTACTAAATTCTGAATGCTAATGCACTCCTCCATATTAATTACAGGGATCTGCCTTTGTACCAATTAGCTGCTGTCTCCTGTTACTCTTTGATAACAACTGATGAGGAACTGGCAGTGCATGTGCTGATCTGTAATGCATATCCTTTAGGATACTCACCATATGACACGTAACAGAAAGTGAGTGTAAGTGTAACACCCCATTAGAATACCTGCTGGAGGTGGCTGTCTCCATGGAGTAGTGGCAGCATGGGGCAATTTATGCTCTTCACCAAGATACTTTGATGAGGACCTTACCATTTGGATTAAAAACCCCATTAAAATCTTAAAAACATGATGAAGGTAGTTCTCAGTGTCTTTTTAGATTCATATAAAATGCCATTGGTCTTAGCTCAGCAATTCTACTCCATCATTCACAACAATCTAATCTCTTCAGCTGTTGGTTTATACATGAGGAGAAATCCACACACATTGACACTTGTGCACATATTCACTAGGGCTTAGTCCTCAACTGCTGTGAAAGCAGTTGGACATCTCAGTGGACATGCAGATGAATATCAGGTTCACCCGAATAATGCTGTGCAGAAAAGTGTTAATTTATAAACTAGGGACCTTCTGCCTCTGATTAGCTGTGGCAACAGATGGAATGGTGTATCAAGTGCAAGTGTTCTCACTTTAAGACAGATGGCCTAAAAGCTGGAGAGAAGAAGGAAAAAAGACATAAGAATTATTAAAGATTTGGAAAACATACCTCAGTGAACATTTGAAAGAGACAGATTTGTTTAGTGGAAGGTGAAGGTGTGAGTTTATCACAGCCATCAAGTATCAACATGGCAGGGGGGAAGGTGGTAACAGAGAGCTCTTCAGCGTCGAAGCCAAAGACAGTTTTATGGTAATAAGGCAAAAAGTAGGTAACCTTACCTGTTTGGTGTTCCAGGCTAGGCAAAAAGGGTTGGGCAAGCCCTCAACTCTTCAAAAATGGATAGTCAGCCATTTGTGTTTACACCCAGACACCTAGCAGGGCAAGACACATTTATTGGAGTTTGAATTGAAGCTAATTCAGATTTGAAACAAAGTAAAAATAGCTGTCAGAACAGTTACCAACAATTTCTGGTACAGTCTCCTGCTACGGAAATCTTTTCAATTCAAAACTGTTTGGTATTTTTAATAGTTAGGACATTAATTCCCAATCCAACAGTCTGTTACAGAAAAGGTCGGGCTATGCATTCGCAATGCTTTCTCCTGTCTTTATAACATCCCAGCCTCTGAATTTATGCCTTTATTACAGTATTGTTTGATCATCAGTCTTAATGAAGCTCTCATTAACCACCGCTTCTTTCCTGTGAAATGGTCACATGGACCATTCAGCCATTACTGAATAAATCTAGTCATTAAAGAAAGGAAATAATTAATCTCCTCTTGTCATCCGAGTCACAGCTGCTAATGGACTGAAATGCTATCTATAATGTACATCAGAAAGTACATTCTGTTTCCTTTTAAAAACATTAAAAGTCATTTAAAATGTTGCTATTGTATTTCACCTACTTTTTGTTACACACTTTTCCCACACTTAATGTATCTTAGAATGTATTTCTTGGGCAAAGTGACTCTTCAGGCTTCTCATTGTCTGTAGACAATGAGAATTTTCTGGCTGAGTTTTAAATAGTCAGTTATTGGTAAATATTGACATCGTGTTTGAAAGGCAAGGGAAGAAGAGATGTGATGTTCAAGCTATATACCCTACCACATTCTTTTTCTTACATCAGTCTTAACAGTTTCTTTGACAAAATGTCTCAGTTAAGGAAGTATTTTGCTTCTTGGAATGTTCTTTGCTCCAAAGGCACTCTTGGTTAAGTATTGCCTCTCTTATGCAAATAGGAATCAACTCACTTGAATTATTATCCATATTCAGTATTGCAGAGATAAGTTTCAGATAGTTACAAGAACGAGTAACTCTGCAAACAAACAGCCAGTGATTTATTATATAGGCCTTTAGTGCTGGGTATTTGAAAATAATTTCTCCACCTTACCAGCTGTGACTTGGTCTAATTGTCTGTAACAAATCTTGGTATAATCTTGTTTACCTCATTATCTGTCAGTTCCTGGCCAGTTTAACTGACTGATTTCATGACCACATCTACTTCTCTGCCTGCTGGCTGATACAACTATTCACTATTGAAACAAACTAAATGGACATATTATTATGACACCAATAGTTCTGGATTTTTAGTAGAAAAGAAGGGCCTAACAGTATACTAGATGAATGTCCTTTATCATTTGTCTGTATCTGAGACTATGGCTCCAAGAAAATCCTCCTAGCAGAGCCACAAGGTTACAAAAGTTTTTCTTGCGTCCCTTGGCCCCGAACAGTCACTTACCCCATTGTGTTGTATGAGGTTCACTGTGTAGAAGGACAACTGGGGAATGGACCTGAATAAAGAATAAAAATTAAAAATACACATAGTTAAATTTTGGTCCTCTTCCCTGTACAGCCCCACAATCATTGGTATCCTTACAACTAAGGGGGCTAGATGGGAACAGAAAGGGGACCTTCCTGAATCAGGAGAAATAGATATAAAAAGTGGTCCAAAAGAATGTCTCTGTTCCCTGAAGGTTCCTTAAACTATTCTGAGAAATAAGACAGAAAAACATTAACTAGTCTGAGGGTGATTCTTGCAGATGGCTAGACCTTGCTAGGAGTTCTCAAAATACTTTTGTAAGCTAAAGTCACTCCTTAGGTTGAAAGGCTCTTAGCATAACCAAGTTTCAGTATAACATTAATTCAAGTTTCTGTCTTTCAAAGCTCACTTCAAATTTCTAAGAATTTGGGGAAATTGATAAAAGAATAAAAGAATTGATAAAACTACAATTAAAATCTAGTTACTCAACTCACTGCACATTTTCAACCCTGAAACTACTGGAAGCACTTTAGAAATAACTTACTTATTATAACAAAGGTTCAACAATTAATATCATCACTTCACAGTCTTCCAATCTAGGTTGACTGAATAACAGTACTCAGAGATGATCTCTCACATGGTATTCCAGAGTCTTAATATTAGTAATTGACCTTTTTCTTTGTGTTGGTCATTCCACAGTCCTCCATCAAGTAGTTGTCATACTTACTGCTTTCACCATTTGCCTCCTCTTAGTCACTACACTTGCTTTGCATTGTTCACTTTTCTAAGTAGCACTCTCTCCCTTCAGAAAGTATTGTACCTATTGACTTTTTAACTTTCCAAAAACCCAATTCATCTGGCGTGGAGTTTGAAATAAAATCATCACCCATCATCTTGTAAGGCAGAAGGCAACATTTGGCACTGTAGCATGGTGTTGGTATTATTTTTCAAACCTCTTTTTCTGCTGCTGATTTGTTTGTGGTGATGGCAAAATTTTTTCTTATTTTGCAGTGATTGGAGTTGTTTGTTTATTTGGCTTGGGGATTACTAATTTTGTGTATTTCATTCTTTGTTTTTAAGAAGTATTTGTATAGTACACAAGGACTTGGAACTGGTTGAAATTCATCTACCAAATTCTTGCCTTGTTGAATTCAGTAAACTTGGAGATGCCACGGGAAGACTAGAATCCTGACATGTCCACATCTGGAATGTTGTCTTCAGCTCTGGTTGTTCCCACTGAAAGCAGGATATACTGGAACTAGAAGAGTCACTACGCAGAGGAGTAAGAATAGTTAGTGGACAGGAATGGCTTATGTACAGGGAGAGACTACATAGGCAGTTCAGTGTGGAAATGAGCCAACTGAGGTGTGTTCCAATGGAAGTCTGAAAAATCATGAATCATCTGGGAAAAAAACAACAACAACAACAAAAAAGGAATTTGCCATTTCTCATAATACAAGAAGTGGATTGGGAGGCAAGTGAAATGATACGGAAAAGTATTAAACAAAAGGATGGAATGTTTTTTCCACACAGACTGTGGAGTTCAGTGACAAGGGATGCCATCAACACCAAAAGTCTGAATAGGTTCACGATGGGATTTAACAGTCTTATGAAAGAAATTTCCATCCAAGAGTGTTCTGGCTTGTGGGGAGGATTTGAACTGGTGGACTTCTAGAACATGGGAGAAAACTGAATCACCTTTGGACTGTCTTTATACACCTTCCTTCCTTCAGCATTTGCCACTGTCCCACAGAGATGGTATGCTACCTTCGTAAGTAGACTTTCACTACAAGTGAGGATGCCTGTTCTTATGTGCTTAGGAAAACTGGGACCAAAGATGGAGAGAGAGATGGAGAGGAGTATTGAATGCACTGGGATATGAGATCAAGTCATCGGTGATAAAGTGTTGGGCAACGTGATTTTGAGTTGTCTGCTAAACAGGAAAGACAGAGATGAGGAGAGCAGGAAAAGGATCTGCCTTTTCCTCTCCTTCTCCTTTACTTTCAAGTGACTCAGTTTGAAGTTTTCAATGTGAGGCCACTGTTTGGTCTCCTATTTTTCTCACGTTTTTATTCTCTTTGTGACCCTTTGGCTTGAGCAAGCTGACTCCTGTTTGTTTGTTTATTTGTTTAATCTTTTAACATGATCACCATAAAGGTGCATATGTAAGATGTTCATGGCCATCTCTGTTCCTATTCCTGCTTCTTTCACAGTCCCACAGCATTCCCAAAATCAAATATTAGAGGCAAGATATCAGTTCAAAAATATCTGCCCTGAAATAAACCTTCCACATTCCATACCAACTCCTTTGTCACCCTATAAAAATTGAATTTCTACTGCAGGCTCCTATTCCTCTCTTCTAGCTGTCATATTTATTATTCCAGGCCAGCAACTTTGATGTTGCTAATGGTTTCCCCTTGTTGTGCACCTGATGTATAAACAAAGGTCTTTTTGCACAAAACAAAGTCAAGTTATCATCTTTGATCAGATCGTTTGGATCAGGTTCAGCTGACAACTAGAGAGTTTTTTCCACCCCTATGCATTTTCAACATGCTGCAAATCCCTTATGCTTGTGGGATTTCTTGTTTGTTTCCTTGGGTTTCTTCAGAGGTTAACTTCTCCAAACAGCAGTCTGGAAAAGAGAGTAATGCAGCAAATATTCCAGATCTTGAGGAGCAAAGAATGTGTGTTGCTGGCAGAATGTGATTGCTAAGAAACATCCCAGATGCCATCAAGCTAAAAGCATAAGGGCTGTGAAGTCAGAGAGTGCATCCACAGGAAAAGGTTGAAGCTGAAACTGTCAAGCCTTTGAACATATGGTGCACACATTCAAGATCAAAGGTTAAAAGTTACTTTTTAACTCATGTAAACAGGTCTTTTGTGCTTCCACAGTGCCTTTTGTCTAGGGATGCTAAAGCGTTTTTGTGGCTTGGGGGGACATTACTTTATCTGACAATCAATCAGGAAGACTAATGTGCAGAGAGTTGAGGTGAAAAATCAAGTCATGCAATCAGAAAACAAGAGCTGGCACCAGCAGACACTGTTGCTTTCTCTGTGAACCTTGTTCTTAGAGCATAAAGGATTTAATTTTGTAAAGGGCCAAATAATTTATTGATAGGGTAATTATTAACCGAATACCCCTTCTATAGCCACAAAGACCACCAGAATGTGACTTTGCAGTGAAATACTTGTGCTTTACCACAGGGGAGACATGTCTACCTAGGCCAGAAGTATTTTTATTCCCGTTTTAGAGCTGAGATACTCAATGCTCAGTCCTGAGTTCTAATGAATGAATGACATTTGCAACAACTTTACTGTATATATACAGGCTAAGGGAGGTTCTCTTCCCCCTTTACTCTGCCCTAGTGAGACCACATCTGGAGTACTGTGTCCAGTTCTGGGCTCCCCAGTTCAAGAGGGACAGGGAATACTGGAGAGAGTCCAGCAGAGGCTACAAGGATGCTGAAGGCACTGGAACATCTCTCTTATGAGGAAAGGCTGGGAGACTTGGGGCTGTTCAGTCTGGAGAAGAGAAGACTGAGGGGGGATCTTAGGAATGTTTACAGATCACTGCAGGGTGAGTGTCAAGGAGAAGGTGACAGTCTCTTTTCATAGAATAGAATCATAGAATCACCAAATCATCTAGGTCGGAAAAGACCCATGGGATCATCGTGTCCAACCTTTCACTCTACTCTACAAGTTCACCCCTAGACCATATCCCCCAACACTACATCTAAACAGTGCTTAAACACATTCAGGGATGGCAACTCAACCACCTCCCTGGGCAGCCTGTTCCAATATCTCACCACTCTTTCCGTGAAGAATTTTTTCCTAGTGTCCAGTCTAAACCTGATACAGTCAGTCTAAGTTATTTACTGGATACAGAGCTTGACAAGAACAACACCAGACATGTTTTGGCCAGTGTATTAAACCTCAATGCACATGATTCAAATTTGATTTGTGCTTTTAAGTACTTCCACATCTCTTCTCTTGTCCTCATCATCCAGGAATGAAATGAGAAATAGCACAGTACTGTACTTGCACTATTTCAGATCCTGGAACTGAAATACAAAGTGATTGTTTCTTTGATCTAGAAAGTCTGAATAACACCTAGAGTACCAAAGTGATCTACAGGAAATGCATGGAAAGTATTCATTTCACCAGGGGCTGTGATTTTCAATGAACCACACTAAACAAAGGCAGATGTTTGTAAAGTAGGCAAAGTTATTGGCAAAGGCCCTAATAAGAACCTCTTTAGAAGAGTGCCTGACTTGCAGTATCTGGATAGGCATCGCTGGTGTGAAAAAAACCCAAACAAAATGACAGAGAGAGCTGACAGGGGAGTCTCAAGCAGGTTTTTTTGTTTCTCTGAAGGTTTGATTTTGAAGTATCACTTCTTCCTGAAGTGGTAGAAAGACCCTAAGCTTATAAAATATAGTGAATGGAAATTACATAGGAAATAATCTGTGGGCCAAAAAATATTGGGGAGATTTGAAATACTGTTATGATAATTTGGAAAACAACTTCTTTTCATTTGAGCTTCTGAACATTTTATACTCTTTAAAAACATAAATAATGGAAACTAAAAGATTTCCCTGTTGAAAAACAAGGCTTCATTCTGAAAGCATTACATTCAGACACAATAACCACTTTCATTTTTCCCCCAGACTTTTACTGAATCAATTTATGAAAAGCTGCCCTTTCTCACTAGCAGGGCTCGTTACAAAAAAAATTAGCTTTTCCTAATGAGCAATATTATTTCAGAAAATCCATAACTAGTTTTAAGAAGGACCGTGAGTTTTAAGTACTGTGTTTCAAAGCAATGCAAAACTCCTCATGCTGGTGCCTGGGAGCACATGCTACTTGTCAGTACCAAACATATCACCTGGTGGTAACCTGCTTTTTATCAACAGCAGTCAAAAGGTTCAGGTCAGCAAGACCAGCACAGAAAGAAAAGTGCTGATGCAGGTATCCTGAGTAGGAGGCCTTACCGTGTAAGATAAGGAGATGATAACATGAAAGTTTTGTGGGTTTTGGGTTTTTTTTTTTTCAGTAGGGGCAGGAACTACTGGAGGCATGAATTAGCCACACGGATATGAACACAGGGAATCATGTTCTCTACGGCTGCAAGTGAGATGAGAAATAATTTACGAGGCAATCTGTCTATTTCTACAATTTCCCCAGCATGGTGAAGTTCAAGAGTTGCTGGTCAGGTTAGCAGGCAGCTTCCTGGCACGTGCCACTAGCTGTATCTGCTCTGTACTGTCAATGTGATGCATTTCCTTAGGTGCCTGGGAAGTGAGCAACAACAGAAGGATTACTATGGAAAAATCTATTAACACTGCTGTGTACTGAGTGCATGTGTACAACGGTCTAGGATCCAGAAGCCATGGAAATACCAATGGCTGCTTTAAGAGATGAGGTTATTAATAAAAGATTAAGTATACTTGTTCAGATGGATGACAAGCAGGGATATTTGCTCTAGATAGTACAAAAGCATATTCTGACAAGAATATAGGATACTTAAACCAATAAACCAATACTCCCTTTAATCCACATTAGCCAAACTGCTACCTTCAAGCCTCTGACTTGTTTCCTCTTCTGTGTCCTTTTGCTACCTTCAAGCCTCTGACTTGTTTCCTCTTCTGTGTCCTTTTTTCCTCACAGAACAAAGCCTGCCCAGATTCTAAACCTGCTTGTTGTCCATTTGCCATTCAGAAATATCCACATCCTTTTTTAAACTGGATTGATGGGCTGAGGCCAACCATACAGGCTTCAACAAAGCTGGTGAAGAGTCTGGAGAATAAGTCTTAATAGGAGTGACTGAGGGAGCTGAGCTTGTTTAGCCTGAAGGAGGCTGAGGGGAGATGTTATTGCTCTCTACAGCTGATAAGACGAGAGGAAGTGGCATCAAGTTGCACAAGGGAAGGTTTAGATTGGACATTAGGAAAAACTTCTCTGCCAAAAGGGTTACCAAAGACTGGAACAGGCTGCCCAGGGAAGTGGTTGAATTGCCATCCCTGGGTGTTGGATTGCCAGCCTGGAGAAGAGAAGACTCCAGGGGGACCTTATAACTGCCTTCCAATACCTGAAGGGCTCCTACAGGAAGGCTGGAGAAGGACTGTTCACAAGAGTGTCCAGCAGTAGGACAAGGGGAAGTGGTTTTAAACTGAGGGAAAATAGGTTTATATTGGATCTTAGGAAAAAGTTATTCAGCATGAGGGTGGTGAGACCCTGCAATAGATTGCCCAGGGGGGTTGTGGCTGTGCCCTCCCTGAAGGTCTCCAAGGCCAGGTTGGATGAGGCCTTGAGCAACCTGGTCTAGTTGAGACACCTCCCTGCCCATGGTGGGGAGGTTGGATTATCTAAGGTCTTTTCCAGCCTAAGTCATTCTGTGATTCTGTGATGTATTTGAAAGCCATCTAGCTGTGGTGCTTAAGCACACACCAATAGAAGACTCAGAAAACTCAGCTGATTAAGAAGAGTATACACAATGGAGTTCAAAACCCACTCTACTTACATTGATACATGCCTCATGACACTTGTTAGACAGTGGAAACTATTTAATCAAAACTATCAGGCTTCTTTATTTACCGGTAGATCAGTCTCCCAGTGTTTCTCTTAAGGTCAGCTGAAATCAACCCATACGGAAAATTCAGTGCAGAGAAACATTTATGTATTAAAAAGCAAATGCCAACAGATTTTTTATGCCTCCTGAAGATGTTGAAATCAATTTGCAAAAATTATATTTACAAGGTGGGGGAGGAGAGCACATAATAATTTTAAATAATAATAAATAAATATTCTTTTCATATTTTATATGTTCTGTATTGTGATCTTTATTTTGTTTGGATTGTATAGTACTGACACTATTGAAATTAAACACTTTGACTTGATTTATTTTTTTTTACCCAGTCTCTACAAATACTTTTTTTCATAATTTCCCCTTTTGGAGCAAGTACACTTTAAATTATTTACATTTTCCCTGAGAGGAAAAATACTTTCTATGAACTGCAACTTTGATCTGCAGGGTTTGTAAGTCTCATGAAAAAGGGATTTCTCTTCTTAGTGAGTCTCTATCCCTGCCTCTGATTTGTCAGATTCTGAATGGTCTGTGTAAACTCCATGATCTCCAGAGATCCCTTCCAACCTCTGCCATTCTATGATTCTGATTCTATGGATACATTTAGCAAGTTTGGTGGGAGACCACTCAGGTGGTGATGGGACTGGAGCACATGCACTGCAAGGTGAGGCCAAGGGAGCTCCTTTTGTTTAGAGTGGAGAAAAGATGCCAAATTGCAACTTTCCAACGCCTGCCAGGAGTTATTGAGAAGATAAAGCCAGGCTGTTCACAGTGGAGAATGAGAGATGACTGAAAGAGGTTCAAGCTGAGTGTAAGGGAAAACTTTGCGATCACAGCCGAGCAGTAGACCAAGTCCCCCNCCCTCAGCAAAGGCGGGCTCCCTGCGGCAGGGACTCTGGGTGGGCGGGCGGGAAGAGACCCCCAGGGGTGCTCCGGAGGCTGCCGGTCAAAAGTTCCAGGAAAGCAAAGGAGAAGAAATAGGAAATAAAGAGCCAAGCCCATTGACCTGACTAGGGACCCACCGTGCATGACGGCATTTTTCCTCGGTGCTGTGTTGCCGCTGTGGGTGTTTCTGTTGAGTTTTAGAGAGGCTGGTTACAGTCAGCCCCCCGAAATTCCCCTGCAGATGAATCAATGTCTGGGATGTGATAACCTCGAATCCAGTTTTCTGCTCAGTTTTTGCCAGTGGTGAGAGCTGATACGGGAAGATAAGTGTGCTGTGGTTCCTAGCTCTGCTTTCTGGGATCAAACAGCTGCTTTGCATTACTTCGGGGGAAGCTGGGCTTTGATCTATCAGTCTGCAATGCTGATAAAGCATTTTTGCTATTTTGCTTATAAAACCTACTCTATTCCTGTACTACACTTGGCTTTATACATGTTTTTTTCTGGGTATGTACATATATTGAAGGACTCAACCGCTGACGCAATTTAAAAAAATAAATAAATTTTTAAAATCCTAGTGTTTGTAGTCTGAATTTCTATAAAGGCTTAGGTCTGCAGGTTAGTTTTTACTCCTGAGCACTTCTAAACTGCTTCCCCATGATTTCAAAGATGTTAAGCAATACTTTTAACAGTTCTAACTGTCGTTGAACTAAAGCAGAAGAAAGAAATTAAGTTGCTATTGAAAGGTTCGTTGTCTTAAAGGATCTTTTCCAACACATCCGGACAAAGATGAATTCTGCCAGTTTCAGTCACTCCAATCTGACCAAACCTGATCTGAGACACTCCACTTTTTTAAGAAAAGAAGAGGTAGAGAAATTGATCAGGTAGTAGAAGGAGGTTGACAGCCTAATGTAGATGAATGGCAAGGGAAGGGGGACAAACAGCTTCGCTAATTAGTAACAAATTAAGGATGGAAAGAAGTTGTCAAAAGATGAATAAACCTTGTGACTTTTCTCACTAGTTATAGCTGCTGATACTGATAGTAGGGCAGTGTTTTGGGGGGAAAGGCCCCTCAGGGGAACTAAGACAAATACTATTCAATTTCCAAGAACTCAGAATTCTTTCCTTTTTTCTGCTAAGTGAATGTGTTAGAGAAGGACTCGTGAGTCCTAGCATAGATTTCCAGATACCTTACCTAGAAATTGGTGATTGTTTCTTTCCTAGGGACAAACATGACAAGTTGGTGATGTCTTTTTTTTTTTTTTATCAGTGTATAAAGCTGACCAGAGAAGTAGCACATCAGGATTTAGGAACTAGTAAGAGAGTTTCAAGACTGTGATTTCAAGAGTAAGTGTGAATCTAGTCCTACAGAAGACAAAAGACCCACGAGGCTTGTTGATTGTGTAGGACCAAAGCAGGGCTGTTCTGGCAACCTCGATGTTGGTGGGGATTTGAGGTGGATGACTTGAGTGGGAAGGGAAAATACTGGGAAAAAAAATTGGAGTTACAGTATGTGTTAAAAAAAAACAAGAGAGACAACACAAATCTAGTGAGTATCTACCAGATTTAGTATACCTGTTAGTGTAACACATGCTTTATTTATCAAGAGTTAGAGAAGACTGCGTGACCCACTGGAGATATATTTGACAACCTGCAGCATAGATCAGGAGGCCAAATTTTCAGACTGGAATTTTGTATCTAATCTTTGAGTGTATAGGCCAATAAATCAAGGGCGTATGCATACACAGAGTTGTGAACATACATCCAGCTCCATGAATGAACACACAAAAGCTTCAGCTGTGCCATTCGTGGTTGTTTTTTTTTTTTATTCATTATCCAAGAAATAATCCTGGCAATGTCTTCTCCCTCGGAACAGCAAATGTGGGTATTCCCCCAATGTACTGGAGGTTAAAGCACCAACACAGAAAAAGACATATTTTAATAAATCATTAAATAACTTTGCTAGCAAATATAAACATTTACATAAAAATAACCCCTTTAACTTTTCATACATTCTGAATTATATTAATCTGCATGAAATTATTTCAAATATTAGTGTAATAGCTTAACAAACCAATTCCCAAGTGCTTTAGCTAACTCAAAAGCACATTCTCTCACACACTTGAAAATGGAGTAAAATTTGAGGTGTAATCTAGCAACTCACAACATTATTTAACAGAAAAGAATATTTGTACCCAGCAGAAACTGTAGAGAATTAATGTCCCCATACTGTAACTCTGAGCTGGTATTTGTCTTGAGAATGTGATGCTAATGTCCCTGCTCTTTCTGCAGCTGTCAGATCTACAAACACGATCAAGACCTCCAAAGAACTTTGTCTCAATTCTGCTTCATTCTTCCTCATGAAAGTTGTCAATGCTGTTGAAGAATATAAAGTGCAGAAGTCATTCAAGACTGGAGAACGGGCACGTTTTGAGTGAAATGGAGAATCTGTTCTGAAAGGTTAAACAGCTTCCTATAGCTGAGCATACCATAGCATACAGATTGCTCTGTCTTCAAGGTCTGTAGCAGAATTAATAAAGGGAGAACGTAGTCAACCAAATTGGAACATGATCTACTTATATTTTTTTTGTTATCTGCTTAGCTTCATTTTGTATATTTTGATTTATACACATGTAAGTGATACCTCTCATGATACCCCATTTTCTCATTTTCTATTGCCACATCCACCTGAACTAGCACAGTGTCTGATCAGAATACAGAGGAACAAACTGTGGAGGTATTAGCTCTATGTGCATATTAAGTTTGGATGACAGTAAAAAAAAAATACATTAAGGTAACCAGAAATTATGTTTACAGCAACCTCTTTCTTTCAGGTGATTTTTAGTTCCAAATGCCAGATAGGAATTGCATGACTTCTCAGAAGTTGGCAAAATGCCCTGAAGTTCCTCTTTCTGCTGTGGAGCTTTCCAAGGAAGTTACCAGCAGAAAGCCACGCTGGCTCTGCCAAAAGCCTTTATAGCTCGTGATGAAGAGCCTGCCTCTGATCATGTTTCCAGTGATGGTTATGATTCACTGATCGTTGCCTCTTCCTATTTCTGAGACATTCCCTTTTGTAACCCATGCAGCTCTGCTTTCTCCATTGACACTCAGGATTTTACAATGACACAGTGTGGAATGAAAGACACAGCAAAAAGATAGTCATGCAGCCAGGCAGAACTTCATATTTACTACCATTCTGGAGGAAAAATAAAAGTAGAGAATGCTGGCCAGTGGATTTCAGCCATCAGACAAAAAATATTGCCTGTTGTTCTGTAGGGTGTCTGGGGAGGATTCTTGTTCTGGCAGAGCATCTAAGAACATGGCACCTCAGGCCTTGGTATGTACAGTGATGGTTCCCAGTCAGCAGTCTGGCTGATGGCCTCAGTTTCAAGCTGGATGGCTTCTAGACTACTAGGCTGACATCTGAAATAGATGAACATGTGATTTACACAAATGTCAGAAATAGGAGCTGAAAAGAGTTGATAGTAAACATCCAGGTATCTTAGGATTTGGAGAAAGAATGGGTGCACAATAAACCCTGGACTGCTGAGACCTAGTGTTGCAATAAAATAGAGAAATGCAAAGCAAAGATAGAATTCTGTTCCTAGTACAAGATGATTCTTGCAGTCCAGTCTTGGGCAGCCTGTGGTGCAGCAATGCCTTGCATCCTTTATCTCTGTGATGACAGAGAAACTTTCACTTGATGAAAGTCTCATCTCATCCCTCCCTCAGCTCCACCTTTCTTATAAATAGAGATGGGTAGGAAAGTTTTACACAGTTCAATGGTTTTGGGAGCCAAATCTACAAATAAATGACAAAAAAAAAAGATAAAACTGCAGGAAGAAGTGGTACACTGGTGCTATGGCAGTTTCACAGAGCACAAAGAGGGAGAAGTGGACCCCAGCATATGACAGGAGAAAGATATTTTGACTTACTGCTGGATGGACTAAGCTGTTGCAGGAACTAAATTGTCTCAAGGAAGTTTAGCTTCAAATCCAGCATGAAACCTAACTTTCTTTTAGCTACTTGAAGGTAAGTAAAGGGATGACTGCAAATAAAAAAGCCTGTGACTTGAGTGTCTGTAGAGCTGAAGCTGAGAAGTAATAACTTACTCTGGTTGGTAGATGAGATCTTTCTGTTCCTCAGTATCAAAAAACACAGAAGAAGTGTGATCAGTATAATCCCAGCTATAAGAGGGACAAAGAAATTTGTCTTCACTTGCTCAACTTCTTTCCCCTTTATCTCTGAATAACAAAACACAGGAGATATGCACAGCAAAGATTTAATTTGGTGACAATTACCTTAAACAATCCATCTTGAAGTTAAGTGAATTAGAAGTTTAGGGAAGGGCTTTCACTACCCTTTGCTTTTATAGTGCTACAACAGTGTCACTAAATCACTGTCCACATTGCTTAATTTCCATTTCCAATAACTAGTGAAACTACCAAGTTTTAGCAGCCACTTCAGCAACAGTAAGATAAAGTACTCTTCCTGGAGTTTACGTAGCATGTGAGAGAGCAGCTTGATTAATAAGAGAGCCTACAAGGCTGCTACTGTGCTACTGCTATTCTCTGGTATTGGACAAGTTTGCAGAACCTGGGATATGTTATTACTTGGTATCTGTTGGAAATGATGGTCAAAGCCTAATGCAATGATGTAAGGGATGTGTAAGTAGCAGGGAATGCAAAGGATTTCCTCTCTCTTTCTGGTTATTGTGCTTTTGGTTACTAGGGTTAGCAATTAATGGGTTGGCTGATGATGACAGAGCATCAGTTATCACCAAACAAAGCTTTGTTTATGTGGAATTCCTAGTTTCTTACCCACCATCACTGCTTATCAGGTGGCTACTTTCATAACACTAGGGAGAAGAGGAATTGATGAAGAGGAGGATGCAGCACTATATAGCTAATATAGCCACGGTAACACTCATGAGCAACATGCAGAGCTGTGCAAACAGTTTGCCATATCTATTGTTGGTAACTTAACCCTTCAGCTAAATTTATATGAAGAAAATTGCACTGTGGAGCTTTTCTCTGAGTGAGTGGAAAGTTTCTTTTACATCTGCAGTAGCAAGGTGTGTGCCTGTATTACCCTGGTGGGTTTTCCAGCAATGCTACCATTCCCTCTTGGCTCCTTGTTCCTGTCTCTTGAAGGACAGTTCTCTATCTTCAACACTAAGAGACATATGTGCAAGCTATATGGGAACTCTCTTTATTTTGATGCACTCGTGCCATAGCTTATGAGCAAAAATTATGTCAAAGGATGCTTTCCCATCCCAGGAGATAAATAAAATACTCCTTTAAAGTCTAAGGAAAGGGTAATTCTTGTGGAACCCTGAGATAATCCACCAGTAAAGTCTTATAGAAACTTGGGTTCCCAGCTTCTTCTTGCAAGAGGTATCTGAAAAAAAACCCCACAATCCCAGAGAAAAAAAAAATCCCCCACCAGTCATCTTGGAATGCACAGTTAATTTTGCCAAATGTTCTAAAAACCACCAGGAACACTTCTAAAACTACTTAAACTTTCATGGCCTTTACAATTAAACTCAGCATAATCTCTTTGGCAGTTTGTCAGCCAAATCTAGTCCAAGGGACAGTCCTGTTGATCCTTCTGCCTCTCTCAGTCCTTAATATCAGAATAAAACATCTTTACTGTCAGGGTGGTTAAACACTGGCACAGTTTGCTGAGAGAAGTTGGGAAGTCTGTCCTGGGAGATACTTAAAACCCAGCTGTATAAGGCCCTGTGCTACATGTTGACCCTGCTTTGAGTCCCATGCAAAAACAGGAGTGGACAAATGGAGACTCACCTATGCTTAGTGGCACTGAGACAAGGCTCCCCAGTTGCTCTCCAAGGTGAAGAAAGCAGCTAATATTAATAGGGATGTTTGTAGGAACTGGGATACTCAGCTTGCTAGTAACGTTGTACAGCTTTGTTACAGCATCCTGTGAGACATCCATGTGACCCGGGTGTGTTTTGTTTTCATGTGAAATTAGCCACGTCATCTGCTTGGGCTCTGGATAACCTCCGCTGGAAGAACAGGAAAGATTCAAGTATTCCTTGGGCTTTAGTTGCCCAGTGTGCAGCTGTGCTATCTCAGGTTGACTATAGTTGGCTGAAATAGACCAAAGAGAAAGAATCATGAGTCAGACATAACACATCTTGTGACAGTTCCTGCCAATTATTTAAGATTTTTAGGCAGCAGGAAGTCTAAACAATTTTCCCAGGAAAACAGTGGGAGTCCCAAGAAGGGTTTGTTATGTTTTTGGTGTACATGCAGACTCACTGCTTCCTATTCTCAGGGTGTTTCAAGGATGTTAAGTCTGATCAGCCAGACAATAAGTCGCTGTCTCTCCCATCTCCTTTTGATGCCTTGACACCTCAGAATAACCAAACCTGGCCTGATTGCAGGTCAGTGTGTAAGCACAAAATGGGAATAGGACACAGTGCTGCATATTCTCCACCTCCTGATTAGGTAAGGGGAAAATTACAAACTTGGAGCTGTGAAATGCAGAGAAGGAAATCACCTGAGGGACTTTAGATGGGGTAAGTTGGAGGTCCAGTGCTGTCACGGGTAGAATTATCCTTGGTGTCTGTCAGTATTATCATAGAATCACAGAATATTCATGGTTGGAAAGGACCTCCTAGGTCACCGGGTCAACCATACCCATAACAAAAAACACCTAAAAAACCCCCCACCTAAATAACTAAATTATGAGTAACCATTTTGCAGCATATAAAGTAATTCACTCGTCTTCACCTGATAGTAGGCCTCCCTTAGCTCAGTGTTTTATGTGGAAGTAACCACAGTACAAGTTCTTTTACTTTGTTGTTACACTGGATACTCATCCTAGTGAATAAAAAACCCCATACCCCTTGCTTTAAAAAGTCACATTTCCCAGGCAAGAATTAATTAGTGAAATGGCACCGGAAACATAAAATATTCATGTTAAATGGAAGCTTTTAACCAATGTTCTCTATTAAATAACCTCTTAAATATTCTCAGCCAGAATTTGTTTGGTTAAAAGGTCATAGTAGGAATAGGAGACTGTAATGGCAAAGGAGAAGGAGAGAATGTAGACATAATACTGACTGCACATTGGTATACAGCAATTTAGAACCAAACAAAACCAACCAAACACGTGAAGGAAACAGACTCAAGGTTTCATTGAAAAGACTTCATTACCTTAGTGCCAATAGGTCTAAAGACAATATGGAGAAATACTGAAGAAGGGAAAAAGGATTCTTAGAAACCTGTGAGCCTAAGAGGGTCTGACTGTTCTGCAAACACATTTAATGTGCTTGATCCAGGCTCTGATTCTTGCCCTGGTGAATTCCTAATAGGGATGGGTGAAGAAACAGGATGTTGCTTCTTTCTGTTCGCTGTACGCCAACACACGGGGAGAAGGATTTAGCTCAGTCACTTGAATCTCCAAGAGTCTATGCCTGTGAATTCAAAATGGCAAAAAGCCCCACCTTTTTCAAACCACCAAACTGAGTTAAGTTCTCCCTCAGGGGAGCTCAAGCTTCCTTTCTCTTCAGGGTATGACTTGCTCAGCTGCCTGCTCACTCCAGCTTCTGGTCTGAAGTGTTTATTCTCTCCTTGGCATTTTATAGGGAGGGCAGGAGTGTAATCCATAGCTGTGAAACTTGCCGAGTCATCCAAGTGATTTAAGAGTTTCAGTCTTATTGACAGTAAACAAGTGGCAACAGGGCAGTATATCCTGATCAAAGCACTTCTGGTTTTATGGTTTCTGGAACCTCAATTTACTGAAAAGTGAATTTGGTTGAGTGGAGGGTGTGAGCTCCATATATCTGAACTTTGGATTGTTAGCAGAAAAACATGCTTCAGGAAGTCTTTTGTATTTAAAAATAACATGTCTTCCAAAAAGGCTATGGGCTGAGACTTAAATACTTCAAGAGGCAGCAGATCCATCAAGATCTTAATATTTTTCTCAATGCCTTAAACACCCTACCTGGTTTTGTTGCATTTTCTAAGTGATGATGTGCCTTACTTCTCACCTGCATCTAGCCACTGACTGGTTTTATATCTTCACTGAATTAATTAGCCTTTTTTAATATCCACTAGTTTATGTGTAATTTGGATTCCTTCATGTTGAAAAAAAGGCTCTTCTTACTCTTCTGTGTTATAAAGTAATCAGATGAATCTTTTAATGTCTCCAGTTGGGCTGTATTTTCTTTTTCCAGCCTTCAGATAACTCTGCTAGAGCTATTCTTCACACTTTTTTTTCAACATCCCCCTTAAAATGAGGACACAAACAGTTAAATCTCTATTATGACATCACTTTCACTCCCAACTCTTGAGTAGTACATATTTTGAAATAGCTTCCTTAGTCTCACCTACTTCCCTCACTGACCCACCCAAAGGAAGCACTAGAGCCATGCTAGAGAAGTAGAACTTCCAGTTATGTCACTTGTCACCATGATCTCTACCTTGCCTGTTTTAAGAGCCAAGGTTTTCCATTGTGAAGCCTTCCCTTCTTCCTGGAGAATGTTCTGTATTCATTGTTCTTAGGGAAATAATCCTGGCTGTACACAGCACATACACATTTATCTATGTATATATATTTTCCTAATATAATACATAACACATATAAACTGAGGAAGTCCTCTGAGGAATGGCTGAGGGAGCTGGGCTTATTTAGCCTGGAGAAAAGGATGATGAGGGGAGATGTTCTCATTCTCTACAGCTCCCTGACAGGAGGTTGTAGACAGGTGGGTGTTGGCCTCTTCTCACAAGTCACAGCTGATAAAGGGACATGGCATCGAATTGTGCCAGGAGAGGTTTAGGTTGGACATGAGGAAAAACTCTATGGAAAGTGTTATCAAAGACTGGAACAAGCTGCCCAGGGAAGTGGTTGAATCACCACCCCTGGATGTATTTAAAAGCCATCCAGATGTGGTGCTTAAAGATCTGGTGTAGTACTGGCCCCAGTAGATTTAGATAATGGTTGGACTTGATGACCTTAAAAGTCTTTTCCAACCACAGCAATGCTGTGATTCTGTGTTAGAAGGTATTTCAGTATTTCTGAACGGGGTTGGTCACCAAGTGATCCAGATAGCTTTGTATGACTGCTCTGTCATTCTATACAGCACTCAACCTTTATGTCCTACTTGAAGTGATGCCAGCCTACACAAAACCCTCCACACATGATATGAGATTCTAATTAAGAAACAGTAAGTAAATCTAAGTAATTTTCAACATTTGTATTCTTCTGATAATTCTTGAGGTTTTCTTTTAAAATATGATTTTATACTGCTCCTTCATTTAGGAGTTTATTGAATGAAGAGGCAGTAGGAAGGAACACAGCAACAAATAATTTAAAACAATCTTCCTAAGTTAAACCTTAAAAGGTCTGGGAGAGTTCTAGTTCCTAAGGATGAGACTTTTATAGCACGTTGCTCAGATGTTGGCTAAGCTGATAACTGATTTAACTGCTTGAATTAACTGGCCTGATGATGCATCTCTTAAACTGGAGGCCTTGATATTGAGGGCACATTATGAGTTTCTAAATACTTGCTGAAAAATCTTGCCAAGTAGATTATGGGACAGTCAAAACCAAGAATCTAGGTTTTGTATCTGTGAATTGAGGGAACACTTGCTGATAGCACAAAGCTAGATAGGCTCAGATGTCCTGGTACTCCATTTCTGGCTGCTGTTACACATGCCCTGTTCTCTTTTGAAGCAGTTTTGAAGCCTGAGAACTCCAGTGGAAGTTAGAAGCAGATATTATTAATGACCAGCCCTATCACAGTGGAAGAGAGAACACAGGCATATGAACAAAGTTTACTAGCAGACCAGCTTAAAATAGAAAAACCTTAGGAAAATATATGAGGAAATACTAAAAGCATTATAAAATATTAGGAAAATATTGCTTCCTCACTGAATCCTGTCCCCCTCTTAAAAGATTTTCTGCCTTTTTCTCTGATAAACCTGCAAGAAAACAAGTTGAATCTCATCAATGACTGCATTTTTTCTTTAGATATATTTTCACTCTTATTTTAACTGAGCATATTAATTTCTCCTCTTCCACATATGAGCTGCTCTCTCTTTATTTTCCCCTGCAATTAGTATCATAGTAAAATATCTGGATGTTTGCAGAAATCTTCCTATGTTTCAGTTGTAATTTACCACCAATGATGCTAACTACTATTGCTTTTAATAGAACGCAGTGCATCAGATGCAAATAAAGAACTGTATTTTCTGGAGTCCTAAAAGCTATAAAACTTGCAGGAGGCAAGAAGAAGAAGGCAGAAAGGTTTCCACTGTAAAGTATGAGGGGTTGCAGTCAGGAATGCTGCAGTATTGACCAAATTATTGCCTCATTTTCTACTTTGATTGCATACTACTTCTTCCACATGAATACTTTTCATTCAAAGCAGAGGATTTTCTACTGAGAATGTTCTTATCCATATTTAGAAATTCTACTCCAGTGCAGGCACATCTTCAGTGTCCTGCTGACAGGACCACGAACTTCTGGACTGAAAAAAGTGACAGAGAACCCCCCCAAAACCCCCAGAGCAGATGACAACTGGAAGAGATTACTTACCAATGATGTGCAGTAAGCACTCAGATGTGTGTATGACCTTTGGTGATCCTTTATCTCTGTGCTGTATAATACATGTATACTGTCCCTCATCCACAATTGCTGCATTTAACAACTGCAGAGTCCATTTGTCCATATCCATCTTGGTGCGGTTTACATATTTAGGGCTAAGGTTATCACGTTTTTCTTGCCCGTAGTATACTTCATGCACCACTTCTACGGTGCCTTTTTGCCAAAAAATTCTTAAATCCTTTATATCATTTTTCTGAGAGTTTGGAAAATAGCAGGATAGGTTCGCCGTGTGATTGAGAAATGACTTCACCTGATGCACACTGGCAGCAATACCTTCGAGAAAGAAAGAGAAGAAATTAAGATTTCTATCAGTCCTTCTTGAATGGAGGAGCCCAGAACTGGACACAACACTCCAGCTGTGGTCTCACTAGGGCAGAGTAGAGGGGGAGGAGAACCTCCCTCGACCTGCTGGACACACTCTTCTAGATGCACCCCAGGGTATCATTGGCTTTCTTGGTCACAAGGGCTCATTGCTGTCCTATGAACAGCAAGTCTTCCCCTAACCTGTAGTGGTGCATGGTCTTTCTCCCCAGGTGCAAGACTTCACACTTGCTCTTGTTGAATTTCATTTGGTTCCCCTTTGCCCAGCTCTCCAGTCTGTCCAGATCTTGCTGGATGGCAGCACAGCCTTCTGGTATATCAGCCATTCCTCCCAGTTTTGTATCATCAGCAAACTTGCTGAAGGCACACTCTATCCTTTAATCCAGGTCATTGATGAAGGTGTTGAATAATCACAACCCTCTGAGCTCTATTGTTTAGCCAGTTCTCAAC
>VWZY01000007.1:220986-248046 GCA_013399075.1 Chloroceryle aenea
CAGCCATCCATGACAACACTCTGGTCATGTGAGATATCCCACCATGTCTCTGTAACTGCAATGAGACCATGGCCCTGTGACTGAACACAGATCCCCAGTTCCTCTTGTCTATTCCCTGTGCTGCGTGCATTGGTGTGTAAGAATTTCAGAGAGGGAGTTGAGTGCATCATTTTCACCCTTGAGGGGTGGAAGATCTGGTTCTCAAAAATGCCAGCACGCTGCCCCACAGGTGCTTGGCTACAACACCCTCCACACTTAGTGGAGTTCAGGTCATAAAACTGATTCTTACTTTTCTTCCTTTATTTGATTTCCCAAGGAAGCCCTACCACACACAGCTTGTGAGCATCTCTATTTTACAAGACTTCTGTGCAGGCAAAATGTCCAAACCATTCTTGCATGTAGCACCCTGAGTGTAGTGAAATTCTGCCACAAAGGCAATCGTTGCAGAGTTTCTTTTTTAAAAGCTGAGTTCATTCTCCTAATAAAATAACACAGCACTGAAGTGAAGAAAATGTGAAGTGCACGCTGTGTGGTAAATGTTGGTGTCTAGGGAATATAAGACCAGAAGGTCAGAAACAGGTGAACACTTTCAGTCTCACTGAAGAATTAATCTAAAGTTTAATGACAAATTAAATGTCAGCTTTATCTGTTCCATAATTAATCTAGAGTTTAATGACAGATTAAATGTCAAACTTCACTGTTCTGTTGTTAACAGAAATAGTCAATAAATACAATTAGACCTTCATGCAAAGAAAGCATGAACAGTGTTACACAAGAGATGATTTTTTCCCCTGCTTTCATCAGCGTGTGTTGCCCTCATTACAGGTGGCAATGGGCTGGGAGGACCATCTTTTCCTGCACTGAGAAATGCAGTCCTCTGTCCCAGGAGATACAAACACCTCTGATGTGTTCCAAAGGAGGAGAAGATTTACAGTCTCTCTCCTGGTGCAAAGTTTTGACTGCTCCTCCAGTGCACCAGCCTGCAAAATGATCTCTACAGCTGCCTAAATCTCCAGTTGTCCCATATCAAACTGTCAGTTTTCAGTTTAATATTGCTGTGCTCTGTGATATACAGAGGTGATGTACACACATTTTAAAGATAGATTTCAACAGAAAATTTAAGAGCCACATAAAATAAATGTAAAGTTATAAAGTTGAAGAGAGAAAGTACTTGCTCTATATTTTATAAAATCCCTGCACACAATTTAAATACATGTCACGTAGGCTCTATGACCTTGATTGTGGCATGGAAATGGATAATTACTACTAAAGGTTTAGCTTCCTACTGGATGAGAAAGTATGGCATAGCAGGAAAAAAATAACCAAACCAGTTTTTACAATTAAAAATGAGCCTTTTACCTGGGAGAAGTATCAAAGCATAAAGGAAGCATATGCAGACCTCCATGACACTGTAAGAAAGAAGAATGAAAGAAGTATGTTAGAGGTTGGAAACACTCCGCTACTTCCTCCAGGGCTCCCAAAGAAGTGGTAAAACAAGATTTAGCAAGAGAGAGACTATTGAGAAAGTTCATCATCTCACCTTTTCCCATGGACTGGTGCAAGGACTTCCGTGTGCTTCACAGCCTCTGGTGATAATAAGCATGGCAGATCTCTGGTTTACAGAGAGGGTGACGGGGTGCAAGGTCACTGTAGGAAGGGTACGCCATGAAAGGGACACAGAGCCTCTGGGGTGCAAAGGACAGGACGAGTACTTGACTCGCCTGGGGCAGAGGGAAGAGGAATGGGGAGCGTGCTTGGCCTGATCATGTGGGGAAGAGGATGAGGGAATTGAAAGTAGACGGGGAGGGGAGGGTGACACAGAAGGAGAAGGTGGGTGAGATGGCGTGATGTCATCTACCAGAAGTGATGAAGTGTGTGACCTTCAGCTTTGTAGCAGGAATCTATCCTTCACCACAGTAAAGGATAACTGAGAGAAATCCTATGTTGTTTAAAGAGTTGAAGCTCAACGACACCTAATCTTGGGTCAAAAAAACCCACAACCTGGTGTCTGCTTAGAAAAAACAAACAAAAAACCCCAAACCCTACAGTGCATCTCATAAGCAAACTTCTATGGCTGCTTGGGGTCATGTAGTATAGGGGTCTACAGTCCTGGTGAAGAGCCTAATGCCATTCCCATGCATCAGTGAGAGAAGGGAACCTCTATCTGACTGGCCTGTAGCTGCTGGTTTGCATTTTAGCAGTGCCTTTGTGCTTTTCCTGTACCTTTTCCATATATGTGGGAGAAGCCTCCACACCACCCCTGCCAAGGTGCTTCGTTCTCCTCCTTCAAACAGCTCCAAACACTCTTCTTTTTCTGGAGCAGATGTAAAAACTCTTCAGCACTCATACTAAAACCAGTGAGATTGCTGCTCTGACTGGCAGTACAGCTTCCTGATGGTTTCCCTTTTTTTTTGTCATGTTTTATTTTAATCTGGGACACTTAGGTCTTTACCCCAGGTCTCTGGAGCAAGCTTCTCTCCTTCTGTTTAATAGAGAATTCCCCTCAGTCCACTGACATGTTTTGTCAAGTATAGAACTGTGAATTCTTTTACCAGACCAGATTCATTCTGCCTTTTCTTAGGAAATGGAGAAAGAAGCCCCAATGTCTCAAAGGACATAGGGAATTTTCTTTGTGATCCACCTCTCACAGCAGAAAAGGAGAGAGAGCTTGTGCAGAATCCATTGTGGTAGACAGAGGTTTTCTGCTCCAGCTGCCCCACTACATGGTAAACTTTTATCAAGGGATTTTTCAGCTAGGCTGGGACTCACTGAATTAAACCACACAAATGATTGCCTAAATAAAACTGCTTGTGTCAAGCCTACAGAAACTCTTTCTCAGCAGTCATATTTCCCTCCTGTGAATAAGAATTTTTGCTTCCAGTCAAGTTTAAAAATAAAAAAAAAGCATAATCCTACATATTTTTTTGTCTTTATTCAGTGCAGGTGTGTAAGAGGAGAAATTGAAGCAATTTAGCAACTGCAAATGTAAGTAGAGAGAGTGTGTTGCTATAGCTGGGCATGTTTACCAATGACTGTCTCACAGCAGCAACCAAAACCAGAACTGAAAATAAGACTGAGCCTGAGAAATAAAACTCAGCCAAAAATACCAGATAACATCGCTTGCCTTTCTTTATGGGTTGGATTTGGAGCTGTGAGGACAGAAGTCACAAAAATCCTACATGGTTTCCTGGCTGCTGTCTTCCAGAAAGCTTGTTGCTGGTGGTGGCAGGACCTCCACTATAGACAGTTGCTGAACCATTAATTGGCCCACTAAAATTTCAATGCTGCAAGCAGCTTCTCCTTTCCCTTTTTACTAGATGCCTTTAACCAGCAAATGCAAAACCTTGAAGCCAGTGTCCAGAAGACCGAGGGGAGGAAGGTGACTGACAGGCTCTGTGGTGGCTGCTTACACTGGTTTTTGGCACAGAATCATAGAATCACTTCAGTTGGAAAAGACCTTTAAGACCATCAAGTTCAACCATTAATTCAACACTGCCAATCTCACCACTAAACCATGTCCCTCACCACCACGTCTACATCTTTTATATAACCCCAGGGATGGGAACTACCCTACCTCCCTGGACAGCCTGTTCCAGGGCTTAACAACCCTTTCCCAGGGAAGAATTTTTTTCTAATGTCCAGCCTAAACCTGACATCCAGAATTATGTGAGGTCAGTCCACAGGGATACCATTTTCCCGTGCTAAATAAAGCTCACACTTTGTGGCATGTCTTTCTTGCCTTTTCATAGAATCATAGAATGTGAGAGGTTGGAAGGGATCTCTGGAGTCCAACCCCCCTGCCAAAGCAGGATCACCCAGGGCATGTCACTCAGGAATGCATCCAGACGGGATCTGAAAGTCTCCAGAGCAGGAGACTCCACAACCTCTCTGGACAGCCTGTGCCAGGCTCTGTCACCTTCACAGTAAAGAAGTTCATCCTCATGTTCAGGTTGAGCTTTCTGTTCTCAGGTTTATAGGCAATGTCCATTGTGCTGTTGCTGGACACTACAGAAAAGAGATTGGCCCCTTCCATTTGACACCCACCCTTCAGATATTTATAGACATTGCTAAGATCCCCTCTCAGTCGTCTCCTCTCAAGACTAAAGAGCCCCAGTTCCCTCAGTCTTTCTTCACTGAGGAGATGCTCAAGTCCCTGAATTATCCTCATAGTTCCCCATTGGACTCTTTCCAGTAGATCGCTGTCTCTCTTAAACTGGGGAGCCCAAAACTGGACACAGTGAGGCTTTGTCAGCCATTCCTGAAGATGTCCCCATGAGTCACAATTACAAATCATGTGTGGATGCCAGGGATTAAAAATGAAGAAGTGTATGAATTGAAATGATGTCTGTTTACAGTCAGTAGTCACACTCAACCCTTTATTTACTATCTCTGCAGTGCATTCACTGAAAGGAGAAGAAACAATATGAGTACATGAACTTTTTGTGACTACTTTGGTTTAGTCCACGCCAAGTTGAGAAGTCACGAGGCAGTTCCCACTTGGCTAAGTACAAGGGGATTCTTTTCCTGAAGAACTTCAGGAAGAAGAGGTAACTCCTTTCCCTTTACTTTTGAGGGTAATTGCCAGAAATCCCTGTGCAACTTATTTTGAGATTGGGTTGAGCTTTCTTTCTCTTGTTCCTCCCAGTCCAGCATGTGAAAACCCAGTACACCTAGTGAAGTATGAAGGTCTTGGATTAAACAAAATCTTTGTGCCTGGTATGCTTGTCTGGGGTTTTATTTGCTGTCTTTTCTCCTGTTTACACTTTTTGGATAATTATCTTTTGAAAGACAAATCTGTGCTACTTGACTCCTCAGTTCCTTCACTGCCCCTCAGTTCCTATCAAGATGTTTCTTTCTTACATGTAAATTATTTTCTAACATCAGGTACGGATCTTCTGTGGGAAAATTCTCCACCCCCATGTTTCATGGTGAACTCAAAACAAAACTGGCCACTGAACTAATAAGCTACTCTTTTGACTTCTCTAATGTAGGGAATTTTCCTAAAATTTCTGCCCTGTAAAACACTGAGTAGCTCAATGAGCAGTGCTGTGAGCCTCCTGGAGACAGGACAGCTGTGACTCAGACTTTCTATGGCTGACCTGAAAGCTTTTCCCAGAGACTTTTAAAGGAAATTCTATTAAAGATTCATTTTTCAGCCTTCTCCCGTGTTGTAAACACAGGTTGATTTTCATACGTGTTTCCAAAGGAAATCACAGCTTAAGAAAACTCCCTCAATGTGGCAAGGGCAGAGAACTCTCAGATCCCCTCCACCCAAATCCTAAAGCCATACAACCACCTAAATATCCAGCAAGGGACATACTGTTACCCAGGCCAGCTATGTTTTGTACGTGCTGCTCCAGCTAGGAAGTGGAACTGGTTTAATCAATTGTTAAACAATTTCTATTGCTCATTCTTTTAGAACAATCTTTTACTCCAAGTTACATTTAAAAATCCTGGGCTTATTGTTTAATTATGTTGTTATTATGCATTGGTATGCCTTCCCACTATCCCCTCTTTCAGTAACATCCTTTCTTTTATTGTATCCAAGAGCTTCAGGAGAACTATGACTTTCTCTACGATTCTGGGATCACTTTGCTCTAACACCCATAAATTGCTCTTTTCAATCAGACAACACCAATTGTTTCGATACCTTTGGTCCAAAGATCATGGAGCATTCCTCTCCCTCTGCAAGCTGAGTTCTTCATCCACACCTAAAGGGCAGGTATCTCTGAAAGAGAGCACAACAACTGCCTAACAGCACACAATCCCACAGCACAAATCATAGGAGATGAGCAAACACTTCACGCAAGGGAAACCGCAGGGGAAGTTCAGAGGGGACGAAGAGCGTCATCAACCAGAATGAGGCATTCGTTGGGATTAGCTGTGGTGGTTTTTTTCTGACTTCCACCTAAAGGATGGGACAAGTTGACATATTTTTCACACTGAGCTCTATCTGGCCACAGAATTGGTGATGTCTTGTTCTCCTTTTCCCACCCTTGCACTTGCCTCAAGGGTAGTCAACCAAACTCGTCAGCTGGGAAGCTGCAATTTCCAGATTCACTTCTCACCAGATCACACTACTGGGTTGAACTGTGGGAGGAAACAAAGCAGCACACCCCTGTTCCCCCACAGGTGACAAGTTAGAGCTGCCAAATGATTAACAGACCAGCGAGTTGCTGGAATTTCCTCAAGGGTCACTGGACAGAAGAGGGAATTCAAATGCCCACTCCCAGGCTGTCCCTCTTCTCAGCCTCCTACTTCTGGAGAGGACTCTTTGCCTGGAAATGGCAGCATGGCTCCACGATGCAGTAGAGGCATAACCTCAAACAGCAGTCCATGGGGCACCTTGGATGGCAAGATACGTGTACACAAAAGTCTGTTCCTAACCTACCCAATGCACCATCCAAGGATTAGCAGCCATACAATAGATTATGTGCTTAGTCCCAAGGTACTGCATCCTTTATTTTCAACAAGTGCCTTTCAAAACCAGCTGGGCATGTGACACAAACCTCATATTACTTCTGAGACAGGGGGATCACTGCTCAGGAGTTACCTTTTTTTCTTGCAATAAATTAAATGTCAATTATTAAACGAAGGTGTGATATTCAAAAGAGCAGTTAAATGAGCCAAGCCCTCCTGCTCTCTCTTCTACCGCAGAAATCACTCTAGGGACACATACTGATTTTCTCACAGTGCTTCTCATGGCACATTAACTGATTTACAAAGCTAAAGGAAAACGTTTTGCCTTTTGCTTTTGGGTCCCTCCCTTCAGCTACCAGAATTACAGTAATTGGGAAGAAAGGACCTGATTCTCCTGTCTACTGGTGTAAATTGAGATCACCAGCCTTACAGTGTGCATGACTAGGAAATGCCCTGCAGATCCACTTTGGTCCTTTTGCCCAGTTTCTGGTTATAAATGTCCTGCTCCAGGAATTCAGGCAATAATTGTGCTGATGCTAACTGTAGAGTAGGCTCATTCTGCTATAGATTGGTCAGCTTGCTCCAGGGAATAAGGGATGTGTGTGAAGCTGCTACGATGAGCAGCTGTGGCTCAGATGAAATAAGAGGGCAGCTGTGGAGTCACTTCACTAAGAGTAATCACACTTTTACAAGTGTATCCTCCTACTTGTTTATAGGAGCATAGCAAAGGCTTGCCTTGGTAACTGCTCAAATCATTAGCAGATAAATAAAAAAGCAAAACCACTCACTTGAAAGCAGGATTACAATACTAGGGAGTACCTTAGTTCTTTCTTCAGGCTCTCTGATTCAGAGGCAGCAAAATACTCCACTGTGGATCCTGGCAGCAGAAGTGCTCTTTCTTTCCTCTGTCCTCAGTGCCTGTCCTCCACCATACGCAGAAAGCCCAGATCACAGAAAAGCCAACCATTCTTATCACAAATACATGTGTGCTTCCTACAGCGAGCACTCTCTCTCCAAAAGAAGCTTCCTCTTTTTAAGGTGAAATTCCCCTTCTTTCAAAGCACATTTAAGTCTCTCGCAAGTGTCAGTGTTATTTATGGTGTCCCTGAGCTGCTGTTTACCCCTGGTCTTCAAGAAAACTTTTGCTTGGCTTTTGCCTGAAGGAAATAACCCGTTTTAAATAAGGCTTAGTTTTCATGGCTGGCAAATTCCATTCACTTTTCTTTGCTCAAATAGGTCTCATATTAATAGAATGGGAAGTAGATTCGTTGACAAGGACTGAAGTTTCTCCAATGAGATTAGACAAAACTCTCTGTCCTTCCCCAAGACTCTGCTGCTGAAAGTCACCAAGTTACTTCAAGATCTGATGACACAAGAAAAATAAATCTGGGTGGATTGTTAAGTGAGAATGGTGCTATCAGGGCTGATTCCGTAGCATTTCTGGGAAATCAGAGAAATGTAAGGCCATACCTTTACTACCTCTGCCATGCTTGCTGTGTACTGATTGCTTTTTTTCCATACAACTAAGTGAAAAAAAGTCTTATGCTTATGTGTTTGACTAATTGTACTTATAATTCAACTAGCTGCTACATTCATTTTGCTGTACTGCCAATTTATTTACATGGAATATGATTTCTCCTGTAACCTCATTTTGATTCTGCCAGCTTAGTAAAACTTGTGACTTTATAATTCATTAAGATAAGATTTAAGTTGGCTTATGAGCATGCAGTGAGCCTCATAAACACCCAGCTTAATGACTGCAATTGTGCTTGCCAGCCGTAGATCAAACATTATTCACATCTGAGTCTTTTTTTTTGACTGAATCACAGCTGATACACAGAATTCAAAAAGGAGCTGTCTGGGAAGAAAAATCCATCCTGTATCTATTGCCTATTAAACATTATTAGAAATTCAGTTTTTATACATCTCTTTCTTTGCCCAGGACAAACTACTCAACGACACTGATTAAAAATAGAGAAGTAGGCTGCTATGAGTGAAAAGGGGGAAGTTTTTTCTGTAGTCTGTAGCAGAGAGCTATAATTTGCTTTTAACTCAAGTTTCCTGTTAATGCAGCCAAAAGAATAATTTCTTCAACTAGCCTGATTAAAAACTAATTGGATCTAATTAAGTGTTTTCCAACAAGTTCAGCAAAAATCTAAAACCTGGGAGCTTTTACAGGCTTTGGGTTTTTTACTTGCTTGCAACATAGTCTTTTAGTTAACAAGAAAAATCAGTAGAGGTGCATAAGATTCCCAGAGATGAAGAAGGGTTTTTCCCCCCACCTCTCTTTTGTCACCAAAAGTAATGATGGTTGAGACCTAAACATTCTAGTGGAAGTAATCAGACTGGAAATGCTTAATATTCTTTGTCTTTCTGCCTACAGAATCTCAACTTTTATACCGATTGTCACACAAATTTGTTGAATTTAGTTTTCACCTGAGTGATATCAAGAGCCAGCAAGGTTGGCTGCAGTTAAATGAGGAGGAACTGCCCTTTGTATGAGCCTGAGTTGATGTGGAGGGATTCGGTTCCTTGCTCACGGTGAAAATTTTGCTATGTATTTATAGCTTAGCTTTGCCTATATTGTTATTGATAATAATAGATATTTGATGCTGCTGGCTCAGTTTGCAATGTGTTGCCTGTGATTCTCTTCATAACTTGCTGAGTGGCATCTGAAAAGGGAAACTAATGTGGCTAAATCAGAAGAGAATCTAAAAGATTCGGAGCAAGACAGACAGTGCCTCGGCAAAAGAAACTAGATCAGGCTTTAACTGAAACATGAAAAATTACATAAGAAGACCACAGAGAGGCAGGGATTTTGTAGCATAGGAGTTAGCAACAGATAAGGTTTTTAAGAAGAGGTTACTGAGAACACTCTCTGTGAGTGCTAGGGGGGGAAAATACTTGATGGAAGATCATGAAGGAAAGGTAAGCAGTTATTCAGAAAGACAGACTGAACTTGAAAGCCCAGGTTTAAGAGTGAATTTTCAGCAACAATTCAGCCATTTTTTTGTCTGTTGCTGAAAGAAAAATTGGAGAAACAGTCTGAAGATGCAAAGTAAGGATATCTACAAAGAGATGTCCAAGTTAGCACAGACAGAGAGAGGAAACACATTCTTTGTTGAAATAGGTCACACTAAACACAGTGCCTACTTCTAATACAGCACAAACCTAAAAACAAACAAGTGTCTGGAGAGATGGCTCCTTGCAGCCCAGATTCCAGCTCTGTAAGGCTTCCCCTGGAGATATGTAACAGCAGTGACAGGATGCTATGGGCTTCACAAAGCCTCGCTCCAATTCACAGCTGGCAGTAAGGGTGTGGAGCTGCTTGTGATGCTCCAAGACACTTACACTATGACAAGATGATGTGCAAGAGATTAATGGAAGCATAAGTGGACACATGCCTGCCACCCACAGCAGGGGTGCAGATGCTCAGACTGAATACCCCACGCTCAGCAGATGCCCCAAGCTACCAGAGGGACAAAATGCAGATGGCTGAAATCTTGATTATTGTACACGCAGGTACTACGTACCAGCTCAGTGTTGTAAGTAGATTTTACTTATGGTAGGCAGATGTTTTCTAGATACTTGCCAGAGTGGGAAAAGCTCCAGAACGAGGTGTGTTACAGTAAACAATAGGGAATTGTTAGGTACTGTCAGGAGGTGTCCTGAGACTCTGGAGGTACAAGTATGAAACTGTTTCTGTATAGTCCTTCTAGAGGTTCTGGGTATTGCTAAGGCCAAAACCTCCACTAAAGGGGCCTGAGGGTACAAAGCACAAAAAGATTGAGAAACCAAACTGTCTTGCTTATAATTCCACATTCAGAGATGACTCCGAGCAATGAAAATCCTAGCATGGTGTATTCCCCAGATGGGTTGTACGGGACAAATATTAAAATCTAGAGAAGGTGGTAATACAGTTTTTGCCATAAACTGCTAAGACAAGTTTTATAGACAGAGAAATATCTTTTATTAGATCCAAATATTGGTTGACAAAACCAGGAAAAGCTTATAAAGAATTGAGAAAGGTCTGGCAGCCTGCAATCCAATTCTGTGTAGAGATCTATTCAATAATTTTATGCAGAAACCAATTCATTATGTTCTGAGACAACCAACTACGTCACCTCCATCAAACAAGACAAAGAAAGGAAAGGCTTTCTCCTGGCTCCTGCCTGGGACTGGCTTCTGCTGGGGCCTGAATTAGTAAACTCTTTCTAAGCATCTGAAGTTTTGATTCCTGGAAACCTGCAGCCATGGAGGCCTACAGGATTCATGTTAAATAACAGCTGAAAAGGGGCTTTAATGTGTGCCAGATTGTGTTTGGATGCCTTAAATCCAGCCCAGGAGGCATTTTACATGCTGAGAAGCTTTGGTGGATTTGGCCCTAACTGGACGGGCTTCTTCCCTCCTCTCGTGGCCAGAGGCAGCTCCTGCACTGCTTTAGCTTATCTCTGCAGTTGCTGTGGATTACCAGTGCCTGCTGAAAGGAACATCCCACATCTTCTCATCTCACAGCATGGCAAAATCTTCTGGAGATTAAAGGCAACCTCACAAAAGGTCCCTACTGCAGTTCCTAGGAGCAATGGCCAGCAGTGCCAGGAAACACTCTAGCCCTCAGGAAAGACAGATTTCAATTCTGATGGTCCCAGCAAGTCCCAGTAGTTGTCCAGGAGTGAGAACTACCTTAGAGCTCTCAGGCACACCCTGTTTAGTGGTTATTCAGAGAAAGAAGCAGCTGCTCCTATGGGGCAGGTTATTTAATTGGCTGGGTCCTACAGGATGTTCCAGTTAAACTGGGAGACAGGTTTATTTAATATACAATGCTTAAATTTTGTGAGATTGAGATTAAAGTATCCAGAACATCTGAAGAGGGTTTCTTTCTCATGGCTTCTGGTTGAGCAACTTGTTTAAACAGAATGTGATTCTTTGATGTGGAAGTGATGGTAACATGCAAGGGAATTAAATGCATAAAATGTAAATTGAGACAAGGAGCTTACAAAAACTTAACCCTCTATGTATGCTGATGGACTGAAGTGCTCCTGCCCATGTATCCTGTAGATTCACTCGCTCATTTTTCTGTGAAAACTGGAAGAATTATGATATTTGAAACCAGGGCAGAAAGCACATCCTTTTCCACTCAAGTCCTCTCAGAGCATAAGAGAGTCTGGCAGTCCTCCTAATAAAAAATAAAAACAAAAACTGGCTGAAAATGGAAGAATATGACAGTAGTCTGGTCTGGAAATGTTATCAAAAGGAAACTGGCACGTGGAACAGAATATCTTGCTCTTAAATGGTTTGCATTTATATGTTACTTAAATTAAACTGCTGAAAAATAAACATAATCACGTGAGAGGTTAAGCTGACATTTTACAATCATTTTTGTGTGTGTTTTTTATTTTACAAGCATTGAGAACAACTAGTTTCTCTTTGAAGCCATCACGTGGAGGCAGCAGTGAAATAATAAGCCCCTTTGAACAAAACTTGGGTATTTAAACCTCCCTTTCTGTACTTTCCTGTGCTATGCTCTGCTAAAGGCTGGTTTTCTTCCCTTAACTGAATTTCTTATTAATGAAACTACAGACTGGATTCTTTTGCCAGGGGTGACCTTCCTCTAGCTAGGGTGAACAAAATTACTTCATTTCCCTGACCCTTTGCTGCTAATAGGAGCAAGAATGATTGAAGAATTGTGGAGAGAGTACAAAATATTGACAAGTGCACTGGGATTATCAATGAAGTCAGAGAAAATATTGAATTAGGTAATCAATGAAACCAAACAGCCAGAGGAAATGAGACAAACTGCCATTATCATCAGCTCACCTCTTATCCTGTGTGGGATTTGATAAAAAAGCTGTGCAGTAATTTTCTTCTTCTGAAAGCTTCATATTTTGAGACCTTTCTATCATTGCTTTAAAAGAGGGTGACAGTACGCAAACTGCCAGCAAAGGAGCTCAATTTTCAGGGCTTGACACAAGGCTAAATTTGAAGATAAACCCCCTGAAGTCAAGAGGAACAGCAAAAGGAGAGGAAAGAGCATGCTTCAGAGCCGCAAGATGCGACATCCCTCAATACATTTGGGGAGACACAGAAAAAGAAGAATCCCATCCATAAGGGTAAGCAACACAAGTAGTTTCCTCTTGGACCAGCAAGATGCAGACTTCTGCTATCCTGAGGTTAATCCAAAACAGATGACAGCTCAGGGCTCTGCAAACTAGCCTAGAGAGATCCTGCCTACCGGTGAGTAATTTTGGTAACCTTTAGAAACCGTGATTAAGTGTGTGTGTGTGTGCACAATATAGCTCAGAAGCATCCAAATATGTACAATTTGCTATCCTAAATCATCTGGCATTGGGAGGCTTGGAAACTGTGTGGAGTGTTATCTTGCCAGAATGGGAACCGGAGGGGGTTTAAGCTATTTAGAATGAAATGAGAGCAATTAGGTCGAACAATGGAAAATTGCCTAAGTTGCTCAATAAACAGCAATTTTGGTAAGTCTAGCAGCTGCCTCCAAGAGACTGAAAGAAGGTTAGTTTGTTATATTACCATTATTATGCATTTTTAAGGCTCAGCCAGGTAATTTCACAATCTGAATCCTGCTTGCATTCATCTGAAGTACAATTGATGACTTCTATCTTATAAAAATATACTCATTCACTCTATTCCAGCTGTAGTGCTATTTTGAGCACGCTGTTGCTTGCTTTTAGTTAGTGTACTGGGAAATACTGTTTCATTCGGATAAGAATGCAGCTTAAACTCATTTGTTTATTAATAGGTAATAATCCAAGTAAAAGGCTCACGGGTGTAGGGCTTTTTCCTAACAAATGAAGCCTAAAAAGTTACAAAAATGATAGTTACTCTGGTGGTAAATATTTGTCTCTATCTCTTGGTATCTGAATTCTTCACAGTACACTATACACTTCTGTGTAAGACACTTACTTTTAAGTGTCTTACTTATATTAGACACCTATATATACCTGTGTGTGAGTGTATACTGTATTAACAGTGTATGAACCAGGAAAAAACCCAGTTGTTTCAATTGTATTTAACTTCAGCATAGCTGGTAGACTGTTTGTCTAGTTGTGGTCTCCTAAAAAACTTATTTGGTATGCACTGCAGCTCCTGTTGTATTTTGTCATCCCTCATCATCAGGCTCTGCTCTTTGAACTGCTGTAACTTCTAGAACTCCAAGTACTTCACCTGGAAAATGCACTACATGTAACAGTCAATGGATCTTGAAATAATATTCAAGGTTATTTAATGTACTCCTGATATCTCATCCCAGTTCTGGCAAACTCAAGGGAAAAGTTTATTAGCAATGCTCTGAAATACTTAGTCCACCAGAATGTGCCAAAAGAAAAAGGATTACATAATCCACAAACATATATTTTCTTTATTACATTCTAGATTTGCATCTCTATTGTGAAGGCAAGCTCTTCAAAGCTCAGGAATCCCAGGGTACATTCCAGTGCTTCCCTTGCCTTGCCCAGGCCTGAAGAAGCAATGTAGCAAGGCGAGGATTGTCCAAGAATGGCAGAGTGAAAACCTCCCTGAGACATCTGCCTATGTGTGGTACCATTCTAGCACCTCCTTCAATGCATTATTGCTGTTATGTACTATTTTTATCTTACAAAAAGCCACGAGCAGCACTGGAGCACTTCAGCACTAGGGCAGGCTAACATTTGAAATAAGACATGTTTTGAAAGACTGTTTTTACAAAGCATTGAGCAGCAGTCTGTTGAAAAGACCTGAAGAAACAGAATGGTCTTAATAAAAAGGCATTTTAATTTCACTGGTGTTATCAATGACATTGACCTGATCAGATGTTAATGACTTGAACATTAACACCTCTGGTTTTGATGTGATTAAGAAAGATGGAGGGAAAAAATAAAAGTGTCAGGGGTTTGACTATACAGGGAAGATACAATTCTGTTGGTTTAGGCCTGTAAAACATAGAACCATGAATAATTTAGGTTGGAAGGGACCTCTGGGGAACATCTAGGGGAACCTCCCTGCTCAAAGCAGGTCTAATTAGATCAGGTTGCTCAGAACCATGTCCAGTCAAGGACTGAACACCTCCTGGAAAGGAAATGCTGTAGCCTCTTCCAGTATCTGACCACTCTTGAGGTAAAACCTAACCAACCAAACCATACCAACACAAAAAAAATCTGATGTATAATTGGAACATTTCATATTCTCACTCCTGCCTTTTGCTTCTCATGTTATTGCTGTGCACCTGCAAGAAGAGATAAATGAGAAGTGAAGACTCCTGAATGCCTACGGTGCAGTGTGCCAATTAATACTGTCAACGAAAATACAACTGAGGTAGCAGGGTGGAAGGAGAGAATAAGAAGAATCTGAAAAGGGCCAACCCTTCAGCTTAGAAGGGCTGGAGAGCCAGCAATTACATCGGTGAGTTACACCTAAGTTACAATGGGCAGAATCGAAACCTGCACTGTTCTGGGGAAACTCACAACTGGAAGATTTGCAGTTACCAATTAAACATCAGTAGAGCTTCTACTTTTGTTCAGAGCCTTTCAGACTCTCTGGCCAGAAAGGAGCTCCCTGTTCACCTAGGCTGACCCTCTCTGTGCACAGGCTGGATAATGTGGGGGTTTTTTTTGTTGTTTTTTTTTCAGAACTAGATCAAAGAACATCTTTTAATTTAAAAGAGATTTAAACTTGTCTTCAGCATTCAAAGGGATGGTGACCTAACCACTTTCTCCAGAAAGCTGGTAAAATGCCACTTACATAACTTGAAAGCCAGCCAGAATAAGGTAAGTATTTTGGACTTCACTACAAGGAATAAAGATGAAAGTTGCTGAATTGGAATCTGGAGGTTGCCAAGAGACCAGTGTTCATGACCTGATTATATTTAGCGTGGCCAACCACAGGCGAGTCCCAGACATAGACAGCTTCAAAAGCTTTAATTGATCATATCTCAATAAAGTTATAAGCAGAATCAGTGAGGGAAATATATCTGAACAGAACATTGCACATGAAATATGGTGGCTCTTGAGGAGGGTTTATTAGCCAAAAAGTCCAAAAGTCATAACCAAGGCAAAGAACATTGGACCTACTGTTTTCACTTACTAAGGGAAAGCTGTGATTAGAAACAAATAAACTATTTCTAACAAATAGAACAATTGGAAACCTGTCATAAGGATGATGAATGAGGAGCCACAAGCCTTGGGAAATTGATGCAGGAGATTAAGACTGCCAAAGAAGGAGGTGTCTGGCTGGGAAGTCTAAGAACAATATCAAGTTACTTAAGAAGAGTAATACTAAAAAAGAAAAACCCACATATGTTTGGCCATAGACAGATGCAGCGGATAAAATTGGTGCAGAAAAGACAGAATAATCATTTCTTTACTGTACATGGAAGAAAGCAGCATGATAGATGTATGTCAAATTAGCCTAATGAACTAATTTCTGACCCACTAATTATTGACATGTTAATTAACAGCTGCTAGCATCGTTAAATCTGCAGGCCAAAATTATTTGCTCCTGAGAGTCATAAAAGAATTGGGTGAGTTGACTTCTGCACCTCTGACCATTTTTAAACTCTTGGAATGATGGAGAACTGACAGAAACTCAACTCTCTGTGATAATAGTGTGTCAATATGCAAAGAAAATCCGAATGATACCGCTAATTAGAAGTTAGTTAGCCTGATTCAGACAGGTAACATAAGGGCAAAGTGGTTAAGGGATTAGCTGGGAGAGACCTGCAAGGTAAGATGATGATTAATGTCATTAGGATGTTTTTAGGGAAATGAGTCAGATCAAACAGTTGTGCTGGGAAGACAGCAAGTTATACTGACACAGACAACGACGTTGATATAGTATCTATAGACCTTTATAAAGCAGTTGATTTAATATCTCATTACACTGATCAGAACATTTACCCAGTGCCATGAGAAGAGAGCCCACATTAACTGCATTAATAACTGGCTAAGTGAAGGTTCCCAGCACCTATCTACAAAGCAGAAGCTGTCGCTGAGCAATTGGGTTTCGTTACTGGGAAATATCAGCTGGTAGTGGGCTCGTCAGGTGGTGTGTGGTGTGAGTTCCTTTTAATCTGCCTTTGGGCAGCTATCTCGTGACTCAGCCTACACTGGTCGGTGGGTTTGAGCTCAACGGGCTTGTGTTGTGGTGTGTGGCTCCCTGTGTGATGTGAGTAATGGTGAAGAGTCTAAGGGCTCTTCAGGATAGGCCTAGCTTGAAAGCAAAGGTAAAATCAACCACAGCTTCCCCAAGATGCTTTTGAAAGCAAACAGCCACTTTCTTAGCAAAAGAGTGGAAGACTTTGGCTGACAGTCCATGCTCACAGACAAGGATCTCAGGGCAACTTGGTGCAAGTCAGGACAGAGGGTCTGAAAACCACAGGCCAGCTTTTCTTGGGTGGGAAAACCATCTTGGATCCTCCCTGGCTGCAGCATGAATGCCCTGGCTGCAGGCATCTAGCAAGACATTTTCAAACTCTCTTCAATTAATTATCTCGGAGCTTTTATTTTTCAACTCACTGTTCAAGATTGAGACACTTTGGAAATAAGATGGTAACAAAACAGGAATCCCCCTGCTTTCCTGATGAGAGAGGCTGAAACTGGTTTTGCTTAAATTTAGCAGAAGAAAATTCAGCAAATGGATAAACCAGGTGTGGGAAATTTTTGTCAGAGGACAACTATGGGTAATTGCAAACAAGGGATGAGAGTTTAAACCCTTATGAGGTCTAACCAAAATGAGCACTATTGATTCAATAAAACTATACTAGAGATGATAAATTTTTTGTTTAATCTCAACTTTTCAACCTCTTTTCTTTATTTTTTCCAAAAAAGGGCTCAGTGTAGGCACATAGTTCTCTGCTTCCCACAACCTGTGTCCCGGAGCACTGAGCAAAGGCAGACTAAAGGGAATTTTGGAAGGATTTTTCAGAATGAATCTTGGGTGTTTTCTTCTCTAGGTACATTTCTCTTTTAGTAATGATAAAGAAGTCCCACAATGGAACATTTATTCCGACCTGTGGGGAGTGTGTCATGATTTGTTTCCTGCCTGAAGACTGATGAAGCTGCTACCATATGAAACACTAGTTGTTGGCCATGCTGACAAAAAGGGCATTTGTAGTTTTTAAGAACTGTCATTAATCATCCCTCGTGTCAGGGAGTGAAGAGTGCAGCAGTGCCAGAACATTTCTAAGAAGGAGCTGAGAAAAAGGGAAGTGGGACTAAAGGGGTTGCCTGTGACTGGCCACGTGGCTCTGTGGTGCTGTGTCCTGAAGGCCAAGTGGGCTGGTGGGACAGGTAATGGAGGTCCCCAGGCAAACGAAGCTGAGAAGCTGGGCTGCTAGAACAGAGGGTAACTTTCACGAGGCACACACCTTTGGGAGGGATGTGGAAGGTGGAAGTAGGTCACACGTCTTAATTTTCATCCCTTTGCTTCCCAGAATCCATGCCAAGACCAGTGTGGGTACCTACATCCCTTAACATTCTTTTGAAAGCACATCGAATTAGTTTCCTACATTTCAATTGTTAAACAATGTCTGTGAAGGGTATGAAATGTAGCTGATGACAAAGAACATCTGAGAGTTAGGTGCTGTTGCCAACTGTACATGAATTTTAGTGCTGTAAGCTGTCCTTAAAAGCCTTCTGTCTATTCTAAACAGTACAATTCTTCTACCTGTTGGTAATTAGGTAAATAGACATAAAAAAAAATTAAATGGCATAAGCAGAACTATACCAGGCACAGATCTATACCAAATGTCACAGACACTTGCATTATTTATTATGGGATATCCATGAAAAATCTCTGAATCTCCTTCATGAGAAAAATTCATCAAAAACTAAATTTCAAAGTATTCCTAAAAAGAAATCATAAAAACTAAATGATAGTGCTGGTACTTGACCAGTAGCATCTGAGTAAAAATGAGTGGCTATAAATTAGTCCAACAAAATTTAAAACGGGTGCTAGAAGATTTTAATCACAGAAGAATAAATTTCTGGAACATCCTTGCACACTGAGAAGTAGGTGTAACCCAGGTTGAGTCAAATATAGCAAAAAGGAAGCAGAAAATCTGAGCACGGGACTTCATAAATTAGAAAAGAGTGGATTTAGATTGGATGTAAGGAAGAACTTCTTTACCACGAGAGTGGTGGAGCGCTGGACCAGGTTGCCCAGGGAGGTGGCTGAAGCCCCATCCCTGGAGACATTCAAGGTGGGGCTGACAGAGCTCTGAGCACCCTGCTCTGGTTGAGGCTGTCCCTGCTCTCAGCAGGGGTTGGACTGGATGACCTCCAGAAGCCCCTTCCAGCCCAGACATTGCTATGGTTCTATGATAAACTCATAAAACTGTGACTGATAAATTGAGAAACTGATAGACCTAATGCCAGGAGAACAGTTTAGGGAGGGTGGCAGTTTAGTCACAGGCTTTCTGCAAGGATTGCTGCTCTACACAGGAATTTCTCTTTCTCTGAATTGATGCTGCCAGTTACTCAGGCCTTGAACTTCTCCCCCAGAGTGGCAATTTACTCTTTGACATTTCAAGCTTGTTCCCTTTCTGCTTTCACTTTCCCTGATGCTGTTCAGTCTGTTTTATACATTAAAATATGAAGCACTTGTGCTGTTTTGGGGGGTTTTAGGTATTCACAGGACTGTCACATTCTTCCCTTACCCTGCTTATGAAGATCTTATTCCCAGTCATTCCATTTTTAACCTATTTTCCTGCCTCGTGTGTACATCTTTGTGAACTAGAGGGGCTCATCACCTACAATTGCTGGACTTTTGCTTGCATTTGAACATTTTCTACTACACCTGCCAGCTGCTGTTTTGCTGACATTGTTTGGCACATTTATTTCCTTTGCTATCTCATTTTCTCTAGTCTTTACTGAATTAGTTTAAAATGGGCTGCTAAGTGTCATGTGATTTGTGCCTTGTAATGGCCTTTGGGGTTTTCATTCAGTGGTCTTTCAGCTATTCCTTTCCTCAGTGAATCAAAAGTTTTCTGATCATTTATGAATGGACCCAAATCAAAACCAAAGCAAAACAAAAACCACCAGCAAAAACAAACCCAAAAAACCACACAACAAACAACAGAACTCTTCTGGAATTGGGAAAAAGATCCTGCTTCCTCTTTTGATTTTGTTTTTTTCAAAACTCTGAGAAAATGGGCAGCATTTCTTCCCATGGACATGATGTTCCTCCTTCCTTTGCATTAGCATTTAAAAAAAAACAGTTCCCATTTACCTATATAAAATTCAACCGTGGTGATCCTGCCCTGGGTGATTCTTTTCTGGGAGGGCAGGTGGACTCGATGATCTCCAGAGGTCCCTTCCAACCCCTACCATGATTCCATGATTTCACTAGCCCTAATGCTTTGCATGTGCAACAGAAAATGTTGGTTGAATCTGAACTTTTTCAAGATGTCATCAGCATTTCTCATAATTTTAAAATCTGCCAGTTTATTTACGTGATGCCACCCCAAGGACTTTTAAACTTTGTTTTTATTGTTATTTTTCTGTTCTGAGGTTGATAATTTTCATCCAGCACCTTTTAAGCACAGAAAAAGACCTTTAAGATCGTCAAGTCCAACTATTAACTGCCAAGTCTACCATTAAACCACGTCCCTAAGTGCCACATCTTCTTATCTTTTAAATAGCTCTGGAGGTGGTGGCTTCATCACTTCCCTGGGCAGCCTGTTCCAGTGTTTGACAGTGAAGAAATTTTTCCTAATATCCAATCTAAACTTCCCCTGGTGCAGCTTGAGGCCTTTTCCTATTGTCTTATCATTTCTTACTTGGAAGAAAAGGTCGACACCCACCTCACTGCAACCTCAACTCAGGTAGAGAGCAGTAAGGTCTCCCCTCAGCCTCCTTTTGTTTTTCCTTTTTTGTACCTAGTGATGGTACAACACAATAACCTGCCAGCAGTTATTTAACTATGGGATGGAACATAAACTTCCATCCCAGCATTTACAGGGAGGCTGGATAGGCTCTCTGAGGCATGAAAGGATGAGCTGTAGAGCTCTGAAGATGTTCAGGTAAGATCAGCAGGATTTTATTCATGCTTGAGAGACTGAATGAAGTTGGCTTCATTCTTCCCAAGGGGAGGTGGCTTGGTGTTCTTAGCTGTCAGTGGGTGTGTGCTTAATGTGCATATGCGTGTGTGTGCGTGTTTCTGAAAGGGAAAAGAATGTCTGAGGATGGTGAAGGTATATAATCATAGTTCCCAGTCTGATTGCTGTGGGCATTTCCATGTTACAATGGTAACACTGGTCAGTAAAGGCACGACAAGTAAAGGCAGCAGCAGAAACACCTTTTTTTTTTTCACCTGTTGTCACTCTCCTAGATTTCCCAGGAGAAGCTCTGTTTTGTTATCCAGAGTTTAAAACCTGAAGGAACTGAAGGATTTTCAAGTGTTATCTAGTAGATCCAAGTGGCTTCAAGTCTTGTGCACAGTTGTTCCAGCTGTGTGGCTGGATGTCTGGAAGGCTTGGTGGTTTCAAACACATGCCTTGACAGCTGCTGCATACCCACCATGTCGAGCTAACACCACGAGCACGCACTGGACTCAGTTACCATCTGTCTGCTATTCAGTCACTTGAGCCTGACCAGCATTTCCAGCAAATCATGGGTTCCTGGTGTATGTTTGCCTTTGATTCATACCTTAATGAATGCAGTGTGATCTAAAAGCTCAGGCTGACTACTCACCCACACCTACATACATTTGAGAAATCCCAGACCAGCAGTGGGAGGCCATTTAGCCTCACATGGCACGGCTGGAATACAGGCAGGGATCCACTGGGATTTGTGGGCAGAAGGCCTCATGCAGTAGGAGTGGGGAGGGTATTAGAAAAGCATAAGGCATATCCTACCTCTAACTAAAGGCACTTGGGAGACACCATGTAAGGCCTTTGCTGGATAAATTTCCATTGCAGCTTCTGCAGGGAAGCCCAGCAGAGCTGGGCTGATGTTTGGGTGTGTGTAATTACAGACCCAAGCACACACTGCTCAGAGCCTGTGGGATGGAGGAACTTTATACAATTGGGTACTTTATACAACTTGAACGCAATGATGAGGAAGAGGAAGAAAGTATGAGATAAGTGATGGGAAGGATTATTAACAAGTGTAATGAGCAGACTGACAAATCAAGAGAAGGCCTTGTCTTTGGGCGATGAATATAATCTTTCCTGGAAGGCAGTTCCACTGGCTTGACTTTCTACTTGTGTAGAGGTGGATAGAAAATCCCTGTCTTATTGGTGCCAGTCCTGATAGGCCCCTTGGTGGCTTCACAAGGCAGCAAGGAAGAAGATGATGCTTGGGACATGGCAATGCAGCTTTACCTGCTTCACACGTCAGGCTGCACTCAGCCAGATTAATGCAGGCTGGACAAGGGCATGCCAGGAATCCGTTGGCCAAGCACAGCACCCATGCAACAAAGTCCTTTATTTGCCCACTGTAGCTGGTGACAGTGCCTGTGATGTGGCTTTTGGGATTCATTGGCACCAAGTTAGCATTGGCACCTGAACCTCATCTAGCCCACCATGTATCACACCAAATGACAGCTACTGCATCTGGTCAATTTGCCTCGATGCCTTCAATTCCACCCTCAGGCTTGAGCTAGCCTAGCAGATCCCAGGTATAAAGGTATAGCTTGGGAGACCTGTTTGTGTAGAGCCTTTCTTCCCTCCAGACCCGTGCCTGGGCTAATGAAGGGAGCTGCTGATGTGAGAGCTGGCTCTATTATTTTTACATTAAGTGGTATATTCTCCTTTAACAGCAGAAGTCTTCACTGATTGTCCATGGAGCAAGTCTGATTCCCTAGCATGAGCTGAATGACATTTTACCTGAGGATTAGGCTTCCGAAGGACTGGCTTATCAGCTTGTTGCAGCTCTAAGGCAGTTTAGATTTGAATGTCCATCTTCGTTTCATGTTTTTTCTCTTTCTAAAGAGAAATGTCTTTTAATTACTCATGGAATGAAGATAACGTGGAACTATCAACGATGCAAGGAGAAAATGGCAAATAGCAATAGATGCAGGGGTCCTTCAGTTTTCTACATATTTATTTTAATAGAAAACTTTTCTTTTCTTTCAATGTACAGATATAGAATAGAATCACTTGAAAGCAAAGAGTGAAATTGGATCTCATTAAAACATGGAGTTGGTAAAATGGTGACAGATGGGTCCTGCTGGGAAGGAGAAGATCCTTGAACGAGACTGGGATAAGTTAGTGAGCTTGCAATTATAAAGCATGTGGCTTTGTAATTTCTAACCCCCAGTTCTGCAAAGCAATCAGTGCAGTTGGGCTCACATGCCTGCAGGGTGGCTCATTGAGACAAGCATGAAGATCTGTGAAGAGGAACAGGGACATGCAGATATTCCCAAACATAGCTGTAAGGAAGTGTGTCTCTCTTTTCTAGCCAAATATTAATCTGCCCTCTCCACAATGGAAGAACATGACAAAATATGAAGTAGATTTTCATGCTCCCTTGTAGTGGTTACCAGACTTGGGCTGGAATTTTAAGAAAAATGGGAGTCTTTTGAGCATTGATTGAGCTGCCACTGTTAATTGTTGTCCATCTCAGCATGCCTGTGGCAATGGGTGGCAGGTTTTTAAATTATGTTTCTAAGCAGACTCTGACTTGGGTTTTATAATGTTGAAAATCTTTATCTTGACTCATTTCTGTAATAAACTTTTGGCAACAGGAAGCTAGAATTTATTTACTTAGAAACTTCTCATCTCCATTATCGTAAAGATGTCTTAGCAATTCTATTTTTAGGATTGCACAAATGGGACATAAATCCTGTTTTTCTTTTAAAGCAGATTGTGCTTGGATGTAAAAATGTCAGATGCGTGACATTTGTGTCCATCTGAATGATCTGCCTGAATTTTTATTTTCAGGGACAAGCTCAGTCATCAAGTCCCATCATATGCAAACCCAGACCAACATGCAGATGATGTATTTACCTTATTGCACAATCTCATCTGTATGTTTAATGGACTCCAATAAGTTAGGGATGCTCTTTCCAGAGCACAAAACAGGTGACTATTTGGTCTCAAGGTCCGGAAGCCAGGTGGCTCTTGTTTCTTTTACTGTCTGGTATTTATGACCATTTTGTCTCTCTGTAGAGAAGTTGCCACAAGTAAGTTCAGATTTTATAGCTGCAAATTTACTGGTACATTCTAATACTCTTTCATGGTTCCCCAATTCCTTTTTGATGTGCAAGTCTTTTCATGCCTTAGGGAAGTACAAAGAGAGCATGGAAGAGCTTGAAACATTAATAAATAGGTGCTGGAGGCTGATATTATAGGGCAACTGGGTGTAGGAGGAGCTGGTGTCTTAGTGATGAATCAGAGATGCTAGGAGGGGGGAGGCATGTCAGGAAAGACTGGGAGTGTGCAAAGCTTGAAGTGACACAAGGGCAATCACGCACAAAAAAATATCTTTCCAGAAGCACTTTAAATGGACCTGAGAGGTGCAAGACTGCCTTTGTAAGAAGCGGAGTCAAGGAAGCAAGACAATGCCTGTGTGGAACAGTTTGGCTGAGGTGACGGATGGGAAGGGCCGTATCTTTGGTACATTGCACAGAAAAACATCAAACAAGGTGTGATTTAGAACTTGGATGTGAGAAAGGAGGGAGAATTTGGAGCAAAAGAATATGCATGGGTTATAGGTCTGAATTAGGAGAAGATTGCATTCTCCACCTTGATCAAGAAAGGAAGTAGGAGAATAAGATTAGGGCAGTGTTAATCATCCTGCTGTAGCAACGTTGAGGATGAGCAAGGACTAATCTTCATCATAAAGATCAGAGTTCTTTGGAACAAAATGGGATCTGAATTAGAGAGGTTCATTTGTGAGTTGTCTGCATAGAAATAATAAAATATATGCTTACATACATTCAGCAACACAGGGAGGAGGTACAGAGAGAGCAGGGAAGTGGGCCAAAGACCAAAGTCTTGTGTCAAAGATTTGATGTGGGTGAAGAGTCCATGCCAAAGAAGTAATGATTGGAAGGATTGGATAGAAACACGAAGCAGAGTTAGGAACCACTAGGGACTAGATTTCACGAGAAGTGTGCTTACTGGCACCCTGTCACCATCCAGTCTGAGAGGACACGAGTGCCTTTTTGGGCTGCATCAGACCTTCCATGAAACCTGGCAGCCAAAAGAAAGACTGAAAACTGAGGAGGTGGCTTTGTAAATAATGATTGCAGACTGTGTGCCCAGATCGTGATGCTAGAAGGGATCACTGAGGTCATTTCAAGAAGAAAGAAGTAATATGTGGATATGGATCTGTACTTCCACAGGACTTACTTTGTCTACCTTTGAAAAAATATGAATTACCCTTGTAACTTTTCAGAAATGTTTGCCTGTGGAAATCATGATTTTAGTGCTGATGATCAAGCCCTTTTGCACCTCAAGCTCCCAGTTACATTAGTAATTGATCAAAGACAAGGTGTTGAGTAGAGGAAATGCCGGGTTCTTGTGGAAACCTTTATGTTTCAGCACAAAACACTTCCGAGAATGTTCTGGGCATCTCTGAGAAAACAGCAATAGCTGTGGAATCTGTATAGTTTAGCACGGGCTCACAAAAACAACTAATTCAATACAGTTCTATATTTATTGTCATTCAGCTACAGAGCAACACCACTGCAGCGTGGAAAATCACTGGCAGACTTACAGGGATATGCATATTACCCAGTATGACAGAACCAAAGGATGAAATATTACTCTGAAGACTTTGGTAACGAGCAGAGAAGTCAAAACAAGCACAAAGTTGTAGAAATACAAAACTTCAATATGGTTTAGACACCAGATGCTTTAGAATTTGGAAAGGTCATCATAAACTACAAAACCTATAGAAATGTCACTTCCTTGCAATGAGTGAAACACGAGGAAACATTTTATGAAGAAATTGGAAGCTTCCGCTCAGGCTTTTAAAGCAAAAGAAAAACTGGCAGTTAGCAGAGCGAAGGAAAGGGCAAAAAGACTGAAGAACAAAACCCTGCATGGGCTGATCTTTTTTAAGACTGTGTGTGAAAGCAGGTTAACAAATGAAGACTTCAACATATTTTGCCAGATCAAAACTAGAGGACAGCTGAAATGGCCTGAATGCTTGATTCTTCTCACTTTATTCTGTTTTTCTCTAGTGCAAGAATAGAGAGCAGGGTCCAGATGTCTGCTGTGTGGCATTGTTGGGCTCCTCTTTGTAAAAATAAACAGAGAGGAAGAAGCAAGAATATAATTTGCTGGAAGAGTTTGGCTGGGAGGACAGATGTGAAAGGCCATTTTCTCTGATACGTTAAATAAACAGATGCATCAAGTTGCAATTCAGAGCTTGGATGTGAGGACAAAGAGAGCAGATCTTCATGTAGAAGATGGTCTCCTTCACCTTGATCAGTTAACTTCAGATAATCTGACTGACCCTAAGCATTTATTAAGCTGGATTTTTTTTGAACCACCCACACCCGTGCCACTATATTGACTATTAGAGGGTTTTTTATTAGCTCAGCTGTTTTCCTTCCCTGGAATCTTCCCAAATTAACTTCTCTTGAGGACTTACTTTCCATAGTATATCACACTCAGGCCAGAAGCTGAACACTAACCTTCATTAATTCAACATAGCCTGCAGGACTTGGGACATTTTTTTCACAGGCCAGCATAATTCCCCAAAGATTCGAACCACTTAAAGCAAAGTATCGGACTGGTAACAGCTCTAAGTGCCTGGTACTACTGTTATCAAACCTGCTCTGCACAGATACCAGCAGCTGCTGCAACGGGGACCAAGGGCACCCCACTCATGGGGACAGACAGCATTAGTGGCAGTGGAGCCACTCTTGGCTCTGTGCCTCCTCTGCCTGCTTGCAGGGCACATGCCTCAACGCTTCCTCTCTTCCTTTCTTTATGTTTTTACACCTACAGGTTAGGTTCCTCACCCTTTCGGACCTCATCTGTGGGTTTCCCCCCAGGGTGCTGCTCCCTGCCCCTTCCCTTTCATCCTATCAGTTCTACCACAGCCTGGGGATGCTGCCTCCCACCTTGGAAGTCCGTTCCAGCCCAGCTAACTTCATTTCAGCAGGCTGAAGTGACTTGTCCTCTCCCCCGCCTTTGTTTCCTTGGCTGGGATTCAGCCTCATCTGCCAGGTTTGCTAAACGCTCTGCTCTCCATAATCGTGGAGTACTCAAGGCTCCGGTGATCTTGTTAAATCTTTAAAAGTGAAAAATACCCTACTCTGACAAGAGCTGCAGGTGTAACTTGTCTCCCGAATTCATGGGCTTGCTGTAGCTCTTTCAGCTCCTCTCAGCCTGATTCCTGCAGCTCCCTCTCCCAAGACTCCACTCGATGACCTTTCCTTTTGCTTTTGCGTGAAACCAGTTACAGACTGGGCAACTCTGCCTCCTGCGTGCAGGCAGCAAACTGGCACCGAGCACGGTGGAAACGCCACGTTTAATATTTGTAGACGGTAACATTTGTAAAGGCAGCCGCATGCCTCAAACACTTGGACCTGGCACAATTTCTTCTAGATCGCAGCCCTCGGCTGTCCCAGGAGAGCTGCTCCGGGCAGCGTGTTCTGCAACCCAGGCCGGTCCCCTTCCATGACCCGAAACACCCCCAGCAGGGAACACTCAGCCCAACTTCGTTAACTCAGCGGTGC